>CM062809.1:334337086-334713213 GCA_031772625.1 Pinus tabuliformis
GAATCGGCGTGCGAGGGGTCGAATTGCTAGTGCCGGGGAGAAGGGATACAGAGGGGCGAATGGAGGGCTGTTGTGCCTGCGGCATAAATGAAACAGATGGTGAATGAGAGCTTGATGGGGGCGGAGGTAATACAGGGCGGAAATGGTACTGGAGCGGGGCGTCAAGGAAAGGCGAGCTCTGAAAACATGAGCCCAATAGCTGTGCCGTCGCAGGGGAGAGGGGCAGACAGTCGAAAGGCGGAGTCCGCGGGAGTGAGGACCGGAGATTTGTTTTTACCTGTAGAGGACAAGTGCGGCTGCAGAGACGAAGCACCTGTCTCTAAGCCCAGAGTAACGCTCCGCGGTATCAGTTGAGGCCTCCTAGAATGAGCCCATATGTCTTGATGTGGCATGGGGTCCGCCTCATAGTCAACCAACTCCTCATCGCCCATTTTAACTGTCGGTAAGAAGGCCTAAACGGGGTTCGATCGGGGGGCCGGTCTGCGGGAAGTAAGGAAGAGTCAGTGCGGCAGAGAGAACCCAGGAGGGGACCGCAGCTTAAAACAAAACTCCGAGTAAACCGATGTTGATGCCGCGGTTCAAGCCGACAGTGCGTCCATAAACCGATAGCCCAAACTGCAAACTGCCATGGGTAGAGGTTCTGAAACAAACCCTAGGTTAGGGTTCCACCATTGTCGCCTTCGAGAGCTCTCTCCTGAATTTTCTCCGATGCAAGGGATAATATACAACACAAGCTAGATGAATTGAGGTTGTTGCTAATGGATATTGAATTCCATCTTGCTCGCCTAGAAATGGGATCGCTTGTAGGCCTGGCAGCAGTGTCACATTGCAAGGATGAAGATCACCCCATAGACTTGGACACTTCCCTATCTTCGTGACTCTCAAGTTCGTTTTATTTACTGCTTTGTTTGAAATGTTTAGAATTTCTTTGTTTGTTATGTTGTTGTTCTCTTGGCTTATTTTCCCACTCATGAGGACAACCATTTTCTTTTGTAATAGTTTCTTATTAGTTTTGTACATATAGCCACAAAGCGTTGGTCACTCATTTTGTTATGCTCTTGATAGGTTTCCCTATTATAAAAGTATTTCTTATCTTTTATAATTCGGTTTTTCACCACTTAATTTATTTTCAGATAACCACCATCAGTTAATTATTGGGTTTCTATTCTAATTTCCTAAATAACCAGCCGAAAACATATAACAATCTATAAATATTATAATTTTGTGAACTCAGAAAAACTTAAAAACAATCATAACTATAAAATAATATATTTAATAAATACAAAATAATTATTTCAGAAACATTAGTAAATATAATTATTTAAATATTAATGAAGGTAAGAGTTGGAACTCACGAATATTTTTTACCATTTCATACTCTTAAAAGGAAATTTAAAAGACGATATATCATTTTACCTGATATCAAATATATTGTTTTCAAAATGTTTTAATGTTTGTCGGATTGAAAATCTGTTTATTCTTTAAAAAAAAATTAATGTATGTCGGCTTGAAAATTTATTTTAATGATTAATTAAAGATATGGGTTAAGAGATGATGTAGTGCATTTGGATGATGTATGAGAGCAAGTGACTCAATGATATGATATGAGATGAAAGGTGATGTAATGCATTTCAATGATATGAGATAAAAGCTGTTGTAATGCATTTCAATGATATAAGATAAATGATTAATTTCTAGAAGGTATTATGAATGTGTATTTTTGCAAATATATATTTTTAATTTAAATAAATATTTTTAAATGGTTAGAAGGTAATGTGTTTTTATATATTTTTATAAATATATATTTTCATTTTAAATATATTTTTTTTTTCTATTAATTAATATTTTATATTAATGGAAGGAATTTTGCTAAACATCTATTTGTGAGTAATAATATTATGTTAACTGGCTTTTGGCTTTGATACCTAAAGAAATGTTGGAATTCTTTCTGCATGCGACGGGAGCAAGTCGAACGAGGGTTTGGAACATAAATCTAGGTTTGGTAACAATGGAGGAGTAAGGAGGGGGGAGCTCCACTCCCTCCTATTGTCAGGGAGTTGCGAATAGAGGTAAGGAAGCGGGTTCGAATCGATTTAAGAAACCAATGGAGGCAGAAATGGAGGAAATAAGCACAAAAAAGCCAGTAAACATTAAATCTCATGAACAAAGAAAGAATCAAGAGGAAGTCAGTAGGTAGAAGAGAACAGGTGATAGAAGTCAGAAAGCTGAGCACAAGACGGTGACAGGACCCTGCAAACCCAGGTCAGCCATTAAACCTAGGGTTGTTTTAAATGATCCAGCGTTACAGGTGCATAGGGATCACATGGCGGCATACACAATTATTTACAAATTTATGGGAATATGGCCAACGGAGAAGGCTTCGAACGCTTGGATTAAAAACCACTGAAAACCAAAGGGGGACATAAACCTTCACCTTGGGTCCAAGGGATTCTTTACAGTGGTGTTCACAAACCTCGAGGATAAAGACAAAGTCTTCAAAGGAGGACCATATTTCTATGTTGTTGTAAGCCTCTACATGCGACCATGGGTGATGAATTTCATCCCGGAACGAGAAAAATTAACCTCTGTATCGGTATGGATAAGACTCTACTCCCTACCTTTAGATTACTGGTTGCCAAAATCATTAAAAGCCATAGGCAATAAATTAGGTCATTTTAAAAAAAAATCAGAAGCAACTCTGCAAGGAAAATACACATCCTTTGCCCGCATATGTGTAGAAATGGACCTATCGGGAGCACTTCCAAATGAAATAATTTTAGAAGTCTATGATGAACAATGGGTGCAAGCAGTCGATTATGAACATGTCCCATTCAGATGTCGTAAGTGTCATGAACATGGACACTTCTTCAGAGACTGCCCACTAAACAAACTGACGGACAATATTAAAACCAACACAGGCAAAGATCCTGCAAGCTTTACCAAGGTAGGAGGCAAGGGGAAAGGAGGAAAAAAGTATCAAAAGAAAGCTAATGAGGATAAGCAACCAAGACATAACAGTTTCAAGATTTTAGAAGAAGAAGGAGGGAACAATGGAATGAGTCAAGCTTCAGAGGATAATCCTGCAGAGAAGGAAAAAGATGACAGCATGGAGGATATACCTAAGAAAAACATACCAGAGGAGGATTTTCCAAGCACTATGGAACCTGGCAGGGACCACGAGATGACCCCAAGTGAAGTTGGTACGGAGGACCACGAACTACAGGAGTTTCTTGAAAGGGAGAATCTTGATCTAGAAAAGTTCCTGGAGCAGGGAACCACCAATGGAGTTGACTCTCTACCACAAGAGGAGTTTGACAAAGTGCAACAGCTCCTCCTATAGAGATCTCAAGCAAAGGGTTCTGGGGTCAAAAGGAACCATGATAGCCAAGAAAACAGAGGGGTAAAATGTTCAATAGAAAAAATCAGAGAGATACATAACAAATGGCTTATTAAGTACGAGTATCTAGAAGTTAGAGCAAACAACACAGCAGGAGGGATTCTTACTCTTTGGAATCCCCAGAAACTTGGAATCCTAGATGATGAGGCATCCAGGAACTACCTTTCAATGGTGATCCAACCTTTGGGTGACAAGGAACTATATATGATCACAAATGTCTATGGCCCTCAAAAACTTGAAGACAAACTCAAGCTTCTCACCTCCTTGGAGGGGCTGAGAGAGAGACATCGTGTTATGCCCTGGATTTTGGGAGGTGACTTTAACATGATAAAATCTCTTACAGAAAAAAAAGGAGGGACCAGATTACTATGTAGGGACTCCATTGCCTTCCATAACTTCGTAAACGACATGAGACTAGTGGATACTAAGACAATAAATGGTACCTTCACTTGGAACAACAAGAGGCGAGGTGCTTCTCAAGTTGCCTCTAAACTAGACAGATTCATAATCTTAGAAGACCTCATTCTCACTAGCCTTGACTTGACTGCATTAATCCTTCCTTTTGGAGGCTCGGAGCCAATTCAGCTAGAAGCTTCGTTCATAGGCACTCCGAGGAATAAACCTTTCAGGTTTGAAAATGTCTAGCTCACTCACCATAACTTCATCGATAACATGAGAAAATGGTGGGTGGAAGACATGCCTATTCAAGGTAAAAAGATGTTCCTTCTACAACAGAGACTGAAACACATCAAACGCAGGCTTAAAGAATGGAACAAAAATGAATTTGGCAATCTTTTCAAAGCTAAAAGAGAAGTTGAATAGAAACTACAGGGAATTAATCAGATCCTTATCACAAAGGGCTTTACCGAGGAAAGGAAAATGCAAGCTGACTCTCTTCAACAGGAATGGGAAAATAGATGTCAGCAAGAGGAGACATTTTGGAGACAGAAATCGAGAGTGCAATGGATAAAAGAAGGGGAAGGAAATACAAAGTTTTTTCACAAGTCTATTGTGGCTCACAGGGCGCATAACAAGATTTCAAAGCTTAGAGACACTCAAGGGAAAGAGCTTAGCACTCACAAAGAAATGGAATCGGCTCTGGTTCAACATTTCCAAAATATAGCCGAGGAGCCACCCTTAGACAAATCACTATTTATCAATAATTTCATGAGGTATATTTCAAAACTTGTAACCAGGGAAGACAATTACAATCTAAACATGCCAGTGAATGAAGAGGAGGTCAATGAAGTTATCAAAGAGATGCAAAATGGTAAGGCTCCAGGCCTGGATGGGTTCAATGTAGACTTCTTCAAAGCATGCTGGGAAATAGTCAAACAAGACATCTTTGATGTTTTGGAGGACTCGAGAAGTTCCAAAACAATTTTGAGGGCACTCAATGCATCTTTCATAGCTTTGATTCCAAAGCAGGAAAAAGCTATGCCACCAAATAGATTCAGACCCATAGCTTTATGAAATGTGGTGTACAAAATTATTTCTAAGGTAATTGTAAACAGACTCAAGCCCCTTCTTCCTACTCTTGTATCTGAGGAGAAAACTGGATATGTGGAAGGAAGACAAATTCTAAATAACATCATTCAAGCTCATGAGGTGGTTCATTCTCTTAAGAGCAATAAGCAAGTGGGCATGATCATATAGTTCGACCTATCCAAAGCTTATGACAAGCTAAGTTGGTCGTACATCAGGGAAGCACTAAAAGCATATGGCTTCGACCATAATTGGATAAGATGGGTTATGGCCCTTGTCACCACAACTAGTTTTTCTATCCTTCTTAATGGCTCCCCATCCAGAACCTTTAGGCCCTCAAGAGGCCTCAGACAAGGAGATCCGATCTCCCCCTTCCTCTTTATTCTCATGATGGAAAGATTAGTCATCAAATCAGCTAATGCAGAAGGAAGAATCCAGGGTCTCAAACTAACCCTGAATGGGAACACCTTGACTCATCAACAATTTTTGGATGATACCATGCTGCAGGATGCTCCCACGGTCAAGGAAGCTAAAGCTTTCAAACACATCCTGAACGATTTTGCTTTGGCAGCTGGCACAGAGGTAAGTCTTACCACATCAAAAAATTTCTTTTTTAATATTGATATTGCTATTCAAAGAAATCTCTCCAGAATCCATGGCTTTCAAAGAGATCAACTTCCCTCCAAATATCTGGGAATACCTCTCACTGACAAACCCTTGAGCAAGGAAGTGTGGGAGCCAGTGACTAATAAACTGCAGGACAAGATCAGAAATTGGACAAGTAGATCTTTGAATTTAGTAGGAAGGCTAGTGCTTACAAAGGCTATCCTACAAACCATTCCCATCTTTATGTTTTTAGCTCTTCCTGCTCCTAAAGGAGTTATATGGCATATTAGGAACATGCAAAGAGATTTTCTTTGGGGCAAGGGGGAAGAGAAAAAGAAATGGGCTTTGGTAGCTTGGGAAAATATTTGTAAACCCAAGACCCATGGAGGTTTGGGACTTCACGACCTAGAAACCCTAAGAAAAGTCTTGGGGGCTAAACTTTGGTGGAGATGGCTAAAGGAAACAAGAACCCCTTGGGAAAAGCTATGGAAACAGAGGTACGAAAACAACTGACAAGAAAAGGATCTGATTCGAATGATGAGGCTCATCAAGGGCTCCCACATTTGGAACAATGCTTGGGAGAATAGAGCCATGGTACAAAAGCATAGTTTCTGGGAGATCAGAGATGGAAACATAGCTTGGTTTTGGGAGGATAACTGGCAGCAGGAACCTAACCTGTGTAGAGAAGAACTAGCCATTCTCAAGAATGACACTGACAATAAAGGCTTATTCAGGGTAAGTGACTTATGGGATCAAACAAGGGACAAGGGCAAATGGAGAACATGAAAGGACCTAATTTATAGTGAAGAGACCCCTTTGAAGGCCCAGGTAGAAGCTCTTGCAATAATCTTAGAACAGTGAAAGATTTTGACTTCAGCTTCGTCTGACCAATTAAGATGGGGGAGAAACAATGAAGGAAACTTCAACCTCAAAGAAGCCAAAAGAATAGCCATTGGGCTTGACTTTCCAAACCCTAATAAGACATGGAAGAACCAAAACTGGATGAAAATCAACTGTTCATGTGGTTGGTGCAAAATAAAAAAAAAAAAAAAAATTATAACTTGGGAAAATCTTAGAAAAAGAGGTTTAGCTGGTCCATCTAGATGCCAGTTATGTGGTCTGCAAGAAGAAATGATGGATCACCTACTCAACCTCTGCCCATTTACATCTACCTTGTGGGATTGGGTAGCCTCAATCTTCAGAAAAACTGACAGGGACAAATATAATATCATTGGCACTTTGAAGAACTGGAGGAAAGACTTCTCAGAAAATGAAATAATCAATAAAGCCTAGACTCTGATACCAGGTTTTTTGATCTGGGATGTCTAGAAAGAATGCAATAATATGATTTTCAAGAACAAAATTGGCTCAACCCAGAGCATCGGAGCTCAAATTATAAGACAACTCAAAGAAACTGTGAGCACCCTTCTAAAGAAACCCCCCAAGAACCCTCCACTAAGGCAGGAGGCTCAGATACTCTTTCATTTGGGTCTCCAGTTACCTACCCCCCAAGGCATAAGCAAGATAGTAAGACACACAACAACGAGAAAGGACTTCTGGCAACCGCCTCCTCAGGGATTTTTGAAATTCAATATAGATGGGTCCTCTAAAGGAAACCTTGCGGTGGCTGGTTATGGTGGGGTTATAAGAGATGAGCAGGGTTACACAAAAATCATCTTTCATAGTCATTTGGGGAAGGCCACAAATAATATGGCAAAACTCATGGCCTTAGAGCAATGCCTAGAAATCTTGATTAAATCAAATTTACATAATGCCATCATAGAAGCAGACTCGGAATTGATAATCAATTCAGTCAAGAAGATAGGCAATGACACAGCACCAAAAAAGTTTCAAAGCATTGGCGGTTATTGCAGGTCTACCAATGAATTAAATCCCACCTGAAAACCTTGAGAACACTAAGATTTGTTCATGTGCGCAGAATAGCCAACAGGTTAGCGAACTGTCTGGCAAATGAAGGAGTGCTCTGCACTAGAAACAACAGAAGCTATGCTTGGGAGGAGACACCCTCAGGAAATTTGTGGGAGGACTGTAATAGACAGGCGATCGAAGACAGGGAGCATTATCAAGCTATGAAAGATAAGCAGTAATTAGACCTATGGAAACAGAGGAAAGTGAACCAATCACAGAAAAGAAACAAGGGTTATACAACGGGCAGGTTGATGAGCAGTCGACCATTGATTGCAGGGAAATCCGACATCCAACGGATTTTAGGCGAAAAAATGCTTGGAAGATAAACCTTCAAACGGACCCGAAATACTTTAGAGCAACGGTTAATGCCACTCATTGGGTTCGAATGGAAAATTATCAAGTGCACATGTTACCGACCTGAAATTGGCTTAGGACCATCTGATCTACGAAGGCAGGATTGCACGATATTCGGGCCATCAAGATTATCGACAGTTAACCCTAAACCGGACCCGAAATTGTTTAGAATGGTGGTTTTGATTTCCCATCGGGTCCATAAGAAAAGTTAAGGTATGGGCAAGTTGGTGACCCGAAATCAATCTTCACCATTAGATGTATGAGCACTGGTTCGCTCAGTTTTTGGGCTACTAAGTAAGAAAATGCTTATTGCTTGTTTTTAGTTACATATTGTTGCACTAAAGGTCGTAGGTTTTGTGGGCCCTCGACTTCAAAGGCTTTCGGGTTCTTCGTGGCTTGAAACTTTGCTCTATCAGTGGTCCCAAAAGGACTTTAAAGCCCTTTATTCTTCTCTTTAGGGTTAAGAAGGCAGGATTCTTAATAGTTGCTTTGAGAGTTGGTTAAGAGAGTCAAACCTTTTGTATGTTTTTTTGAGTTAGGTTAGGGTTTGTTCTTCTTAACCCCGTGCTTTATGTACATTATATAATTTTCTTGATTAATGGAAGGTACCACTCTTACTTGATAAAAAAAAATAATATTTTATATTAATATTAAAAATAATATTTTATATAAATAAAATGTTCAAATAATATATATTTATGATCCTTTTTATTCATATGAAATAATTTTACTATTATTATTTAATTAAATATAGTAATAAAATTTTATATTTAATTTTATTAAAAAAATATTTTCAATGGCATAAGAATAAATGACTAATTTTTCGAAGGTAAGTTGATTATAGTGTATTTTCATATATATATATATAATATTAATTAATATTTTATTTTAATGTTTTTGTTCGTTTTTTTTTTAATCTTAAAGGAATTTAGTAGTTCCTCTCACATGTAGTTTCTAGTAAGGATTTGTGGCTTATCTTCATTTCCATAAACCGGTCATAATCGGGTGATTTGAACTTTAGATCTCTTATAAATGGGTGATTTGAACCTTAGATCTCTTAGTTTTATTAAGACTTACATTACTTTAATCACCAATTAAACCTCTGTAAGACAATATTTTATTTTAATATTAAAAGATATATTTTATATGAACAAAATTATTAAATAATATATTTGTATCATAATTTTTGTTTACATTAAAATAATTTATTATTATTGTTATTATCGATTATTTAATTAAATATAATAATAAAATAAATAAATAATTATATTTAGTTTTAGGAAAAAAGTTATCAAAATTATTATTCATAAATATTTTTAATTTATATTTATCTTATATATAATGTATTAACAATTTACAAATTAAAATTAAATTGCTTAGTAAAAACTATTGTTTATATATTATTTCTTTGATTTTTTTATACATTGTTGTTGCATTGAAATAGAATACGTTTACATCAGATAATTCAAAATTATTGTCTTTAGTTTGCCACCTTGATCACTAAAGAAAAGAGAAGGACTAGCAAAATTAAATGTTTGTCCAAGATTAACAAAGATCAAAACTAGTTGTTCTCCCACTTTGGGGAAACTAGCAACAAGAGACAAAAATAGTGGCATTATGTCACTGTAAGGACTAAGCCAACAATAAAATTAAACTAAGCATAGAGTTAAAGTGAAAAATAACTATAACCTTGAGGGATAGTTGGAGAATCCATACTATAGCCCTAAGGGCCTAATAGAGAAGCCATAATTAAGATTAAGTTGCAAGGAATCGAAGCATTAGGATGAGAAAGAAGTACCCATGTTGATAGGTTGTTCCTCAACCTTTCATGGTGGAAGAATTGGAGAGCTAGGTGGAGAACCCATCTCTGATCTAGCTATCCACCTTTCCACATCAAGCATGAGGTCTTGGATTTCATCTAACCTATGTAAAAGATTGAATTGGGATTGTCTCCTATCTACCAAGAAATTTCAAACTAGCAACTTGACATACCAATATAAATCAACTATATGCAGATAATGATTTTGACGGCCTTGTGAATTACCTATATCAAGAACCCAAGGAGCCATGGCTGCCATGACATTTGAATTAAGAGTGACCTATTGTTCATGTCAAATTTCTTTCTCCACTAGCTAAATTTCCTCTTGTATGTCCAAGATTGCGTAGGCATGGAAACTATGGCATACAAATTCCACTCAAAGGCATGTCGTGGAACCCCTTGAAGCTCCATTATCACAACCGTTGCACCTACAATGAGCTCTCTAATGCATCATGGTTGTCGAAGGTAAAAGGGCATCACATGGACAAAGATTAAGGTGATAGGGGATTTTCATGAGGCAACCATGAAAGAGATATGTCATTATGATTTTCTAGTTAGGCTACATTGACATTAAATGAGGGACTATACCCTCTCACTCTAAAAAATATGACAACATGGGGGGGGGGGGGTTCAACAATGAGGATGGGAGACAAACCACTCAGGAAATTGGGCGAGAGCCCAGGGACATGGTGGGTGAAGATGTGAGCTTAAGGAAGCAACGAAGGAGAACACTAGAGTCAAACTACGACCAGGGTTTCTCGATGCTTCCGACGCGTATATCATAAGATTTCCAAGGGGCCTTGGCCTCTTGCCTTGAAAGGAGAGGTCCCTTAAATGTGCCTCGAGGGAAAGACATTCACAAAAAATTAATGTAAGAAGACATTTTGAACCCCAACCCCATATATGTCACCTATCTTGAATGTAAATGTTAAATGTAAAATTTTCACCTTTTTTTCTTATATAATATTTTTAAATTAAATTATCTCTAAACTAAAATTATATATATTTTTTATAAAATAATTTTATTTTATATAAAAATAAATAATTTTTATTCAAATTTTTAATATAATTTTGATTTTTATCATATATTTTTTCCTTTTTTATTTCAACATAATTTAAAAATGTTATTTTTTTAATTCATAATCTTATCACATAATGTTTGCTAAAATTTCAATGTTTTATTGTATAAATTAAATTTTTAAATATAAAAATGAACTCTTCATCTTTAAAACCATTGGCAAACTCTAATGGTGTATATTCAAGAGATTAAAATTTTAAATTTTGAATTTTGAATTAATTTAATATAGAATTGACCAAAAATCTACTAAAAGGAGGTAAACTAATGTCATGTCTATTGCTTTCAAACATTCAGTATTATAGTTATTAATATACTTACTATAAAATATATTAGCAAAGATTTATTTTAACTATGGATTAGTGGTGTAAACTTTATTTAAAAAATATTAAATTTGAAAAAAGGTTTATATCTTGTGTTTAATCTTTTTAGGTGTTTGATAAAGTAGTGTTTAAGATAGATTCTTCTTTCTACACACATACACATACACCATGTGTTATTTTTCATTGTTTGAATTGTATTTTTGAATGCATAAATCTATTTAATGATTTGAATTTTTTTTTGGGCACTTGGACTGTATAGACTAAGCAACTTACATTTGCAATTTAAGAAGTTTTTGTTGGGATTTAGACAAAATTGACCAAAATTATACTTCAAAAAGAGCCAAAATGTAAAATAGTAAGGCTATTTTAAATGTTTTAACAATATATATATATATATATATATATATATATATATATATATGCTTTCAATAGCTTTATACAACATATACATAGTTTTCCCAAATATTTTAGTTAATATGAATGTTGAAATATTTTATTTATAAACCATGTTAATTTATTATTATTATTAACATTTTTTAAATGGCACACACTAATTTTGTATTAAGAATTAAATGAGTTACGTATCAAGCCTTTTTTTTCACGTTTCATATATATATATATATATATATATATACACACACACACACACTTTTTCTCTCTATGTAAAGTTAATAAATATTTTTAGAAAGCATAAAAAATATAAGTTGTTTTTTTAAGTTACTTATTTTTCTTTAAAATTGATATAAAATTATGTTATGTTATATGGATATTGAAATATTTTATATATGGGTGAGAATGAAAGTTAAATATTTTAATGCATCTCATTCATGTTGGGTTGATTGCTATGGATCCTCTTTTCTTCCAGCGTGACTTTCGATATGAATGTGACACTTGTGGATTTTTAACTGAATGCTGTCATTCTCCATGTAAAACTGTTGGAGATGTCAATGATTATCAAGACAGTCAAATTCTTGGTTATTTTATGAAAAGACACCATGAATGGTTAGTCATGACTAAGATTAAACACCAAATTGTCTTAAGAAAGCCTATGATTGTACAAAGAATTTATACAAAGGCTTGGGATTCTTGTAGATATTCTCAGATAAGATTTCCAGGGGCCACACCCTTGGGGGACTAATGGTTCTCGTGGGCTTGTCCTTAAAGCTTCCACAATGTAATAATGATGTCTAGTCACAAGACTGAATGTGACTAGTTTTCTTGTGGGCTTTTCTATTTAAAAGCATCCACTATGTAAAAGTTATTTACAGTACAATGTTTTCCGTGGGATTTGTTCAAATCTTCCACAATGTAACTTAGTACGAAGATTCTTCAGTCACGAGACTCAGAGCACTTCTCCGAATTTTGGTGAGCTTTGAGCCACATCTCTTTGACTGACGAAAGATAGTATTGAATCTGTTTGCTTGACTGTCAGATGTTTGTCCCCTCATTTTCCTATATAAGGAAGGAGTAGGGCTCATTCTGGGCATTCGGGGTGTGAGTGTGATTTTATTTATGTTTTTGAGTCCTTGAATCGGAGGAGGAAGTTCTTGCTTCCATCTCTTTAGAGTCAGATTTGAGAAGCCTGTGCATCAAAGTGAGAGCTCTGGTGAGAACCTAAAGTGGCCAGATTCTTAGGTTTTTGAAGTCTGTATGTTTTCGTAAGAATTCAAGTTCTAAGATAGAGTTTGTGAAAGGCCAGGAAGCCTTCAGATAACTTCTTGCTTGACAAGTCGAAACATCTAATAAATGCCTAAATAATCTATCTCTGGAAAGGAGCTTCAGAATTTCTCTCTAAATTTGTAAAGAAACTTCTACATAAATATATGAGTATCCATTTTCTGAGCATGATACATTCCGCTTGAGTACACTTTTTTTCATGTGTTAACACTGTCTATTGAGGTAGTATCTATGAGACAAGAGGTCCGCTTGAGGTTCCCCGGAGGTTCGTTAAGGTCTGAGGAACACCAGTCCGTAGTATTTGTGAGACAAGAGGTTCGCCGAGGTCTGAGGAATACCATTCCGTTAAAGGCAGGAGTTTGTGTGTCGGACACTAGAGTGTGAAAGTCCAAAGGTTCCTGTAAAGGTTTGTGTATTGATCACAAAGAAGAGACTTAACGAGAAGAAGCTTCGCATCTAAAACCCCTGCAAAAAATTGGTATTAGAGCCAGAAACGTCTGGTTCATTACAGTTAGTACTCAAAATCTATAAGTCTCTAAAATGGATAGTTCTAGAAGATCAGTTTCTTTCAGAGAGCTTGAAGTTTAAGAACAAGCTAAAGCAAACCCATTAAGAGATATGTTTTCTTCATCATCTAAAAGGGTTATAAATTCTGCAGAACTTGAATATTTTGAAAGTCAGCCTGCACCTAAGTGGTGTCTGCCTAGTATCTCCTCATCAGAAGTATATGCTGACTTATATATGTTCCATCTTAAAGCTGTAACTAGAATATCTATCAAAGAAAGTATTAGTCAAATACAAGAGAACTCAGATTCTGTACAAACACTTTCTCTTCTTGACACTAAGAAACTTCAGGCTGAAGCCAAAAGATTGGGAACCAAATATTTGCATCTGGGGTGCATAAGGGTAGGGATCAATCCCTTAGTCCATAGAGGACTGAATACTTTTGTTCTTGTCACAGTCAGAGATTTGACACATAACAAGTATTTAGATTCATTGATAGGAGGAATGGTTGCTCCATTATCAAATGGACCAATATACTTTGATTGCTATCCCACCTTTTCTATATATATATTTGATGAGCACATCAAGGATATTTTACAACTATAGATTCAAACAACAGGGTTTGATATGAAGAAAAAGAGAAATAATATTGCCATTCAAACTCGTGGTTGTTTTAGACACACAAAAACCCTTTATCCTGTAGTTCTCCATGCTCCCAGCAAAGAACCCAAATCTAGTTTGGTTGTTCTAACAGATACCCAGAATCAAAAGATAGAACATCAGATTATTAAATGGGAGGACCTAAGTTTCCCAGAACATTGGGTTGTTGATAACCCAAAACCTCCAACATTGCAAAATATTACTTCTTTTGATATATAAGAAGGACCATCATCTGCTATAGTATCCTTTCCTAGAAGATCTACAATAGATCGCAGAAGAATCAATTTAGCTTGCAAAGCATCATCCATGTATATTGATACACAAGTAGTAGATACTGACAGTTCTTTTACACCATCTGTAAATTGCCCTCATATAGATCTATTTGAATATGCCCAGATTGTAAATTTTTCATCCATGCAAGTCATTTGCCCAAGCTGCAATGAAAACATAAATATCAGTAGCCTTGTTGATTCTGTCATACATCAGAACCACCATCCAAGGACAGGAGTATCTCCTCCTACAAATTCTATCACTCCGTGTCCAAATCCTAAGTGTTCTGAAATACCTTTCCCTCATGATACTGATCATGTATTAATGATTCATGAGCTTCCATCTTTGGAAAATGAAGACCCCCACCTCAAAGGCATGTTTAGCAAAATGTGTCATACTGGTATGCCTCACTATGGTCTAGGATATCTGGAACAACTTGATGAAATAATCCCTCAATCTAGATTTGACAACTTTGTGCCTTCTAATTGTAAGAAGTCGTCAAAACCAGAAATGCCCAAGTTCTTTTCGGTTATGGAAGGATGTAGGAAGCATACAATTGATCATCAATGGATGGAATTATGCTTAATTGGGATTTATACACTCATCCTGAGGCTGAAAGTTTTGACATTACCACTCCATACCCAGAAAAAAACAGATTATCCCATGAATGGAAAACATACATGCAAAATAAGAATGTCTAGTTGTCTTTTTATGAAAGAAAGAGGAAGCAAGAAAATACAGATGTACAAATGGCAGATGATGAATCATCCTCAGCAAAACATTCTTGGACTGCCATAGATGGCAGTAAAATTGAAACTCCTACCACCTTCCCTCCTTATAAAGGCATTGTATTAGGAGAAACACATAACAATGCTAAAGCCATTTCGCTGGTCATAAAAGATGACAGTGCTCTTGGAATTTATGGTAGGATACAGAAAGCCAGTCAATAGATAAACTAGACAAATACAGCAGTTAAAGGGCTAGAAACGAATTGTGCAAAGTCTATTGAAGTTAAAAAATATTTTTACAGTATACAATTCTCTGTAAATAGTATTAGTAGAACTCTGAATGATGTGAACTATTCCACTATTGTATTGAAAGGTTTTGTTAAAGAATCCTTAACAAGGATAGAAGATGTTGAAAGGAAAGTAGATATCGGAAAACAATCTACTCATGAATCTATTGAAGAACTATCTGAAAATTTTGATAAACTTCATATAGCCCCCAAAGACAAACCGATTCATGTTTTTTCTCTATTCAAGAGATCTGTAAATATTTAGCATCCTGTTAAGCCTGTTGATAGATTTCCTTCTCTCTTCCCTAAAGAAATGGCTGAAGAAAAATTTGAGCCAATGACTATCTCCTCACTGTTTAAAGAAGTAGAGCAACCTGAAAGCTCAGAACCACATCTGTTCCCTATCTATGAGCCTCTCCAAAGTCAATATACCAGGTATCCAACACCTGATCTCAGTGGAAAAGGGAAACTTCCAAAAACATATAACTTCCATCCTGAATCACACATAGAATGGAATATTGACAATCTGAGTGTTGCTCGGATTCGACAAATGATAGATCTTATGTTTACAGAATACAAGCTCATGTGCCTAAGGGGAAAAAATGAAATAGATGCTTGTAAATCTATTGTTCAGTGCTTTTCTGGAACTTTGTTGACATGGTGGGAAATAGAGTCATCACCAGCAATAGTAGCAAAAATGGAAAATGAAATCTTGAAAGATGAAGCAGGAGATATCATTCATAATTATGATGGAGATCCACAAAGCAATATGAATGGGACACTAAATTCATTCATTTTAGAACATTGGTGTGGAGGAGAACTTGAACTTGCCAATAAGCATGAGATAATTCTCATGAATATTAAATGTAGTAAAATGTCTCATTATGAAGATTTTCATATAGCCTGGATTCAGAGAATATATGAGGTTAAAGATAGCAAAAATCTCTTATGGAAACAAATCTACTTAGCAGCATTGCCTTCAAAATTTTGTGGATTATCTAAGACAACAAGATGCTTTTCAGTTACAACATCATAACAAAAGTTCTAGTAAATTTATGCACTAGTATGAAAGTTAATAAATCTCTGCAGAAGATGTCAAGATTACCAAACAGCAAATCCATCTGTAACAAGTATGGTCTTGCTATAGATGACCCCATAGTAAAAAGAAGAAAAGCTAAAAAGAAGGCCAAGAAACAAAAAAGACAAGAATACAGAAAATCTCCACAAAGGAAAAGAAAAGGGACCAAGAAAGGATACTATAGATATGTGCCGAAAACACATTACTATGAACCCAAGGATATTCATCTGCAAACACATAAGAAAGATCAGTGAAATAAATTGATTTGTTGGCTCTGTGGCCAACCTAGACATACCTCCAGTCGTTGTCCTTTATCAGAAGAATCTAAGAGAAATGGAAGAAAGAAATCCTTTGAAGTTGCAAAGAAGAAAATGATAGTAAAAACAGAAGGCGTGGTGCCAACCCTACGTTATAAATGTGGTTCTGAGAATCACAAATCTGAAAATTGTCCAAACATATCATTTAAAGAACAAATACAACAACGAAAACTATTTCAACATCTGAATCCTATGAAAGTTCTTCTTCAAAATGCTCTGATGAAGAATTAACCATGCACATGAATGAATGTGACTCAACTGATTCAGACAATTGTCAATGTGAATAAAGCACTAAATCAGAAATCTCATATGATGAAGACCATGTTTCTCAGCCAAAGGAGAAGGTTCTCATGGCACAAACCATGGACGATGCAGAAACAAAGCTACTTGCTCAGATCATAACATTGGGAGAAGGAGAAATGAAGGAAAAGTTACAAGGAACTTTTCTAAGCACAATGCACAAAAATCAAGGGAGAAGTAGCAAGACTACCTCTAAAACTAAACCAAATGCATTATTCATCGATGCCTCATTTGAAAGAAATACAAGATATTTCCAAAGAAGCCAACAGAAATCTAAGACCAGAGCCCTCACATTAGGAGAAGTTAGCCAAGAGATTCATCATCTCAAAAAAGAGATTGTCTCTCTAAAAGCACAGGTCTCTGAGTTAGAAAAAGGAAAGAAAACTGAGGATGCATATGATGAATACTACACTAACCCAAATATTGAAATATTTGAAGGAAAAAAGGATGATACTATAGGATTCACCGACATGAGAGTAATGGCTATCCAGTATCAGCAACATCATGTTATGCTAGATATATGTATAAATGGTGAAATGTTTTCCCTAAGAACACTTATTGACTCCGGGATAGATGTCAATGTTCTGAATTCAAAAATAGTACCTGCAAAGTATTGGGTAAAATCATTTAGACAAGTGATTGGGTTAGGAAACAAAGATGTACTGTATGAAGTCCCTCGTGCCTCTATTTGCTTTAAAGAGCATTGCATCAAATTAAAATTTGTTGTTGCAGACATTCCTGTTGACTGTATTTTGGGGAATGTATTTTTAGCAGCTGTGGAGCCACATGGATCAGCCAGATTGAAAAATGGCAAGGCTGGTTATTTTATATATGTACCAAGCTCAGATGGAAAATTACAAACAATCAAGTTACCCTTTGTCTCTACTCCCAGAGTGTCTACTATGGTACAAGCAATGCAGTAGATCGAAAAGGCAAAAAATAAAATTGAAGAGCTCAAGGAGCTAAAGACCACCATAAAGATAGGAGACTATCTTCAGACTCCTATAATTAAACAAAGGATCTCAACTCTAAGATCACAAATAGAAAAATAATGTTGTGCTGAAGAACCATATGTGTTTTGGCATAGAAAACAACATTGTGTAGAATTTCCCTACAAAGATAAGTATGAAGGGAAACCCAGTAAGAGCAGAGCAATCCCTACGAACAAAGAATATAGAGATCTCTGTCAAAAAGAGATAGAAAGCCTCCTGGAAAGAAGATTGATTAGAGAATCCAACAGTCCTTGAAACTGCTATGGTTTTTATGATAATAAACATTCAGAACAGTTAAGAGGTATCCCAAGATTGGTCATAAACTATAAACCTCTGAATATTGTCCTCTCAGATGATATTTACCCCATTCCTCACAAAGGAAATCTTTTAGCAAGAATAACAGGGGCTAAAGTATTTTCTAAATTTGATATGACATCAGGATTTTGGCAGGCGGCAATTAATGAAGATGATAAGTTTAAGACTGCTTTTAGTGTCCCGGCAGGACACTATGAATGGAACGTCATGTCTTTTGGACTAAAGCATGCCCCCTCCAAATTCCAGAAGGTTATGGATAATATTTTCAAGCCATATTTTGATTGGTTACTAGTATACATTAATGATATACTTATATTTTCTAAAAATGTCCATGATCACTTTAAACATATCCAAAAATTTGTACAACTTGTCAAAACCAATGGATTGGTTCTTAGCAAGAAAAAGATTGAATTATTTCATATAAGTATCAAGTTTCTTGGCCATACAATTAAAAATGGGCATATCACTCCGCAAAAACATGCTCTAGAATTTGCTGATAAATTTCCAGATATTATCACTGACAAAACTCAATTACAGAGATTCTTGGGATGTTTAGACTATGTAAGCATCTTTTACAAAGATTGCGCCAAAGATAGATTATTACTCAACAAAAGATTGCAAAAACATCTAGAACCTTGGTCTCAGGCCCACACTGAAGCTGTCAGAAGAATTAAAATGAAGGTAAAAGCTCTTCCTATTCTTCATGTCGCTGATGAAGATTCTTTCAAAATTGTTGAAACAGATGCCAACAATGAAGGGTGGGGGGGAATTTTGAAGCAAACAAAAGAAGGAAAAGAACAAATAGTTCAGTTTGTCTCAAGGACTTGGAGCCCACCTGAGAAAAACTATTCTACTATAGAAAAAGAGGTCAAAGTGGCATGGAATTGCATTGATAAATTTGATATCCACCTGATACACAAAAAGTTTCTCTTAAGAACAGATGCCTCTGCACTAAAGAAATTCCTTAGGGATTATGGATATTTAATAATGATTTTAATTAATTAATATTTTATTTTATTTTAAAAAGGACATGTGTCAATTCGAGGTTAAGCACCAAAGGAATTATACATCTCCCTCCTACTAGGGTGTAGAATGGGCCTTTGGTGCAATAACTAATAGAGAGTAAAACATTTTTACCATATCTCCTTGATACTAAGTTATAATAATTTTAATTAAAATTATCTAATACTTTTAATTAAAATGGACAAAACCCCAAAATTAAAAATTTGTCGAAACTTAAGAAGAAAGTTCTTGTAAAAAAAAGGCAACATTAACACAAGTCTCTAAGAAATATTGCCTATTAACACAAAATCCACCTTTTAAAATTTATATCCACAAACCACAATTAATTTAAACAAAAAAAAATCGAATTAAAATGTTTCTTATAATTCATCAACCATAAAATTTAAAACCAAAAAAAAAAATAAATCTTTTACATCTACCTTCAAAATCAAAGTTAATTAAGAAAAAAATGCATAGCAATGCTTTAGATTAAAATCATTAATTTATAAATAATCAAAGTTGTTGGTTTTCATAAAAAAATAGTCTAGGGTCATTTAACCACAATTTTATTAAACATTTAGACAAATTAAATATTTTTTTATTCTAAAAAAGATTTGTAACTCCAAAGATTTGATATCTCTAAGTGCTTGATATTTATTATAATTACAAATAAAATATAATTATTAATTTTATTGTACTTTTAATTTTATGTAATTCCAGTGAAAATATTATTATTATTATGTAATTTGAGCAAGTCAAAATGTTACAACATCCCTTAGGTCTCAAAAAAACTTCTAGATGAAATTAGTAAACTTCATCAATTACTTCACATTGCCCAAAAAATATATTTAACTTAATGTAATAAAATTATTATTTTTCATTAAAATCAATAATTTTCATCACATCACATCAAAACTCTTCACATTTAACTACCAATATATACCATGCTATAAAACCACCAGTATCCAAAACAAAAACAATATATGTGACCAATTAAATTAAAACAAGCACATTTTCCTACCAATAACATATATTGCCCCCCAGCACGTGAGTGCATGGTTCAGCGGCGGGGCTGACGGCTTACTCGCTCCCCGCCTAGTTTCGATCCGCTATTGTGATGCTGCTGTGCAGCCTTTATGTAACATTGTGAGTGTATATTGGTATATGGTGAATGATGTTGATTGATGTGATGGTTGTATATATGTAAAAAATCGTACATACTGACCTAATATAATGCTTCTTCAGGAGACTAGCCACCCCCATTCTTAAAACATATATTGCCCCCCACACATAACATTCTATATATTACTCTATGATGTAACCCATATCAACAATCACATAAAAGGACTTCACATTTCTGCATGAGGTAGATTAAAAAGGTAAATAAACCACGAAAAAATATGGTATCCGAGAAAAATACCGCAACAAATAAATCCTATGCTATCGAGCTGTATTAAACTGTTTTAAGCAGCAGCTATATATGACCGCAAAAAATGCGATACTCCACAGATGAAAGAGGCATGTGAAACATTGTCGGACTTATTGTTCATTCAGAATTAGGTACATGGTGTTTACGTCTAATCACACTCGGTCAGTGCTTCTTTGAATGTGAGTATATTCTGTCTGGACTAGGCCAGAAAATATCTTAACTAAAATCTTTCATAATAAAATTTCATAATTATTTATTAAAAAAACATCTCAATTTAACCTTTAATCCAAATATTTTCATAATGTTTAGATCCCAATTATAAAAATACGTGTCAACTTGAAAATCATGGACTAGGCAAATCATGAAGTCATACTAAATAGGTGCAGTCTTTGATGTTTTTGGGTTTTTTTAAATGTAATGTGTTTACAGATATGACTTTAATTAAAATTGTAATTTTTAATTTATTTAAAAATAAGTTTAAAAGACTATCATATAATATAATATATATATATACATTACGGACCATCAGCGGGTTATTACAGGTGGCGTGGTTTTCTTTGATAACAGTGATAAGTCAAACCAACATTAGTGAGTAGCATTGTTGATTTCACACTTGAATTTGATAAGTTTTACCACCTTCAAAATAAATAAATAAATAAATAATAAAAAATATACCTATACATTATAAATATGTCCATTTTAAAATAACAAATATCTCCATTTTAAAATAACGATTGATTGTGAATCTAATTTATAAAGTCTATCCAAAAAATCTAAAAGTTTAGATAAGCTTACATAAGCGTGTCTGCGCACCAATTTGACGTACTCACAATCAGCACCTTTACAATGTGTCATAAATATGGAAAGGAAGTAATTGCTTCGCGAATTTTCAATGGATACCTTTTCTTATTATCTGAGGAGCAGTCCGGTCATGTATACTGACTTCTCCATAATTTCTTTGGGATGAATGATTGTATCTCAAATTTTAAAAGGACGCATGATTTAAGAGCAGTCTAAGTACGTTTAATTAAATCTATATAATTTTGTTTCGATATAATTATTTTTTTACAATTTTGTTTAGATATAGTTACTTGATTATAATTTCATGTGATTAAATGAAATATTGATGATTATGTATATTTAATTATAATATATTTTAGAATGCATTTATTGATGTGTTTAGAATCAACGAGTTTTTTTAATTAAATATAATTAAAACTAACTTACACTAAATATTTAATTATATAACTTTTATGTAAATTTAATATTAGTACTTTTGATTCATATTGATTAAATACATTACCTAATGTATATATGATAATAGATATTAAATTAACTAACTAAATATTTATTTATATAACTTTAATATAAGTCCTTTCAGTAACTAATTGATTCCTATTAATTAAATATATACATTACTTTATTTAAATATGGTAATAGGCATATAACTGACTTACTAACTATTTAACCAATTATGTTTTCATGTCCCTTTCTCTTGGTCCATTCCAATTAGCCGTTTCCCAGTCAAATATAGCCTTTAACCAGTCTAGTTGCCCAGTTCAATATAGTCGTTGCCTGGTCAAATATAGCTGTTGGATGTTCTGCTCTATCTATTTAACATGCAACCAAGATCTGGTTCTTCAACTTGTCTTGACGATGAACCACACTCATTGGTTCGAAACGCGTCGATAAATGCATTTTAATGTGATTTACGCTAAAAAATCTTCTCAAAAAACTTGATATGGATCACAAAAGCCTAAATTCAACAATATAATATATCTTATCGGAGTCGTTTATGGAGATGGAGGAATTGCTTAGACGACCAAAAGTGGCCCGAATCCAAGTAAAAATTTTCAAAAAATCTTGTAGAAGCAGTGTTGGAATCATGTTTTTGATAGTGGAAATGGATTCAGCACTATCAAAAACTTCTAGGACACCTAAAATTATGAAGTTTGACAACTTTTACTTGGATTTACAAAAATCCCTGCCAGATTTTTTCAAAATATGGCTAGAATTTCCATAACTTCAGGGCGAAAAGGCAAAAAAGCATAATCGTTAGACTAGGCCATCTGATCTTATTGTTTTGTTAAATTAAACTTGTAGAATTGAAAGCTTATTTTTTTACATATTAAATATTAAATATTTCGTAGTTATGTATTTAATATTATATAATAAAACTAATGATAAGATTATAGTTTTTCAATTTATTTTATTAGATATCATATTAATTTTATTTAATGAAGAGATAATGAGTTAAAATAACAATTAAGAATAGTTTCAAAATCTTATCTATATTTTCTCTTCGGGTTTTTTTAATATAGAAAATTTTAACTTAAGATATATTTATCTTTTTAAGTTATATATACACTTTGAGTGGTCATAATGGTTAAGAGCATGTGTTTCATCCTAAGAGCTCACAGGTTCAAAACTAGAGGGGG
This sequence comes from Pinus tabuliformis, assembly GCA_031772625.1. Classification (NCBI taxonomy): domain Eukaryota; kingdom Viridiplantae; phylum Streptophyta; class Pinopsida; order Pinales; family Pinaceae; genus Pinus; species Pinus tabuliformis. The sequence goes on from CM062809.1 coordinate 334,360,072, forward strand.
TAGAGTATGTATGCCTTTGAAGACTTAGCAGTGAAATCATTGCGTGGAGGTGGGTCCCTTATCCCACAAACAAGGGGGTCTCATACATGAATGTGGTGTCTGGATTGGTTGTGACCTTAAAATTAGATAATAATGTGGTGTCTGGATTATTTGTGACCTTAAAATTAGATAATAATGTGGTGTCTAGATTGGTTGTGACGTTAAAATTGGATAATAATAATAGCTTTGGTAGTCTATGATTATTGTGATGAAGCATTTAAAATGTTTAGAGTTTTTCCATTATAATGTGTTTTAGTCGAGTGGAGAAACCTTTAAAATGTTTGGGAACTCTCTATTGTAATGTGTCTTAGTTGAGTGCCTTGAATCATGGTATACATGATTTATGTGCATTATTGCTATGTATGTTTTTTATTATTATTTCTCTAATATTATAATCTTTAAGGATAATATCAACTCCAATGGATACAAAAGTGAGATTGATAAAAAGAGTAGTTGAGTGCCTTGAATCATGGTATACATGATTTATGTGCATTATTGCTATGTATGTTTCTTATTATTATTTCTCTAATATTATTTTTATCTTTAAGGATAATATCAGCTCCAATGGATACAAAAGTGAGATTGATAAAAAGAGTAGGACATGACATAATAATGGAAACAATTAATAAAATAAAAAATTGTAAATTACATATGGCTATATGACTTGGTTAGGTATGCATATTATTATTGATAAAGTTTTGTAGTAGATCTATAAATGTTGTTCATTTTGACTATTTTAAGTTAAGACATAGTTGTATTTAAACTACAAAACAATAATAAATTTAATATAGTTATAATTTGATGACTTGCTTTCCCTAATTATACCAAAAATGATATCTTATAATAGATTTAGGAGTTGTTTACAAAGGCCACATTTTTTTTCCTAAAACCCATTCTTCGCCGGAAGTCACTTTTTTTCACAAAATCCTACTATTGGAGTGTTCCAATTATTTGTTTGATGGTGAAAATGAATTATTCTATGAGATTTTGTCAAAATATTGCTGAAATTGTTATTATTCTCCAGACAAAAATGTGGCCTTGTTAAACTACTTAACTCATTCTGGTTGCTATGTAATTTGTTTTATTATCATTTATTTTAAAAATACCTCACCCTAAGGTATGTAAACATCCACCGATTATATCACCACCTCACTGATTAATCACTAGTTGTTAATGATCCTTATGATTAAAATAATAAGAAGTTACATTCTTAATACTTAGTTTATGATTACTGATATATTTAAAAGGAATTTATTGTTCTGATACTTGGTTGTGTTTTTGTTATTTCTTATAATTGTGAAATGTGGTAGAGAAAACCAAATAACATAATTGTTATGATGTTTAAGTGGGTCATATGGTTATGTATTAGGAAAGAATAATAAAATTGATTTAAATACTATTGTTAAAAAAATCTTTTTTAGGTCAACAATTCATGTTCTTAATGTTCAAATTGAAGGTATATTATAAATTGGTATCAAAACATATGATTATAGCACTAGGGATTGTATGGGATTAAAAGAAAATGAAATAATACTTTTGATATTATGTTAAGCCAATAGGTTACCCTTGTTACATAGATATTATTGTTCAAAGAGAGTTGCAAAAAAATAATTATGGAATTGAGCAATTGTTACTATCAAAGTGATGTAAAAAATTAAGAATATGAACATAGGCAATAATTAGATAAAGATAGAGTCCAATAGAAGAGGAAGTGTTGAGATTTCTCTAAACATGGAAGAAACGATGAGAATTTTAAGGGAATAAACTCAAAATTACAAGGTAAATAATGAAAGAGTAGCCAAATCTTTGCACGAGGGGGGGGGGGGGGGGGGGGGAATCATTTAAATCTTGTCCCATTGCAAAACTTGATATAAATCTAAAGGAAAATACATTAAGAATGGATTTCAAGTAATGTTGGTAAAAGTTATTGAAAAAAGGTCCCATAGTACTAAAGACTAGATCTAGAATGATGGGACAAAAACACCATTGGAATCAGTTGATCAAGAATCAACTACATTTGAAGAATACATTAACAGTAGTTCAAAATATTTGTCCCATAGAAAGAGGAAGAAATTTCATTCCAAGGATTACTTTCATGGTAAATACAAAAAAATGAAACTTCTTGTGTTTGATGGTGAGGTGAAATCTAACCAAGAGGCCAAGTCTTGGTTTCTTGGAATTTGTAAATACTTCCAACTACTCTAGAAATATGAATGTTAGAGTGACTCACTAACTATATTTAATATAAATGGTAGAGCATCTATATGGCGGGGCCATTTCAAACATGTGAAGAAAATCAATGAGATAAAAATTTCTTAGAATCAATTTAAAAAGTATTTTACAACAAATATATTTGAGATGAATTAAAGCTAGAACAAATGATTGGGGATGAGTATGCGAACAAGTTCTAGGCACTGTTATCATATGTCAAGTATATCATGGATGAGAAGGTAAATTTTGATGAGACTAAAAATGTACATTCCTAACTCAATGTACCTAAAAATCATCATCATGGATGAAATTCCTAAGAAAATATAAGGAAATTTAGGCTACCAATTTCTTTTTTGTAAGTTGTCACAATGTATTGCAATAGAAAATATTTACATCATTTTGGTAAAATTGTTGTCTTTGACTTACTACCTTGGAAACTAGATTAGCGGAAGTAAAGTAGAGAGTCAAGAATTTGTAAAATTAAAGGAGAGGCCATGAAAAGCAGAGACCAAAACCATTTGTTTCCCCACTCATGGGGAGACCAACAATAAGAGACAAAAATTGTAGCCTTGTTGAGTCATAGATTATATGCTAACAAGAAAATTAAACTAAGCATGGAAGTAAAGGAAAATATAATTATAGACTAGCTCCATTTATTTCATTGCTTGCCAACCACATTAGGGTATTGATATCTTGAGTTGTTATTTCTTGACATTCCTATTTTAATTAGGAAGGGAGGAAGGAAAACCAAAAAGAATGGTTGAAGATGGAGAGTGTAGCACAACCTTTGTTGGCTAATCGATTTGCGAATATGTGAGAGAATTATAACATATATTCAAGGAAGGAGTTGTTCAATGAGATTCGGGGAGCTTCAGAGTTCCCAAATTTGGGTGATTTTGAGAGAGGAGGATCCATGGAGGAGCTTAGTAACTAGGGAAACAACAAGATGAGAGTCACCATCAAAGATTAGGAAAGAGAAATTGAGGGTGGAGGAAATTCTAAAGCCCCATTTCAAGAGCAGTGAACAATGCCTCCTGTTTTTGAATGAAAGACTCCCCCGATGCTTGCATGACCGGGTTTCCTTTGAAGGGACCATCAGTGTTTAGTTATACAAAATTTAGAGGAGTTGATGACCAGTGCAAGGGGAAGGAGGGGGTCAATGAAGGAAGGGGATATGGGAGTTGGGTGGGGGAAAAGGGAAGATTGAGAGTAGTGAGAATAAACAGCTTAGAGTCATGGAATTTCCAGTCTAAGGCTGACAAATTAGAGATAATGATGGCTGAAATTTGAGATTAAGAACAAGGGTGTTCCAAAGAGAGAGGTTGGAGTCTTGAGAGTTGCAGAAGATACCTTGATTGTGTTCCTTCTCTATGATCCAAAGGATGAAGGAAAGTGTAAAAATACAAGCTATATGGAAAATGGGATTGCAAAATGGGGAAAAACGTCAATTATTGATAAAGTCTAGGGGGAAAGTCTCAAGTCAAGAAGGTTGTCTAAAGAGATTGAAGTGTTAGTGTTTGGTAACATCAGAAATGCTCTAGCCTTGAAAATTGGTGGAGAGGCTAAGGCACGTGAATTCTAAAGAACCCATAAACTGTTTGGTGAAATTCCACCCGTATTGTATTTTATTAAAATAATTAATATTTTTAATGGGGTTCCTAAGTCTAAACTTATGGAAAATAAAATATTAATGGGTATTAATCAAAATATGGGTGAGAATGATCTAAAAGATGGAACAAGTCAAGTTTCAATCTTAGTCGTTGATTATATAATTAATCTTGGTCATTGAAGTCTCAATAGGAAAATTATAAGAATGAGGCCTGGGGTTCATTTAGATACACAAGGAGTGATTCAGTAAATCGGTTTTCTGAGGTGAGAAGTTCTTAGGAGGAAAATCGATTGGGGAGATCTTGTAGCTAAGGGGTAGGGATAGTTCGGGAACACTGACAGAGAGGCGAAGAGAAGCTTGTGGGGGTAGTGTAGTAGCCAGGAGGATTAACACTGGGCCCACACAACCTTGACGTAGAGCTAGAAGGGTCAACGCAAAGGAGAAAGTTGCCTTCCATGCAAAAAGTTGGAACTGCTGGGGAACTGCCAGAATAGCCGGGAAAGCTGATGCAATGGGAAAAAGAGCTGACGTAGAACCTGCAGGGCTGACACAGGGCCTTCGCAGGGCCAACACAGAAGTAGTCAGGGCTAGCCATTTTTTCTACAGATCAGCTAAAATCTGCTGAGTGAAGTGAGGTACAAATCACTCAGATTTTTTGCCATTGTATTTCTCTGTCATTGGTCTGTTGGGAGGGCTACCAACATTTGTATTTAGAATTACTGCTTAATAATAGAAAACCCTTAGAGCTACTACACCGATTTTCCCGCATTAGGTTTTTTCGGGGACTATTTTGTCCAAAAATAATTGTCTCCTATGTATCTTGTTCCTTACTCAATTCCATTGTTTCATGCAAATCAAATTTAAGTAGTGTAGGTTGCAGAAGTAATTTTCTTCAGTATTCAAAAGAATAACTTGATAAATGTAATTAAAATCAAGTAGGTGAAGTAGATTCAGATTTGTTGTAGTAGGGGTTCCTAGAGGATTAGGAATTTTCACATGGTATCAGAGCATTGATTTAAAAACAGGAAGAGTAGATCCAACGCTGAGTAGAGAGGCCAAAAGTTGCACTTAGCAGCAATTCGAATCCCATTGAAGGGATTGCGCAATCCTTGTCGGAAAGAAAAGGTTCCGAGGAAATCTCTCTCTGAGAGAGTCGATAGAGAGGTACAATTTCCATTTCGTGAGTTTGCAGAGGTAGAGGGAGTGACACAGAGCCTCGGTGCAGTCCTTGAAGGGCACAGTTTCTAGCGGGGCAGAAATCTGCCGGAAAATAGCAAAGACACATAAGGGGAATTCTCTCCTCAGAGAACTTTTCGCAAAAAGTTTTAATTTTTCACTTGTTGAGCAGCTGAGCAATGACTAGAGGAGTCAGTTCAACAGTTGGGTGAGATGGCATTACATGGGCTCAAAGATCAGGACAGGTTGGAAGGAGCTTCCAACTATGTCATATAGAAGACCACAATCTTAGTTGTTTTGGAGGAATAGGATCTCAAAGCCTACGTCAAAAGTGTTTTGGTTGTTCATGCTAACAATGATCAAAAGAAGAAGTACAAGGCAGAGCATGGGAAGGCGAATATGCCCATTCTCAATGGATTTTGATATCATGTGGTCTCACACTTGCAGGGAAAGGATACAGCCTGAGAGATGTGGGAAGCTTTGTATTCTCTATATGAAGGATCTTTCGAACAGCGAAAGATGTACCTAGAAAAAAAATTGTAGCGGACATTGATGCAAAAGGGAGAAGGAGTCAACTCCTATCTTCAACATCTTTAGGATACTAAAGACCAGCTTGTTGCAGTGGGGTCCACTCCTCAATCAACCATGATGGTGAGGATAGCCCTTAATGGAGTCTCGGATGAATGGCAAGTCTTCGTCCAAAGCATATTGGGAAAGGAAAGGCTACCTTCATGGGAGGAGATGTGGGCAACTCTTCAATGGGAGGAATTAAGTGTTGAAAATAGCAACAAGAAATGATAAAAATAGCATTGCTATAGATAGCATTTCAGGATAGATTCCAATTCTAATTAGTCGCTAAATTAAAATTGAGAATTAAAATTCGAATTTGAGCTCAGCAGCTGTTTGTAAAATAATTAATTAATTCATCTTGAGTTAATTAGTTGGACAAAATCAAACATGAAGTCTATGTGAAGACATGCAACAGTTATCCCTTTGATTGAGGAAGTTATCCCTTAATTAAGGAGATAAGGATGAGTTGTATTTGAGTTGTAATTGGTTAGCTCGGTTAACTTAGTTAAGTCCAGTTAGATTAGTTCCAACAGTTTGTGGAACTGATTGTGAGTTCAGTTAGTCAATGCATGCATGCATGCAACTAGTGTACTTCAGATAATTGAATATTCTCTCATAAATAACTCATGCATGTCAGTTCAGATAGATACCCAGTTGAGATCAAAGGATGGGACAATGTACTATCAGTTGCAGGAATATTCCCATGAGGATATCTCTTGCATGCAGAAGGAATTATTTCCTTGAGGATTACGCACTTATTTCAGAGGTTAGTGAGTAGTGCGTGAGGTAATTACACATAGGTGGTAGCTTGACGACCCAGGAGAAACTGCGCAAGAAAATAGGAGGCTTGAAGGACTGAAGGGAGGCATATGTGTTGTCTATTCTGTCTATGAGCAACAGTGAGGGATTGTACTAAGAGATGGATAGCTTGTGAGCTAAAGCTTTATGTAATTCTGAGATATTTCCACTTGCATGATAATACAAAGATCGAGGTTTTTAGCTGAGGCTTTCCCCAGAGTATTCTTCTGTGATTGATTTCTTATTCTCTGTTATATGTGTTCTATTTGATCTTTGCTCAAAATCGATTAAGCTTCCGCAAGTTTGTTTGTAGAACTAGATCAAGTATTTTGCTTTAGTATATTGCATTATCAAGTGATCTACAATGAGAATTTCTACATGGTATCAGAGCAAAGGTGATCAAAGCAGAGAACTGTATGTAAAGAAGGGAGAAGTTTGAAGTTTGAAGTTATTTATTATATAAATCTAATTCTTATCACATCTCAAAGTTCACCAATGGCGTTCAATGGTTTGAGACTCGAGTATGCCCTGGATGGCAGCTCGAATTATATAGCCTGGAAGGATTGCATGGAAGCAGTATTAGAGGATAATGGTTTGAAGGACTTCATTGATCAAGAAGTCCCCAAGCCAGCAGTAGCTAATGCCCAAGAATTGGTGGAATGGAAGAAATGTGTGGCTAGAGCGAGGAGGATTCTTCTTGAGAGAGTTTGAGACCATATTGTCTCGAGTCTCCATGGGAAGAAGACATTGTTTTCAATGTGGAAGACATTGAAGGATCTAGATCAGAACAACAATTAGAGGAAGCTGGCACTAAACGACAAGCTTCAGAAAATCAAGTGTGAAAAGGGCGACACGATCTCTACATATCTGAACAAGCTCACCACCTACAGGGATGAGCTTGGAAGTGTAGGAATCACGATAGCCGATGATGACATGGTGAGTCTTGCTCTCCTCAGACTTACTAAGAGCTGGCATAGCTACCAAGACTCAGTGAATGGAAGAGAGAAACTTCCAGATTGGGAACGATTATGATCGGATCTGATGCAGGAGGAGATTAGGAGAAGCACCAGAGATGGTTCTTCATCAAAGCATGATGATGAAAAAAATATAGCCTTAGCGAGTAAGGCGAGGAAAGGGAAAGGGAAGGCTTCCCATTCCAAATCGAGTTCTTCCCATGGTGGGAAGAAGATTGACAAATCTAAAGTGTGATGCTTTAATTGTCATGAGGTGGGCCATTATGCAACAAATTGTCCACAGAAGAAATCCAAGAAGGGATCCTTGAAAGGATCAGATGGTGAGGCACTGGCCTCACAGTTCGAATTGGATTTTACCCTCATCACATGCATGGTTTCATCGATGGTGGGTTGTGTTTGGTACCTGGACAGTGGAGCCTCATTCCACATGACCAACAACAAGAGTTTATTTAGTACCTTGGAGGAGAAGGACCTCCAGATGCACATAGAGATGGGCGATGATGGAAAGTACCATGTTTTAGGTGAAGGTACAATTGTGTTTCAGAGGGAGCATGGAGCTCCTCTCACCCTGACTGATGTAAAGTATGTGCCTGGACTAAAGAAGAACCTAGTATCCGTCGCAATGTTGGAAGACAAAGGCTATGATGTAGTCTTCAGTAAAGGAAAGGCATTCCTGAGACACATCGCCACGGGTCAGACCAAGAGGATTGGGATTCGAGTAAAGAATCTCTACAAGATGGAGGTAGATGACTGTGCTGCATTGAGTTCCAAAGCAGAGTTGGTGCAAAGCCAAGATATTGGCGAGCTATGGCATAGAAGGTTGGGCCACTTGCACCATGGGGCCTTGAAGATCATGCAACAGATTTCTACCGGACTTTGCAAGGGTAAACTTGAGTAAGTGGATACATCCAAAGGTTGTACCTTGGGTAAGTATGCAAAATCTTCCTTTCAGGATCGAGACAGTCGAGTTGGAGAAATCTTGGAGCGAGTTCATACAGATGTGTATGGACCATTCTCGATAGCCTCCACCGCTAAAAAAGGGTACTATGTTATTTTCATTGATGATTTTTCTCATAGATGCTGGATCTATTTCATGCAGAAGAAGGATCAAACCTTCTCAATGTTTTGTGAGTTCAAAGCCTTGTTTGAGAAAGAATTAGGAAATAAGATTAGGGCCTTTCGAAGCGACAATGGTGGAGAGTATGTCTCTCAAGAGTTTAACGACTTTTGTGCAGTAGAAGGAATTAAACAGGATTTGACGGCACCCCATAACCCACAACAGAATGGGGTGGCCGAAAGGAAGAACATAACGACTGTGGGAGTAGCTTGGGCGATGTTGCATGACCAAGGCCTACCACTTCATTTGTGGGTTGAGGCATGCAATACAATGGTATACTTGCAGAATAGAAGCTGGCATCGCATACTTGGGATGAAGACACCAAAGGAAGCTTTCTTCGGGAAGAGACTAGATGTGAGTCACTTCAGGATCTTTGGCTCATCGGTATTTTTCCATGTGACCAAAGATGCCCGGAAGAAGCTAGAGCCAACAGCAGAGTTGGGGATACTTGTGGGGTACACTGATACTCCCCACAACTATCGGGTGTATTTGCCTACCAGTCAGAGGACAGTGGTTCACAGAGATCTTAAGTTCGATGAGCTGAAGGCCATGTGAGTTTCCCTTGAGAGGGAGCTCAAGTTGCATGCAGAGGAGGAACTTTTGGTTCCTAAGGAGGAGGAGCCTCAGACTGATGCGGAGCAGCCGCATGCAGAGGATCCAAGAGTGGAGACATCCACTCATGCAAAGTCTTCCAGAGATGGGCAGAAACGCTCAAGGGAAGCTGACAAATTGTTGATGGATGCAAGAGAGAATGTGGGAGAGCCATCTTCTCAGCATAGACAGAGGAGGTCACCTGAGCGGTACATTGGTTACATGGCCCTTGTTGGGGAATGTATAGAGACCGAACCATCTTCCTTCAAGGAAGCAGTGCAGAAACCAGTTTGGTTTGATGCTATGGTGGAGGAATATGACTCCATAGTTTGGAACAGTGTTTGGGATGTTGTTCCAAGACCGGAGAACAAGTCAGTGGTGAGTTCCCGTTGGCTTTACAAGGTAAAGCAAGCAGCTGATGGTAGTGTGGAGAAACATAAGGCAAGGTTTGTTGCCCGTGGTTTCTCACAGGTCGAGGGGGTCGAATATGATGAGACTTTTTCTCCTATAGCAAGGTACTCATCTATCAGATCGATGTTGGCACTATCAGCATAGATGGGTTAGAATATCCATCAGATGGATGTGAAGATTGCATTCCTCAATGGCAACATTGAGGAAGAGGTGTACATAGAGCAGCCGGAAGGATTTGAGCCCTTTGATCGCGAGTCACATGTGTGCCGACTCAAGAGAGCTTTGTATAGGCTAAAGCAAGCACCTCATGCTTGGTACACCAGGATCGACAACTATTTCACCGGGTTGGGCTTCACAAAGAGTGAAGCGGATGCAAACCTATACCACATCATGGTAGAAGGTAAGCCATTGATCATTGTTCTTTATGTTGATGATCTAATATTAACAAGTGATGATCAGTTGATCATATCTTGCAAGGAGGACCTTGTAAGAGAGTTCGAGATGAAATACATGAGTCTCATGCACTACTTTCTAGGCATGGAAGTGTGGCAGAAGGATGGGGAAGTGTTTGTGTCTCAAGGCAAGTATGCCAATGAGATACTCAAGAGATTCCACATGGAGAAGTGAAAACCCATGCAGACTCCTCTAGCAGGTAATTTGAGGAAGGAGGATGCTACTTCAGGAGAGGTAGTAGCTACTACTGTGTATCGACAACTTGTGGGTTCATTGATGTATTTAGCGAACACATAACCAGATTTGTGCTTTGCGGTGAACTAGCTGAGTCAAGCTATGGTTTAGCCTACCAAGTTGTTTTGGAAGGCAGCTAAGCATGTGCTGAGATACCTCAGAGGCACATCTCAGTATGGATTATGGTACAGATGGATAGAGGGAGTGAAGCTTCAGGGTTTCACAGATGCATATTGGCAGGGAGTCCATCAGATTGGAAGAGCACTTTAGGGGGAATTTTCAACCTTGGTTCAACTGCAGTTTCTTGGTACAACAGGAAACAAAGGTTAATTTCACTTAGCTCAGCAGAGGCTGAATACATGGCTGCAAGCCAGGCAGCATGTGAGGCCATTTGGATGCGGAAAATTCTAGTTGGGTTGTTTGATTAGAGGATGGATCCAACTATGATCTATTGCGATAATCAGATTTGTATCAAACTCTCTGAGAATCCAGTATTTCATGACAGGTCCAAGCACATCGATATCCGGTATCATCATCTTCGAGACTGTGTGGTGAAGAGGATCATGTTGTTGCAGTATGTTTTGACCGAGGAGTAGTATGTAGATATTTTGACTAAGGCATTGTCAAAATGCAAATTTGAGTTCCACAGAGACAGGATTGGGGTGACAGATAATCCCTTTCTTGTTGAGAAGGAGTGCTGAAAATAGCAATAAGAAATGCTAAAAATAGAAATGATAAAAATAACATTACTATAGATAGCATTTCGAGATAGATTACAATTTTAATTAGCCCCTAAATTAAAATTCGAATTTGAGCTCAGCAGCTGTTTCTAAAATAATTAATTAATTCATCTTGAGTTAATTAGTTGGAAAAAATCAAACATGAAGTTTATGTGAAGACATGCAACAGATATCCCTTTGATTGAGGAAGTTATCCCTTAATTAAGGAGATAAGGATGAGTTGTATTTGAGTTGTAATTAGTTAGCTCAATTAACTGAGTTAAGTCCAGTTAGATTAGTTCCAACAGTTTGTGGAACTGATTGTGAGTTTAGTTAGTTAATGCATGCATGCATGCAACTAGTGTACTTCAGATAACTGAATATTCTCTTATAAATAACTCATGCATGTCAATTCAGACAGAGACCCAGTTAAGATCAAAGGATGGGACAGTGTACAATCAGTTGCGGGAATATTCCTATGAGGATATCTCTTGCACGCAGAAGGAACTATTTCCTTGAGGATTGTGCAGTTATTTCAAAGGTTAGTGAGCAGTGTGCGAGGTAATTACACACAGGTGACAGCTTGAGGACCCAAGAGAAATTGCACAAGCAAATAGGAGGCTTGTAGGACAGAAGGGAGGCATATGTGTTGTCTATTCTGTCTATGAGCAGTAGTGAGGGATTGTACTGAGAGCGGGATAGCTTGTGAGCTAAAGCTTTGTGTAATCCTGAGATATTTCCACTTGTATGATAATACAGAGATCAGGGTTTTTAGCTGAGGCTTTCCCCAGAGTAATCTTCTGTGTTCATGTGTGATTGATTTCTTATTCTCTGTTATATGTTTTCTATTTGATCTTGCTCAAAATCGATTAAGCTTCTGCAAGTTTGTTTGTAGAAGTAGATCAAGTATTTTGCTTTAGTATATTGCATTATTAGGTGATCTACAGTGAGAATTTCTACATTAAGGAGAGACCAAATAAAGGTCAACCTCAATGGCAGCAATGGGAGTGGCATGAAGACCAAGGAGGAGGAGGAAAAAAAAACTCTAGCATCAAAGCGATAACAGAAGCAGAAGCGAAATAAGGACATTTCGAAGGTGAAATGTTTCAATTGTGGTGAGATGGGCCACCATGCATCCTAGTGTCCTTTGAAGCAAAAGGATAAGGATGAGAAACATGATCCTAAGGCTGCTCCAGCAAATATTGACAAAGATGAGATTGCCATGAGTGCCCATGCATATCCAGGAGAGAGATAGGGTGATATTGAGTTGTAGTTGGGAGGACTACATGTGGGTAGGATCCTTGAGGAGTCCACCTCTTGGATCAATTCCTTGCTACGGGAGACCAAGGTTCAATAGTAGTGAGATGGAATTAGTGTTATATAATGCAGTGGATTGTTTGGAGGACATATGCAGTAGCCGGAGACCAGAGATTGATCAGCGCAGAGCAAGGTTAGCAGCAGTGTAGATGGCACAATGCAGAAGTCAGCAACAACACAGAAGAGTTAGACGGTTAGAGACTGGAGCAGTTAGATTCCAACATTCATGATATTATGTGGAACATAGTTAAGTTCAACTAATTTTGGATGTTTTTTAGTTGCTTCTCTCATCAACTGAGTTGTAGTACAAATGCAGTGTTAGCAGTGGCAGTGCTAGCAACATTTGAGGGGGAGTTGTAGTATAGATGCAGCAGTCGCGGTGGTAGTGTCATGGGAAGCAATACAGTAGTAACAACAACACAGTGTTGGTGGCAACAACAGTGAAGAAAGAAGGTGCTTCAAAGACAGAGAAACATGCAGTTGGACATTGTTGTTAGAGCATTTTCCTCGCTAAGAGGGATTGCTAGTTTTTTGGTAGCATCAAAAGTGCTCTAGCCTTGAAAATTGGTGGAGAGGCTAAGGCACGTGAGTTCTAAAGAACCCAGTAACCATTTGGTGAAATTCCACCCATTAAAATAATTAATATTTTTAATGGGGTTCCTAAGTCTAAACTTAGGGAAATTAAAATATTAATGTGTATTAATCAAAATATGGGTGAGAATGATCTAGAAGGCAGATCAAGTCAAGTTTTAATATTAGCCATTAATTAGAGACTTAATATTGGTCGTTGAAGTATCAAAAGGAAGAGTATAAGGAGGCTTGGGGGTTCATTTAGATACACATAGAGAGAGTGAGGAAATCAATTTCTGAGGTTAGAAGTTCTTAGAAGGAAAATCGATTAGGGAGATCTTGTAGTTGAGGGGCAGGCATAGTTAGGGAATATTGACAGAGAGGTGGAGGGAATCTTGTGGAGGCAACCCAGTAGCCAGGAGGACTGACGATGGGCCAGTCTGGGCCCACACAACCTTGACACAGAGCTAGAAGGGCCAGCGTAGAGGAGAAAGCTGCCTTCCATGCAAATAGCCGAAACTGTCGGGGAACTATATGAACAGCTAGGAAAGATGATGCAGTGGGAATAATAGATTATACAGAACCTATAGGGATGATGAAAATCCTAAGCAGGGCCAACACAGAAGTAGTCAGGGTTAGCCAGCTTTGCTACCGGATCAACCAGAATCTGCCGGGTGAAGTGAGGTAAAACTCACTCAGATTTTTCGCCATTGTATTTCTATGTCACTGGTCTACGAAGAGGGCTACCAACATTTTTATTTAGAATTATATCTTAATAATATAAAACCCTTAGAGTTGTTGTACTGGTTTTATCGCATTAGGTTTTTCAAGAGACTATTTTGTCCAAAAATAATTGTGTTCTATGTATCTTGTTCTTTGCTCATTTTCCTTGTTTCATGTAAATCAAATTTAAGTAGTGTATGCTGCATAGGTCATTTTCTTCAGTATTCAGAAGAATAACTTGATAAATGTAATTAAAATCAAGTAGGTGAAGTAGATTCAGATTTGTTGCAGTAGGGGTTCCTAGAGGATTAGGAATTTTCACATGGTATAAGAGCATTGATTTTGTAACAGGAAGAGAAGATCCAGCACTGAGTAGAGAGGTCAAAAGCTACAATTGGCAGCAATTCAAATCCCCTTGAAGGATTGCGCAATCCTTGTCAGGAACCAGAGATTCCGAGGAAATCTCTCTTTGAGAGAGTCGACAGAGAGGTACAATTTCCAGTTCATAAGTTTGCAGAGGCAAAGGGAGTGACACAGAGCCTCAGTGCTGTGCTTGATGGGCGGAATTTCTGCCGGGGCAGAAATCCACCAGAAAAGGGCGAAGACAAATAGAAGGGGAATTTTCTCCTTAGAGAAAATTTCGCCAAAAAGTTCAAATTTCTCACTTGCTGAGTAGCTGAGCAGTGACTAGAGGAGTCAGTTTGACAGTTGGGTGAGATGGCATTGCATGGGCTCAAATATCAGGATAGGTTGGAAGGAGCTTCCAACTATGTCATATGGAAGACCAAAATCTTAGCTGTTCTACAGGAATATGATCTCAAAGCCTACGTCAAAATTGTTGTGGTTGTTCCTACTAAAAACAATCAAAAGAAGAAGTACAAGGCCGAGCAGGCAAAGGCGAAGAGGCTCATTCTTGATGGAGTTTGATATCATGTGGTCTCACACTTACATGGCAAGGATACAACCTGAGAGATGTGGGAAGCTTTGTCTTCTCTATATGAAGGTTCTTTCGAACAGTGAAAGATGTACCTAGAACAAAATTTGTAGCGGACATTGATGCAGAAGGGAAAAGGAGTCAACTCCTATCTTCAATGTCTTTAGGATACCAGAGACCAGCTTGTTGCAGTGGGATCCACTCCTCAGTCAACCATGATGGTGAGGATAGCCCTGAATGGAGTCTCAGATGAATGGCAAGTCTTTGTCCAAAGCATATTGGGCAGGGAAATACTACCTTCATGGCAGGAGATGTGGGAATCTCTTCAACAGGAGGAATTAAGGAGGGACCAAGTAAAGGTCAACCTCAATGGTAGTAGTGGGAGTGGCATGAGGACCAAGGAGGAGGAGGAGAACACATCTCTAGCATCAAAGGGATAACAAAAGCAAAAGCAGAAGAAGGACATTTCAAAGGTGAAATGTTTCAGTTGTGGCGAGATGGGCCACTATGCATCTCAGTGTCATTTGAAGCAAAAGGATAAGGATGAGAAACATGATCCTAAGGCTGCTCTAGCAAATATTGAAAAAGATGATATTGCCATGAGTGCCCACGCATCTCTGGGAGAGAGGTGGGGCAATATTGAGCTATAGTCAGGAGGACTACATGTGGGCAGGATCCTTGAGGAGTCCACCTCTTGGATCAATTCCTTGCTATGAGAGCCCAAGATTTAGCAGTAGAGAGATGGACTTAGTGTCAGATAATGAATGGACTATTTGGAGGACAGATGCAGTAGCCGTAGACCAGAGACTGATCAGCGCAGAGAAAGGTTGGCAGCAGTGCAGAAGTCAGCAAAAACACAAAAGATTCAGACGGTCAGAGACTGGCGCTGTCAGATTCCAACATTCATGGTATTAGGCTTAACACAGTTAAGTTCAGCTAATTTTGGATGTTTTACATTTTCTTCTCTCAGCAACTGAGTTGCAGTACGAATGCAGTGTTAGCAGTGGCAGTGTTAGTAGTATAGCAGATGCAACATTGAGAGCGAGTTGTAGTATGAATGCATTAGTGGAAGTGGTAGATGCATGGGTAGTAGTGTAGTAGTAGAAACAACACAATGTTAGTGGCAACAACAATGTAGAAAGGAGGTGCTTCAAAGACAGAGCACCATGCACTTGGACATTGTTGCTAGAGCACTTTCCTTGCTAAGAGGGAATGTTAGTTTTTGGTAGCATCAGAAGTGCTATAGACTTGCAAATTGGTGGAGAGGCTAAGGCAGGTGAGTTCTAAAGAATCTAGAAACTGTTTGGTGAAATTCCACACGGATAGTATTTTATTAAAATAATTAATATTTTTAATGGGGTTCTTAAGTCTAAACTTAGGGAAATTAAAATATTAATGGGTATTAATGAAAATATGGGTGAGAATGATATAGAAGATGGATCAAGTCAAGTTTTAATCTTAGTTTTTGATTAGAGACTTAATCTCGGCTATTGAAGTCTCAATAGGAAAGGTATAAGAAGGAAGCTTGGGGTTCATTTAGATACATACATAGAGATTGAGGAAATCGATTTTCTGAGGTGAGAAGTTCTTAGGAGAAAAATCAATTGGGGAGATCTTGCAGCTGAGGGGCAGGGATAGTTCAGGAATACTAACAAAGAGGTAGAGAGAAGCTTGTGGAGGTAGCGCAGTAGCTAGGAGGACTGACGCAGGTGTTAGGTTCTTATACCAATAGGTGTCGTATATCATGATTGACTTGGTTTGGTTCTGAAATATGTACATACCTTTTATTGTTGAAAATGTTTTCCATATTTGTAAAAAATTAAAAAAATTAAAAACTGTAAAGAGGGTATGCCCTAAAAGAAAAATCAAAGGGTAAAAAGAATGAAAAAGGTCAGAAAAAGTGAAAGAAAATGAACCCCTAGAAAAAATAAAAAAAGACCATGAAAGTGAGCAAGTCAAAACGCCACTCCTATTTACTTTTTATGCATAATAATGATTGTGTGCAACTTGTTACTTAGGCCACAATCCATGGTAACCAAATAGTTTAATTTTGGTTAATCCATGTTTCAATTTCATGTATATAGAGATAGAGAATAAAATCTGACCAAACTGTTTAATCTTGGCAGATAAGTAGATAGATAGAGTGGATAAAAGGAGCTCAACAGATTAATCTGAACCCTTGGGTGTAATAAGGGTAGATTTAGATAGATTGCTATATGTAAAAGAAAAGAAAAGTTTGATAAGGGTTTGCGAGTTTAAGTGCACCATAATAAAGAAGTAAAAATTCTAGGTTAAGTAGGTAGGGTAAGTAGATGATTGGTTGCAGAACAAAGGTGTGATGAATGGTTAAGTTTAATGCTTTAATATTTTTGATTTTATCACTTCGACAACGCATGGATCACAATGAAGATAGCTTATCAAGAATTAAAAGTCAAATTAATTAACTTCCTCACTCTTTTTCCCCTAATTTTTACTAATTTCCCTTAAGTACTAAAGGCACCCATAACAAGTTAGAGGGGTTCAGAGCATTTCTCTGATTTTTGGAGGGACCGGACCCTCGGCCCAATAATTTGAAATACCTAAAGTACTTAAATCCCCTTCATCAATATTACCCCTCCATAAAGTCATTCATTCCCTTTATAAAGCTTTTCCTAAGTAAAATCCTATTTTACTTAGGGAAATTAAAACATTTTATCTCAAAACCCTCATATTCTACTAGCCTATGTCATGAATGTTGTATGATGAAATGCTTTCGGAAACATTTTAACTTAGCGCATATTCATATCCTACTAAGTCATATTAACCATTAACTTGTATTATTATTTAACTCCCGAAAAATCACCCATTTCCCATATTATTATTAAAATCCCAATAAATATATATCCTGCCTTGCGGTTGCGAAATAACCTTAATAACTTTGATAAATGGGATTAATTAGTCAACCCTTGACTAATTAAGAACCCTGTCCCCCGCCATGACAATAAAGGATTAATTAAATCATCTGGATTAATTAATAACTTTTGACCAATCACATCACCCCCAATGTAATTAAAGCCTTTTAATTAACATCAGGCCCCCTTTATTAACCATCAGTCACTTCCCAATCCCTGACCACCGTTCGATCAAATCTCTTAGATCTGACGGCTACCGCTCATATCATGTGGGCCCTTTGGTTGGACATTAAGCACGTGATATGAGCGATTTTCCAAAAATTGTCGATGCTACGTGTCAATTGATAAATGGAATCACATGGCCCTCCCTCAATACCACCAATCTCACATAAGTGGTGTGATGAAACCCGCTTACCGCCTCCCATAAACGACAAAATGTAACATCATCAAGTTGACGCCATCTGTCCTTGTCGCTAACCCGCCAAAACATTGACTTTGCATAAAAACAAGTGTAATCTATTCTTCATCCTTTATTCAGAACAATCCCATGCATGCACGCAACACGTCCAAAATCAACCAGCTTGTCCGCCAACTGACAACCACCTTGAATGCTGCCTTTCAACGTCACTCTAGTCCACTGTGTGCATCCTGCGAATGTGAAAATCATAGCCAGTGGCCCAGGAACATGTATTTACTAGATTTTCTCACGGAAACCCTGTTGTATACTAAAATTCCTCTGGAATTGCTTTAAAATCCAAAGCTTTTAGTTCAATTGAGTTGTTATCTTAGTCCAAAACTTCCCAGGCACCTCTGTTTTAAACAAATTTCATTGAAAAATCCCAGTTTCGTCCCTGAAAACACAAGAACCAGGAATGGAAACCCCTGTGGCCCTAAATGTAGCTCCAATCACTACTCCTCACAGGGACTTGGACTACCTTCCCTTAGCAGATAAAGACTTCCAAATAAAAGACCTTCAACCTGACAATTGCCCCCTGAAAGTATATTTCTGATGTCGAGACAATTACTTGAACAATTCTGATATCATAGGAATTTGGGAATCAAATCTCCCAAAGTACCTATTCCCTCCTGTGCACATTTTCACGAACATTATCCATCAATGTCATGCCAATTATAATCCTAACCTTAGAGATGTAATGTCCCCCGACCAGTCAGTCCTGTTTACAATTACTGTTGATTCAATTAATGAAATGTTGCAGCTTCAACCCGTCCTGAACCTCACTCCCATTTCCATTGCAAAATTACTAGAAAAATCCACCAAAATGTCTCATTCTAAACTCAACCGTTTTTGCCATACTTTCATGGATGAGAATCATATACCCAAAGATCCCCCTCCCTACCGAACATGTTTCTTCACTGATATGGGCAAAGATATTGTTAATATGGTTGCTGGCATTATGGGTTTCAATACTAGTGAGTTTGTTGATGAATTGACCCTAGCTTTCATGACTATTTACACCCCTGTTCAGCCTCCTGCAGCCAAATATGGTTTTTCCACCTTCATTGCAGACAAAATCCACGACCAATTCATGAGGCTAGAGAATGAGAGAGTGTTCAAGTATTCTACAGTCCTGTATCACCTCTTCCTTTATTACCAAACTGACAAATTCCCCTTCTCTGTGCATAAAATTGATACCAAAGGGAACCCTAGGTCAGTCATTTTCTGGACTTCTATTTTTCACTACTCACCCTCTTCTCCCTATTCATATATAGATTTCATTGATCAGTTTGTCCATCCTATAACTACCATGCTGACAAGAAGCCCTCCTCCTAGAATCAGTGATGACATCAAAAGAATCCTTCAGTTGTCAAAGCAGTATAGGATAGGTGACTGGTACTTATATCAGAATCATACTGAGATCAGAGTCTATGGGTGTGAACTGCCTCCCTAAAAATTGCCCAAGTATGTCCCCATGAGATTATTTTCCCTGGAGTACTACAGACAAATAATAAACTCTGATCAAATCCACTTCATGAAAGCAAAAAAGAAAGCCCAGCTAAGGATCAAAGATCACCTAGGCCCATTTGTGTGCAACAACAGAAAAGTAGGGCAAGCAGCAGAGGAGATCCTAGAGAGGATGCATTTGAAAAAGAGTTTTATTTGGCCTTATGATCCTCACAGCTTTATCTATGACAGAAGACTAAAACATAAGCTATCCCCTTACATTCATCATAGAATTCCAGAGATAGAGCAATATGCCAATTTAAATGAATGGAGGGAAGGGACATTGGTAGAACAAGATAGTGATAAAGTTGAAGTTGAAAATTTGATGAAAGATTTGGAGAAGAGACTTGACCTGGACTCTTTTGTACAGGTGCCTGCAGAGTCTTCCCAAAGGCCAGCACAGGAACCCAGTTCTCCCACAACAGAGCCTTCACAGAAGCAAACACAGGAAACAAGTACCCCTACATCAGGGCAACCACAAGCATCAAAACAACTAGAGAGATTAGAACAGCCTGAAATCTTTGTAGGGTTAGCTCCACCACAACCACTACCAGCTCAAAAAAACATGGGTGATCCTCTAGTACTACAAACTCCTCTAAATGAGGAAAGAAACGTGAAAAGAGAAAGGGAAGTAGCTACCCCTTCTAGCAGACCCACAGATCAACCCTTTTCTAAGAGGAAAAGGTTGAATGCTCATTCGGAGGAAGAATTCATTGGAGAGACTACATAGAGCATAAGGAAGGAATCAACAGACAGCTTATAGATTTTCCCAACAGGTGGGACACCCTCTAGTTCACACAGGCAGGAACTGGAAAGGAAGCCCAACACAGAGGTTTCATCCTTCAGGTCTTCTTCCGAAAAGATTATAGATATAAAGGGGAAGTTTAAAGAGATCAAGACAAAGAATGAGCAGCTAAAGGCCCAAGCCTATGCTCAATACTTAAAAATGGCCCCCACAAACCAGACCAGACTGATGTCAGCCTTTGACATCAAAGAGGGTAAAATGCAGATGAGTTTCCTGAAGCCCACAGTGCAGCAGCCAAAATCCTTGGCAGATTATCTCAAAAATGATTTTGAGGTTTTGGCTAAAGACATTCACCCTATCAACCAGATTGAACTACACAAGCAAATAGGTGAGATGTTCTATTAAAAATTGACCAGAAAAGCAATGATGGCTCATAGATTGCAAAATTCATTGAGCAACACTACAACCGAATTGCAGCTAGAGAAAGCCTCCTCACAGGCAAAGGATAATAGAATAAAATCATTAGAAGAGTTAGTAATTGAGATGGGTCATGGCCCAAAGGATGTTAAGGCAGAAGAAAGCTTAATCAAGAAGAAGAATGAAGACATAGATGCACTTAGAAAACAACTGAATTTTCCACCCCTCATACACCCTCAAACCTTTGAGATTATAGAGAAGAAAAATGAAGAAGAACTTATGGACTTGGTCCTTAATTTAAACGAGCAATTGAAGGAAACAGAGCAGGAATTGAAGAAAGCAGTGTAGTCAAGGCAAAGTGAGTTGACCATCCAGCCCCAAACTGTAGTGCCTATAGTTTCAATAGCAGTCCCTTCCACTATGGCAACTGTTTTAGTACCAAACGTTCCTTTGGAAATAGCCACACCAGTGGAAGCAACAGGTACATCAACACAGAGCACAGAGGACTTAATTAAGTCAATGGAAGAAATGAAGCTCCAAGTAACAGAGCTACAGAAAGTAAAAGAGAAGTTCACTACTTTGGAGCAGAAATATGATTTATCAAAGATAAATTATGCAGAGGAGAGAAGGAAAAATAAGAGCATGACAGAACAGATTAAAGCATTGGAGAAGGACCTGACTTTTGAAGGGCCTTTGATAGACATTAGGAAGATATTATGGACTAATATCATTAATTCCATCAATGATATTTGGTCATCAATTCAAATTATTTTTGAATAGATTGATTTAGTAAAGCTTTCTCTTGAAGCAATTGAGAAGACCAGAGAAGAGCTGTGTAGAAAACCCGAGGAAGCAATCAAATTAATTAATTTTCTGAACAGTGAAAGAAGGCAACAGTTAGAACAATTAGATATTGAGGATAGGACTGCTACCATCCTCGAACTGAAGAAAGTGTTGACCAAAAGGAATCTGATGCAAGGCCTAGAACGTAGATGTCAAAGCATGCAGGAAGATATAGATGAGTTGATGAGAAAATTTGACATCCTAAGAATTAAAGGACTACCAAGCCCTTTAGTCATCAATAATAGGCTAATGGTTTAGATTGATTACATTGATAAATTACATCAGCAAGTTGACAGTCAACCTAGTTCATCTTCAGCCAAGGCATTACCAACAGGAAAAGTGTTGTATGATGGTTTAGAGAACCTCTTCTTCATTGAACATGAAGTAAAGCACTTATTCACAATCCAGCCTAATTTTGTGAAATATCCTGAGGCAGATGAAATTTACAGGAAGCTGATAAGAACAAAAATACCAAAGGATGAGTGGTGGACCAACATTACTAGCATCCTATAAATTTCCATGCAAAAGTGAGGTAAATACAAATATTTACCACAGTAAATTTTGGTAAAAAGGATGAATGTTGGTGAATAGGTAAAGTGTATCAGATACAGGTGAAAGAGTATCAGTTGAAAAGGTCAAATCAGATGTCCAGCACAGAGTTACTAGGGCAACAGCAAGATGCACATTTGTAGAGCATGCCTCCAGCTCCTTCAACAAAAACAGGGACAACAACAATCAGTTCACTATCTGTTTCTATATTCGAGACCATCTGTCTCTATATTTGTGTGTAAAGATCTTCTATATTCCTAGAATAAATCTCATTTAGTTATGAGATATTTTGATGTAAATTTTGTATAAATACTTCTTTATTCGAAGTATTAGGGGTGGATTCTATAACATTTTTGTAACTCTATACTATCAAGCGGAGAAAGCTTTGTACTCAAGTCTGGATTTTTTGCTGGAAAAGGAATAAAAGTTGAGGACATTTCATCAAATTCATGTGCAGTCTAATTGCAAATAAGTATTCTATCCTTGTGATTTATGTGTTTTCTACATGTTTTAATGTTCCATGCGTCTTAAAACTAAATGGTAAAATAGTCAAAGTATATCAGAATTAACTTCATTGCTCTCTGCTATCAACAGTATGCCATTTACATGTTTTCTTCTAAACTATTTCGGTAAAGGAATTCTTAATTGCTCCTCTATCCTTGTAGTTTTCTTTAATAAGTCCCTGGTATAGGATTCTTAATTGCCTTATGTTGGTTGAATTATCTTCCCCTCTTTTTTCTAATCCTTACTTGAGGATTCTTAATTGCCCTCTTGTTTTGAATAGAAATATCACCCATTTAAGCCCTGAATTTGTTTTTACTCTATTATCCTGCCTGTTGAAATCCCAACTCAACAATTTGACTTGATCCAATGAATTCTCCTAGATTGACTCCATAGCCCAATGGCCTGTAGCCTAGTTTGCCCATTTGTTTCAGAATTCCACCAATCTCAAACAAAACAACCTTGAACATTTATAATTAGCCTAAAATCTTTTCAAATAAAGCTAAATCATAAAGAGAGAGCCCTCTCTGAGTACAGATTGGCTAGATTTTGTAATTAAAAGATTGGTTTGTGGTTACCTCGGACCCCTTTCCTTCTTTCAATAACTTCTAAGGAAGATCTGAGAGATAACATAGTGGCGATCATACTGGGGAATGAAAAAATTCCTCAGTCGAAATATATCTTTAAGAAACCGAAAAGTTTGATTTAAAACATCTTAGAGGATTTTAGAAGTTATTTGGAAAGTTCATATAAGAAAATTCATAAAAATTTAAAATCTGGCTTCAAAAAGTACTCGTTACACTAGGGCTAATCCTGATCTCAGTAAGTCCCAGACCTTTGTTCAGATCACATTCATGTCCTGTTAAACGGATTTCCCTAGAATATCTTCCTTTTGATGAACACTTCAAACTCTCTCTGTTTAGAACCTCATCTGACAGTGAATTATTAGATCTAGTCCAAGATCTAGAATTCCTCAGAGAACTTGAAATCCAAAGAGCCAATTTGTCAATTGATCAATATCTGCAGGATTCCACTCAGTCATCTCTTATCACCGATAAGACACCTGAAATTTCTGAGACTACTTCTGTTTCTACTAGCTCATCATTATTCCCTCATTCATCTGAAAGCAATTCCACTTCTCCTTTCATCCCTTCACTCCCTCTTTAATATATCATCACTCAACATCCTACTACCACTTCTAGTTCCTCCTCCACAACACAAACACCTCCCACTACCCCAACTCTTGGTTCTACTCTTACCCATCCTAGAACAATGGCCAACAGATATGCTCCCTTGGTGCTACCAGCTAATATAGGTGCAATGCCTCAAGACTATTAGAGTAAGATTACCACCTTTTATGGCACTGGAACCTACACTACTCAGCAACACACTAAGAAGATGACTGATTACTTTGAAATATATGATATAGACATTGCTGATGTTCAAATGAGAATTTTTGTTCAAATTTTGTCTGGAGAAGTTAGAATCTAGTTTTGAGCCTTAACACCCAATTGTATAGATAGCCTAAGAACTCTCTATCAACAATTCTTGAACAAGTGGGAAAAAAGGAAAGACCCCCTTCAGATTTTATCTGAATACAAGAACCTTAGAAGGGGACCCCATGAAACCATCCAGGACTATTGCACTAGATTTAATAGTGTTTATAGTGCCATTCCACTCGACCTTAGATCCCCTCCTGGTTTAGCCCTGATCAAATTTCTTGATGGATTTGATTCAGATCACCTTTCCAGGAAAACTATATAGAAGCCTCTCAATCAGAAGACCCTGAGCAAGACACTCAGATAAATTTAATGGGTCTAGAGGGGGAGGAAGATGTATTTCTAACCCAGGATGACCAAGAGTCTCATATACTCCAACAATTTCAGACTCAAACAAGAGAATCATTTGATTTCACACAGGGGTATGACTCTGCCATCTCTGAGGTGCACAAGTAGTATAACCTGAGAAGTAGAAAAAGTACTGATAACCCTGAAACAAACCAGAAAACAGCTCCTAATCAACCTAAAAAGGGTAAAATAGGTCCAATGGCAAAAAAGCTTCAGATCCTTTCAAGAACTAACCAAAACCCTTCCAGCCTCACCATAGAAGATGTGTTTGATAACTAGACCAGCAATAAACAACCTTTCACTTCAATTCCCTCCAAGGAAACAATGGAAGAACCTCAGAAGATCGCTTCAGAGAAATCAGCAAAGGATGTTTCAAATCCTAAAATAGAAGAAAAAGTAGAAAACATTTCTGCCAAAAACAAAAAGGTTCAAAATGACAAAACAACCCTGCCCTTTAATCTAGGAGCAAAGATAGCCAAGCTTAAAGTTTTGGTTCCTTTGACAGAATTGGTGAAACATGATGTTTATAGGTCTCAAATCAACAAAACACTAAATATCATTGAAAATGCAGATTCTGTAAATCTCTTTGATGACCAGCTCGAGTTGATTTTTGGCCTTGAAGTAAACGGGAAACCACTGGAAGGAGGGATACCACCTTTCTATGTCAGTCTCAATATTCATGATAACATTTTTCATAATGCCATGTTTGACTCTGGTGCTTCTCACAACCTCATGCCCAAGTCTGTAATGGAGAAACTCAACCTAGACATCACTAAACCCTATAAGGATTTATTTTCCTTTCATTCCAGTCAAGTGAGATGTTTGGGTCATACAAAGGATTTATGTGTTTCATTGGTTCAATACCCTGCAAAAACTATACTTATGGACATAGTGGTAGTTGACATTCCACCCAAGTATGGCATACAGTTGTCCAGATCCTGGGGTGCCAAACTTAAAGGATCTCTACAATTAGACATGTCATACGCTACCATATCTATTTTTGGACAACCAAAGAAGTTATATAGAGAAACTTCAATGAAGTATGTAGTGAGTAGTCAGGAGAAGCCTCAAAAATTTCCCATTTACTCAGTACATTCTGACATGGATTCCTTTATTCTCTATAATGCTTAAATAAATCCAGAAATTGATAATACTAAAGATTTAGCAGTAGAACCAAAAGACATTGAAAAAGAATAAAGGTCAACGGTTCAGATTCAAGAGATATCAGATGACAAAGAAAAATCAGATGATGAAGAAAATCCTAAAACCTTAGCTAAGAAAGACTACACTACCCCAGATACAAATTATGAACATGAAATTTTATGGCATTTAGAATTTGATGGTTCAGTAAACAAACTAGGTGCAGGGGCAGGTGTATGGGTCTATAACTTAGAGAATGATCATGCAGAAGGACATGCCTATAGGTTGAATTTCAAATGTACAAACAATATGGCAAAATATGAAGCACCTCTGCTAGGCCTCAATTTGGTCAAAAGGTTAGGAGCTATAAGGGTATCAATCATGGGAGATTCTGAACTGATAGTTAGACAGATAAAAGGAACTTACATAACCAGAGATCCTAGATTGGGATATTACAGTGGGACAGTCATAGAAATCCTTAAAAAAATTTTAGAAACCTAGCTTGCAACTGTTCCTAGAAAACATAATATGCAAGCTCATAGCCTGGCTATGTTTGCCAGTACCTGCAAATTGCCTTTCCAGCCCCATCACTAGTACACTGCTGAGATTAGGCATAGGCCAGCCATCCCTGATAATCTTAAAAACTAGCAGGTTTTTGATAGTGATAAGCAAATTAATAATTTTCTAACTTTAGATGAAGAATTTGCTAGCATTAATATAGATGTAGACCTAGTTTCGGATTTTGATCATACTAATGAGGTAGACATTAACAATCTGGAGGAGAATTCAATAAACATGCTTCACCCTACTAAATTCTCACAAGCAAAAATCAAAGACCTGAAACAAATGGACCTAGATGAGATAATGGAAGAAGAAACAGAGGTTATAAATCTAAAGGATAATCATTTACCCAAAGGATTGACTCCTTTGGAGGATTTGTTTGACTCTAATGACATTCCAAAGAAACCTAAAATGGAGCCTTTAAAAGCAGACATTGAAGAGTATAACATTGGAACAAACGATAATCCCAAATTGATAAAATTGTCAAAATCTTTACCTCCTGACTAGAAGCTAAAGAATGTTGAACTTATGAGGGAATTCCAAGATGTCTTTGCCTGGAGTTACGAAGATTTGAAATCCTATGACACATCTATCATTCAACACACTATCCATTTGAGAGAAAATCAAAAGCCCTTTTTAGCAAAAACTTAGAAGAATTAACCCTATGTTATTACCATCAATTGAGAAAGAAATCAAACGCATGTATGAAGTAGGAATCATTTCCCCTATTAGATTTTTATAATGGGTATCTAACCTAGTACCTACTAGGAAGAAAACGGGGGAAATAAGATTATGTGTTTACTTGAGAATTGTGAACAAGGTCTTGCTTAAAGATAACTATCCTTTACCCAAAATGGACCATATACTACAAATGGTAGTGGGTTCCTCTAGAATTTGACTTTTAGATGGGTTTTCAGGTTATAACCAAATCTTAGTTCATCTTGATGACCAGGAGAAAATTGCATTCACCACACCATGGGGTACCTTCATGTACATTAAAATGCCCTTTGGACTAAAAAATGCAGGAGAAACTTTTCAAAGAGCAATGGACATTGCCTTTGCAAAAGAGATTCATGATTTTCTTGTTACATATCTTGATGATCTCACTGTTTTTTCCAAATCAGATCAGGAACACCTGGAGCATCTCAGGCATGTTTTTCTAAAATGTAGAAAGTATGGTATTTCCTTAAATCTAAAGAAATCTTTATTCGGTTTAGAAGAAGGAAAGCTTTTATGTCACATCATTTCCAAAGATGGCATCTAAATTGACCCCTCCAGGATTAAAGCTATTTTCAAAATACCTCACCCAAGAAAAGTTAAAGAACTTTAGGCATTTTTAGGAAAGATAAATTTTTTAAGAAGATTCATCTCTAACTGAGCTGAATTAATTAGATTATTGAATAACATGTTGAAAAAAGATTCACCATTAAATGGACAGTTGAGGCTAAACAATCATTTGAAGAAATTAAACTAGCCTTGACTCAAACACTAGTCCTCACAAGTCCAAAATTTGACAGAGACTTCATTATTTTTTCCTTTGCATTAGAACACACCATAGCTGCAGTTTTACTACAAAAGGATGATCAAGGATGTGAAAAACCAATAGCCTTTTTTAGTAAAGCTCTTAGATATGCCTAATTAGATTATAAAATAATGGAGAAACAAGCTTTTGCTTTGGTAAAGGCTATTAAAGATTTCAGAGTATAGATTTTGTATTCTCATATAGTAGCTTATGTTCTAAATGTTATAGTCAAAGATATCCTGATACAAGATGGAGTTGATGACAAGAGAGGTAAATGGATAGCTACTATTTTATAATATGATATAGAGATAAAACCTACCAAGTTAATTAAAGGACAGGGGTTCTCCAAACTCATGTCAGAAACAAATTGCCAAGCCCTAGACATAAATCTTATTGCAGAGCTGGATAACGAACAGGAGATGGCGACTCCACAGATCAGCCAGTCCTTTTTAGACTCACCATGGTATGCTGATATTATACATGTTCTACAAAACCTACAGGCTCCTCCAGGGTTATCCAGAACTAAAAGTAGGTTTTTGAAAATGAAAGCTTTAAAATTCTGCATTATGGATAATACTTTGTTTTGGAAAAATAATGAGGGAATTTTGTTGAATTGTTTGTTAAAAGAAGAAGCTGACAAGGTACTCCAAGAATTTCATGTAGGAGATTGTGGTGGACATCTCAACTGGAAGTCAACTGCTGATAAAATTCTAAGGGCTAGTTTTTACTGGCCAACCTTGTTTGAAGATGTTAAAAAATTTGTAACTTCATGCCATAAATGCTAGATCTTCGAAGGCAAAAGAAAATTGTTACCCTTGCCTCTGAAAATCATATCCACAGAAAAACCTTTTCAACAATGGGGTCTTAGCTTCATTGGAGAAATCCATCCACCCTCTTCTGCTCAGCATAAATGGATTCTCACTGCAACTGATTACTTTACCAAATGGATAGAAGCTATTCCCTCTATACAAGCCACCGACACTGTGATAATACATTTTCTAGAGTCTAATATCCTGTCCAGATTTGGTTGCCCCAACAAAATCATTACTGATAATGATACAACTTTCAAGTCAAAGAAAATGATTGCTTTCTGTCACAAATATGATATAACTCTTGGTCACTCCACAGCTTACTACCCTCAAGGGAATGGACTTGCAGAATCTTCCAATAAAAGTCTAGTAAATATTATCAAAAAACTATTGGAAGATAATAAGAAAACTTGGAACAAAAAATTAACTAATGCTTTGTGGGCAGACAGGCTTACTACCAAGAAGTCCATTAGTACCAGTCCCTACAAGTTAGTGAATGGAATGGAGGCAGTTTCCCCTCATCTTTAGGAGTTCTAGTCATGAAGTTACTTCAGGAAGCCCAAGTGGAACCAACTGATATACATAGAAGAATAAACGAAACCATCCATTTACAGCAAACCAGGGAGGAAGTATACCAAATATCCCAAGTACTACAAGAAAAAATTAAGAATATTTTTGACAAAAGGACCAAAGCAGAAGACTTTTATCTGGGAGACAAAGTGTTAAAGTGGGATTCTAGAAGAGAGGAAAAAGGAAAGCATGGGAAGTTCGACTTCCTATGGAAAGGGCCATACATTATATATGCCTTCGGAGGAAATAATGCATATTTTCTGAAAGAATTAGATGATGCAGAAGTTGAAGGAGGACCAGTCAATCGTCAGATGTTAAAGCACTACATTGGCCCCATTTACTAATTTTACAAGTTTAATTGTACATACTATATCCTTCATAATGTTCAATGTTGATTGGATGGTAAAAGTTTTGAAGTTGAAGCCTGAAGAGAAGGACCTAAGCTTCAGAAATATTACTGTCATACATACCAATAAAGCAACAAGGAAAAGGAAATTGTAGAGCAATCAAAGTCTTTCAAGGGCCATTGGTCTACAGTTCTTGACTTTCCACCAGTGAAAGCCATCCCCAAGTGGAGCCACTGCTAGGTTCCTATACCAATAGGTGTCATATATCATGATTGACTTGGTTTGGTTATGAAATATGTACATACCTTTGCTTGTTGCAAATGTTTTCCATATTTGTAAAAATCAAAAAAATTAAAAAGCGTAAAGAGGGCATGCCCTAAAAGAAAAATCAAAGGGTAAAAAGAATGAAAAAGGTTAGAAAAAGTGAAAGAAAATGAACCCCAAGAAAAAATAAAAAAGACCATGAAAGTGAGCAAGTCAAAATGCCACTCCTATTTACTTTTTATGCATAATAATGATTGTGTGCAACTTGTTACTTAGGCCACAATCAATGGTAACCAAATAGTTTAATCTTGGTTAATCCATGTTTCAATTTCATGTATATAGAGATATAGAATAAAATTTGACCAAACTGTTTAATCTTGGCAGATAAGTAGATAGGTAGAGTGAATAAAAGGAGCTCATCAGTTTAATCTAAGCCCTTGGATGTAATAAGTGTAGATTTAGATAGATTTCTATATGTAAAAGAAAAAAAAAGTTTGATAAGGGTTTTCCAGTTTAAGTGCACGCTAATAAAGAAGTAAAAATGCTAGGTTAAGTAGGTAGGGTAAGTAGATGATTGGTTGTAGAACAAAGGTGTGATCAATGGTTAAGTTTAATCCTTTAATCTTTTTGCTTTCATCACTTCGACAAAGCATGGATCACAATGAAGATAGCATATCAAGAATTCAAAGTCAAATTAATTAACTTCTTCACTCTTTTTCCCCTAATTTTTACTAATTTCCCCAAAGTACTAAAGGCACCCATAACAAGTTAGAGGGGCTCAAAGCATTTCTCTGACTTTTGAAAGGACCGGACCCTCGGCCCAATAATTTGAAATACCTAAAGTACTTAAGTCCCCTTCATCAATATTACCCCTCCATAAAGTCATTCATTCCCTTTATAAAGCTTTTCCCAAGTAAAATCCTATTTTACTTAGGGAAATTAAAACATTTTATCTCAAAACCCTCATATTCTACTAGCCTATGTCATGAATGTTGTATGATGAAATGATTTCAGAAACATTTTAACTTAGCGCATATTCATATCCTACTAAGTCATATTAACCATTAACTTGTGTTATTATTTAACTCCTAAAAAATCACCCATTGCCCGTATTATTATTAAAATCCCAATATATATATATATATATATATATATATATATATCGCCCCGCGGTTGCGAAATAATCTTAATAACTTTGATAAATGAGATTAATTAGTCAACCCGTGAGTAATTAAGAACCCCGCCCCCTGCCATGACAATAAATGATTAATTAAATCATCTAGATTAATTAATAACTTTTGACCAATCACATCACCCCCGATGTAATTAAAGCCTTTTAATTAACATCGGGCCCCCTCCATTAACCATCAGTCACTTCCCAATCCCTGACCACCGTCTGATCAAATCTCTTAGATCCAACGGCTACCGCTCATATCGCGCGGGCCCTTTGGTCGGACGTTAAGCATGCGATATGAGCGGTTTTCCAAAAATCGTCGATGCTACGTGTCAATTGATAAATGGAATCGCGCAGCCCTCCCTCAATACCACCAACCTCCCATAAGTGGTGCGATGAAACCCACTTACCGCCTCCCATAAACGACAAAATGTCACATCATCAAGTTGACACCATCTGTCCTTGTTGCTAACCCGCAAAAACATTGACTTTGCATAAAAAAAAAGTGTAATCTATTCTTCGTCCTTTATTCAGAACAATCCCATGCATGCACGCAGCACGTCCAAAATCAACCAGCTCATCCCTCAACTGTCAACCACCTTGAACGCTGCCTTTCAACACCACTCCAGTCCATTGTGTGCATCCTACGAATGTGAAAATCATAGCCAGTTGCCCAGGAACAGGTATTTACCAGATTTTCTCCCGGAAACCCTATTGTATACTAAAATTCCTCTGAAATTTGTTTAAAACCCAAAGTTTTTAGTTCAATTGAGTTGTTAGCTTAGTCCAAAACTTCCCAGGCACCTCTATTTTAAACAAATTTCATTGAAAAATCCCAGTTTCGTCCCTGAAAACACAAGAACCAGGGATGGAAACCCCCGTGGCCCTAAATGTAGCTCCAATCACTACTCTTCACAGGGACTTGGACTACCTTCCCTTAGCAGATAAATAATTCCAAATAAAAGACCTTCAACCTGATAATTTCCCCCTGAAAGTATATTTCCAATGCCGAGACAATTACCTGAACAATTTTGATACCATAGGACTTTGGGAATCAAATCTCCCAAAGTACCTATTCCCTTCTGTGCACATTTTCTCGGACATTATCCATCAATGTCATGCCAATTATAATCCTAACCTCAGAGCCGTAATGTCCCCCGAATAGTCAGTCTTGTTTACAATTACTACTGATTCAATGAATGAAATGTTGCAGCTTCAGCCTGGCCAGAACCTCACCCCAATTTCCGTTGTAGAATTACTAGAAAAATCCACCCAAATGTCTAATTCCGAACTCAACCGTATTTGCCATACTTTCATGGATGAGAATCATATACCCAAAGATCCCCCTCCCTACCTAACATGTTTATTCAATGATATGGGCAAAAATATTGTTAATATGGTTGCTAGCATTATGGGTTTCAATACTAGTGAGTTTGTTGATGAATTGACCCTAGCTTTCATGACTATTTACACCCTTGGTTAGCCTCCTGCAACCAAATATGATTTTGCCACCTTCATTGCAGACAAATTCCAAGACGAATTAATGAGGCTAGAGAATGAGAGAGTGTTCAAGTATTCTACAATCCTGTATCACCCCTTCCTTTATTACCAAACTGACAAATTCCCCTTCTCTGTGCATAAACTTGATACCAAAGGGAACCCTAGGTTAGTCATTTTCTTTACTTCTATTTTACACTACTCACCCTCTTCTCCCTATTCATATATAGATTTCATTGATCAGTTTGTCCATCCTATAACTACCATGCTGACAGGAAGCCCTCCTCCTAGAATCAGTGATGACATCAAAAGAATCCTTCAGTTGTCAAAGTAGTATAGGATAGGTGACTAGTACTTATACCAGAAGCATACTGAGATAAGAGTCTATGGGTGTGAACTTCCTCCCTACAAATTTCCCAAGTATGTCCCCATGAGATTATTTGCTCTGAAATACTACAGAAAAATAATCAACTTTGATCAAATCCACTTCATGAAAGCAAAAAAGAAAGCCCAGCTGAGGATCAAAGATCACCTAGGCCCATTTGTGTGCAGCAAAAGAAAAGTAGGGCAAGTAGTAGAGGAGATCCTAGAGAGGATGCATTTGAAAAAGAGTTTTATTTGGCCTTATAATCCTCACAGCTTTATCTGTGACAGAAGACTAAAACATAAGTTGTCCGCTTACATTCATCATAGAATTCCAGAGATAGCGCAATATGCCAATTTAAATGAATGGAGGGAAGGGACATTGGTAGAACAAGATAGTGATAAAGTTGAAGTTGAAAATGTGATGAAAGATTTGGAGAAGAGACTTGACTTGGACTCCTTTGTACAAGTGCCTGCAGAGTCTTCCCAAAGGCCAGCACAGGCACCCAGTGCTACCGCAACAGAGCCTTCACAGAAGAAAACACAGGAAACAAGTGCCCTACATCAGGGCAACCACAAGCATCAGAATAGCCAGAGAGATCAGAACATCCTGAAATCTCTGTAGAGTTAGCTCCACCATAGCCACTACCAGCTCAAACAAACATGGGTGATCCTCCAGTACTACAGACTCCTCTAAATGAGGAAAGAAACTTGAAAAGAGAAAGGGAAGTAGCTACCCCTTCTAGCAGACCCACAGGTCAACCCTTTGCTAAGAGGAAAAGGTTGAATCCTCGTTTGGAGGAAGAATTCATTGGAGAGACTACAGAGAGCATAAGGAAGGAAGCAACAAACAACTTACAGACTTTCCCAACAGGTGGGACACCCTCTAGTTCACACAGGCAGGAACTGGAAAGGCAACACAGCACAAAGGTTTCATCCTTCAGGTCTTCTTCCAAAAAGATTATAGATATAAAGGGGAAGTTTAAAGAAATCAAGCAAAGAATGAGTAGCTAAAGGCCCAAGCCTATGCTCAATACTTAAAAATGGCCCCCACAAACCAGACCAGACTAATGTCAGCCTTTGACATTAAAGAGGGTAAAATGCAGATGAGTTTCTTGAAGCCCACAGTGCAGTAGCCAAAATCCTTGGCAGATTATCTCAAAACCGATTTTGAGGTTTTGGCTAAAGACATCCACCCTCTCAACCAGACTGAACTACATAAGCAAACGAGTGAGATGGTCTATTCAAAATTGACCATCAAAGTAATGATGGCTCATAGATTGCAAAATTCATTGAGCAACACTACAGCCCAATTGTAGCTGGAGAAAGCCTCCTCACAGGAAAAGGATAATAGAATAAAATCATTAGAAGAGTTAGTAATTGAGTTGGGTCATGGCCCAAAGGATGTCAAGGTAGTAGAAAGCTTAATCAAGAAGAAGAATGAAGACATAGCTGCACTTAGAAAACAACTGAAATTGCCACCCCTCATACACCCTCAAATTGTTGAGATTATAGAGAAGAAAAATGAAGAAGAACTTATGGAATTGGTCCTTAAGTTAAACGAGCAATTGAAGGAAGCAGAGCAGGAATTGAAGAAAGCAATGCAGTCAAGGCAAAGTGAGTTGACCATCCAGCCCCAGACTGTAGTGCCTATAGTTTCAACAGCAA
The DNA here is from genome assembly GCA_031772625.1 of Pinus tabuliformis. Lineage (NCBI taxonomy): Eukaryota > Viridiplantae > Streptophyta > Pinopsida > Pinales > Pinaceae > Pinus > Pinus tabuliformis. The sequence goes on from CM062809.1 coordinate 334,394,189, forward strand.
TCCCTTCCACTATGGCAACTATTTTAGCACCAAACATTCCTTTGGCAACAGCCACACCAGTGGAAGCAACAGGTACATCAACACAAAGCACAAACAACTTAACTAAGTCAATGGAAGAAATGAAGCTCCAAGTAATAGAGCTACATAAAGTAAAAGAGAAGTTCACTACTTTGGAGCAGAAATATGATTTATCAAAGATAAATTATGCAGAGGAGAGAAGGAAAAATAAGAGCATGACAGAACAGATTAAAGCATTGGAGAAGGACCTGACTTTTGAAGGGCCTTTGACAGACATTAGGAAGATATTGTGGACCAATATCATTGATTCCATCAATGATATTTGGTCATCAATTCAAATTATTTTTGAACAGATTGATTTAGTAAAGCTTGCTCTTGAAGAAATTGAGAAGACCAGAGAAGAGCTGGGTAGAAAACCTGAGGAAGCAATCAGATTAATCAATTTTCTGAATAGTAAAAGCAGGCAACAGTTAGAACAATTAGATATTGAGGATAGGACTGCTACCATCCTCGAACTGAAGAAAGTGTTGACCAAAAGGAATCTGATGCAAGGCTTGGAACGTAGATGTCAAAGCATGTAGGAAGATATAGATGAGTTCATGAGAAAATTTGACATCCTAAGAATTAAAGGACTCCCAAGCCCTTTAGTCATCAATGATAGGCTAATGGTTCATATTGATTACATTGATAAATTACATCAGCAGGCTGACAGTCATGCTAGTTCATCTTCAGCCAAGGCATTACCAACAGGAAAAGTGTTGTACGATGGTTTAGAGAACCTCTTCTTCATTGAAAATGAAGTAAAGCACTTATTCACAATCTAGCCTAATTTTGTGAAATATACTGAGGCAGATGAAATTTACAGGAAGCTAATAAGAACAAAAATACCAAAGGATGAGTGGTGGACCAACATGACTGACATCCTATAAATTTTCATGACAAAAGTTAGGTAAATAGAAATATTTACCACAGTAAATTGTGGTAAAAAGGATGAATGTTGGTGAACAGGTAAAGTGTATTAGATACAGGTGAAAGAGTATCAATTGAAAAGGTCAAATCAGATGTCCAGCACAAAATTACTAGGGCAACAACGAGATGCACATTCGTAGAGCATGCCTCCATCTCCTTCAACAAAAACAGGGACAACAACAATCAGTTCACTATCTGTTTCTATATTGGAGACCATCTGTCTCTATATTTGTGTGTTAAGATCTTCTATATTCCTAGAATAAATCTCATTTAGTTATGAGATATTTTGATGTAAATTGTGTAGAAATACTTCTTTATTCGAAGTATTAGGGGTGGATTCTATAACATTTCTGTAACTCTATACTATCAAGCGGAGAAAACTTTGTACTCAAGTCTGGATTTTTTGTTGGAAAAGGAATAAAAGTTGAGGACGTTTCATCAGATTCATGTGCAGCTAATTGCAAATAAGTATTCTATCCTTGTGATTTATGTGTTTTCTGCATGTTTTAATGTTCCATGCATGTTAAAACTAAATGGTAAAATAGTCAAAGTATATCATAATTAGCTTCATTGCTCTTTGCTATCAACAATATGCCATTTACATGTTTTCTTCTAAACTATTTCTGTAAAGGAATTCTTAGTTGCTCCTCTATCCCTGTAGTTTTCTTTAATAAGTCCCTGGTATAGGATGCTTAATTGCCTTATGCTGGTTGACTTATCTTTCCCTCTTTTTTCTAATCCTAACTTGAGGATTCTTAATTGCCCTCTTGTTTTGAACAGAAATATCATCCATTTAAGCCCTAAATTTGTTTTTACTCTGTTATCCTGCCTGTTGAAATCCCACCTCAGCAATTTGACTTGATCCAGTGAATTCTCCCAGATTGACTCCATAGCCCAATGGCCTGAAGCCTAGTTTTCCCATTTGTTTCAGAATTCCACCAATCTCAAACAAAACAACCCTGAACATTTATAATTAGCCTAAAATATTTTCAAATAAAGCTAAATCATAAAGAGAGCGCCCTCTCTGAGTACAGATTGGCTAGATTCTGTTCTTAAAAGATTGGTTTGTGGTTACCTCGGACCCCTTTCATTCTTTCAATAACTTCTAATGAAAATCTAAGAGATAACATAGTGGCGACCATATTGGGGAATGAAAAAATTCCTCAGTCGAAATAAACCTTTAAGAAACCGAAAAGTTTGATTTCAAACATCTTAGAGGATTTTAGAAGTTATTTTCGAAAGTTCATATAAGAAAATTCATAAAAATTTAAAATTTGGCTTTAGAAAGTACTCGTTACACTAGGGCTAATCCTGATCCCAACCCACCCCCTGTATTTGAAAATCCTAACCTGATTCCAAGAATCATTAGAAGGCAAGAAAGCTCAATAAGTCCTAGACCTTTGTTCAGATCATATTCATGTCCTGTTAAACGGATTTCCGTAGAAGATCTTCCTTTTGATGAACACTTCGAACTCTCTCTATTTAGAACCTCATCTGATAGTGAATTATTAGATCTAGTCCAAGATCTAGAATTCCTCAGAGAACTTGAAATCCAAAGAGCCAATTTGTCAATTGATCAATATCTGCAGGATTCCACTCAGTCATCTCTTATCACCAATAAGACACCCGAACTTTCTGAGACTACTTCTGTTTCTACTAGCTCATCATTATTCCCTCATTCATCTGAAATCCATTCCACTTCTCCTTTCATCCCTTCACTCCCTCTTCAATCTATCATCACTCAACATCCTACTACCACTTCTAGTTCCTCCTCCACAACACAAACACCTCCCACTACCCCAACTCTTGGTTCTACTCTTACCCATCCTAGAACAATGGCCAACAAATATGCTCCCTTGGTGCTACCAGCTAATATAGGTGCAATGCCTCAAGACTATTAGAGTAAGATTACCACCTTTTATGGCACTGGAACCTACACTGCTTAGCAACACACTAAGAAGATGACTAATTACTTTGAAATATATGAGATAGACACTGCTGATGTTCAAATGAGAATTTTTGTTCAAAGTTTGTCTGGAGAAGTTAGAACCTGGTTTAGAGCCTTAACACCCAATAGTATAGATAGCCTAATAACTCTCTATCAACAATTCTTAAACAGGTGGGAGAAAAGGAAAGATCGCCTTCAAATTTTATCTGATTACGAGAACCTTAGAAGGGGACCCCATGAAACCGTCCAGGACTATTGCACTAGATTTAATAGTGTTTATAGTGCCATTCCACTCGACCTTAGACCCCCTCCTGGTTTAGCCCTGATCAAATTTCCTGATGGATTTGATTCAGACATGGATTTTCAGCTGAGAGAAAGAAATCCCCCCACTCTAGAAGAAATGCAAAGCGTAGCTGTAAGTGTTGAAGCTAACCTGCTCTCCAAAAGAGCTAAAGCTAGAAACGAGAGAAGAATACCTACAAAAGATGAAAGTTCACCCTTTGAACAAAAGCTTGATGCTATTGTTAAAGGAATGGACAAATTGTTTGACAGAGTTGATACAATTGAAAGGAAATCTCCTTGGGATGGCCAACAGGCCAATTCAGGGAGAAATCCTAATTTTAGGAAAAATCAGAATCAAAACACTGGTAAGAATATTCCTGACCAAAATATCAGACCACCTTTCCAGGAAAACTATGCAGAAGCCTCTCAATCAGAAGACCCTGAGCAAGACACTCAGATAAATTTAATGGGTCTAGAGGGGGAGGAAGATGTATTTCTAACTCAGGATGACCAAGAGTCTCATATACTCCAACAATTTCAGACTCAAACAGGAGAATCATTTGATTTTAGACAAGGGTATGACTCTGCCATCTTTGAGGTGCACAAGCAGTATATCCTGAGAAGTGGAAAAAGCACTGATAACCCTGAAACAAACCAAAAAATGGCTCCTAATCAACCTAAAAAGGGTAAAACAGGTCCAGTGACAAAAAAGCTTTAGATCCTTTCAAGAACTAACCAAAACCCTTCCCGTCCCACCATAGAAGATGTGTCTGATAACCAGCCCAGCAATAAACAACCTTCCACTTCAATTCCCTCCAAGGAAACAGTGGAAGAACCTCAAAATAACGCTTCAGAGAAATCAGCAAAGGATGTTTCAAATCCTGAAATAGAAGAAAACATTTCTGCCAGAAACCCAAAGGTTCAAACTGAAAAAACAACCCTGCCCTTTAATCTAGGAGCAAAGGTAGCCAAGCTTAAAATTTCGATTCCTTTGACAGAATTGGTGAAACATGATGTTTATAGGTCTCAAATCAACAAAACACTAAATATCATTGAAAATGCAGATTCTGTAAATCTCTTTGATGACCAACCCGAGTTGATTTTTGGCACTGAAGTAAATGGGAAACCACTGGAAGGAGGGATACCACCTTTCTATGTCAGTCTCAATATTCATGATAAGATTTTGCATAATGCCATGTTTGACTCTGGTGCTTCTCACGACCTCATGCCCAAGTCTGTAATGGAGAAACTCAACCTAGACATCACTAGACCCTATAAGGATTTATTTTCCTTTGATTCCATTCAAGTGAGATGTTTGGGTCTTAGAAAGGATTTATGTGTTTCATTGGTTCAATACCCTACAAAAACTATACTTATGGACATAGTGGTAGCTGACATTCCACCCAAGTATGGCATACTGTTGTCCAGATCCTGGGGTGCCAAACTTCAGCGATCTCTACAATTAGACATGTCATATGCTACCATATCTGTTTTTGGACAAACAAAGAAGTTATATAGAGAAAATTCAATGAAGTATGTAGTGAGTAGTTAGGAGAAGCCTCAAAACTTTCCCATTTACTCAGTACATTCTGACATGGATTCCTTTATTCTCTATAATGCTTAAATAAATCCAGAAATTGATAATCCTAAAGATTTAGTAGTAGAACCAAAAGAAATTGAAAAAGAATAAAGGTCAATAGTTCAAATTCAAGAGATATCAGATGACAAAGAAAAATAAGATGATGAAGAAAATCCTAAAACCTTAGCTAAGAAAGACCACACTACCCCAGATACAAATTATGAACATGAAATTTTATGGCATTTAGAATTTGATGGTTCAGTGAACAAACTAGGTGCAGGGGTAGCTATATGGGTCTATAACTTAGAGAATGATCATGCAGAAGGACAAGCCTATAGGTTGAATTTCAAATGTACAAACAATATAGCAGAATATGGAGCACTTCTGCTAGGCCTCAAGTTAGTCAAAAGGTTAGGAGCTATAAGGGTATCAATCATGGGAGATTCTGAACTGATAGTTAAACAGATAAAAGGAACTTACATAACCAGAGATCCTAGATTGGGATATTACAGAGGGACAATCATAGAAATCCTTAACACTTTTTTAGAAACCCAGCTTGCAACTATTCCTAGAAAACATAATATGCAAGCTCATAGCCTGGCTATGTTTGCCAGTACCTGCAAATTGCCTTTCCAACCTAATCACCAGTACACTGTTGAGATTAGGCACAGACCAGCAATCCCCAATAATCTTAAAAACTGGCAGGTTTTTGATAGTGATAAGTAGATTAATAATTTTCTAACTTTAGATGAAGAATTTGCTAGCATTAATATAGATGGAGACCTAGTTTTGGATTTTGATCATACTAATGAGATAGACATTAACAATCTGGAGGATAATTCAATAAACATGCTTCACCCTACTAAATTCTCACAAGCAAAAATCAAAGACCTGAAACAAATGGACCTAGATGAGATAATTGAAGAAGAAACAAAGGTTATAAATCTGAAGGATAATCATTTACCCAAAGGATTGACTCCTTTGGAGGATTTGTTTGACTCTAATGACATTCTGAAGAAACCTAAAATGGAGCCTTTAAAAGCAGACATTGAAGAGTATAACATAGGAACACAGGATAATCCCAAATTGATAAAATTGTCAAAATCTTTACCTCCTGATCAGAAGCTAAAGTATGTTGAACTTATGAGGGAATTCCAGGATGTCTTTGCCTGGAGTTACGAAGATTTGAAATCCTATGACACATCTATCATTCAACACACTATCCCTTTGAAAGAAAATCAAAAGCCCTTTAAGCAAAAACTCAGAAGAATTAACCCTGTGTTATTACCATCAATTGAGAAAGAAATCAAACGCATGTATGAAGCAGGAATTATTGCCCCTATTAGATTTTCAAAATGGGTATCTAACCTAGTACCTACTAGGAAGAAAACGAGGGAAATAAGATTATGTTTTGACTTGAGAAATGTGAACAAGGTCTCGCTTAAAGATAACTATCCTTTACCCAAAATGGACCATATACTGCAAATGGTAGTGGGTTCCTCTAGAATTTCACTTTTAGATGGGTTTTCAGGCTATAACCAAATCTTAGTTCATCCTGATGACCAAGAGAAAACTGCATTCACCACACAATGGGGTACCTTCATGTACATTAAAATGTCATTTGGACTAAAAAATGTAGGAGAAAATTTTCAAAGAGAAATGGACATTGCCTTTGCAAAAGAGATTCATGATTTTCTTGTTATATATCTTGATGATCTCACTGCTTTTTCCAAATTAGATCAACAACACCTGGAGCATCTCAGGCATGTTTTTCTAAAATGCAGAAAGTATGGTATTTCCTTAAATCCAAAGAAATCTTTATTCGGTTTAGAAGAAGGAAAGCTGTTAGGTCACATCATTTCCAAAGATGGCATCCGAATTGACCCCTCCAGGATTAAAGCTATTTTGCAAATACCTCACCCAAGAAACATTAAAGAAATTCAGGCATTTTTAGGAAAGATAATTTTTTTTAAGAAGATTCATCTCTAACTTAGTTGAATTAATTAGATTATTGAATAATATGTTGAAAAAAGATTCAACCATTAAATGAACAGTTGAGGCTAAAAACCATTTGAAGATATTAAATTAGCTTTGACTCAAACACCAGTCCTCACAAGTCCAAAATTTGACAGAGACTTCATTATTTTTTCCTTTGCATTAGAACACACCATAGTTGTAGTTTTACTACAAAAGGATGATCAAGGATGTGAAAAACCAATAGCCTTTTTTAGTAAAGCTCTTAGAGATGCCTCATTAAAGTATAAAATAATGGAGAAACAAGCTTTTGCTTTGGTAAAGGCTATTAAAGATTTCAGAGTATATATTTTGTATTCTCATATAGTAGCTTATGTTCTAAATGTTGTAGTCAAAGATATCCTGACACAGGATGGAGTTGATGGCAAGAGAGGTAAATGGATTACTACTATTTTAGAATGTGATATAGAGATAAAACCTACCAAGTTAATTAAAGGACAGGGGTTCGCCAAACTCATGGCAGAAACAAATTGCCAAGCCCTAGACATAGATCTTAATGCAGAGCTGGATAACAAATAGGAGGTGGCGACTCCACAGATCAACCAATCATTTTTAGACTCACCATGGTATGCTGATATTATATATGTTCTACAAAACCTGCAAGCTCCTCTAGGGTTATCCAAAACTAAAAGTAGGTTTTTGAAAATGAAAGCTTTAAAATTCTGCATTATGGATAATACTTTGTTTTGGAAAAATCATGAGGGAATTTTGTTGAATTGTTTGTTAAAAGAAGAAGCTGACAAGGTACTCCAAGAATTTCATGCAGGAGATTGTGGTGGACATCTCTACTAGAAGTCAACTGCTGATAAAATTCTAAGGGCTGGTTTTTACTGGCCAACCTTATTTGCAGATGTTAAAAAATTTGTAACTTCATGCCATAAATGCCAGATCTTCGAAGGCAAAAGAAAACTGTTACCCTTGCCTCTGAAACTCATATCCACAGAAAACCCTTTTAAACAATGGGATATTAACTTCATTGGAGAAATCCATCCACCCTCTTATGCTCAGCATAAATGGATTCTCACTGCAACTGATTACTTTACCAAATGGATTGAAGATATTCCCTCTATACAAGCCACTGACACTGTGATAATACGTTTTCTAGAGTCTAATATGCTGTCCAGATTTGGTTGCCCCAACAAAATCATTACTGATAATGTTGCAGCTTTCAAGTCAAAGAGAATGATTTCTTTCTGTCACAAATATGATATAACACTTGGTCATTCCACAGCTTACTACCCTCAAGAGAATGGACTTGCAAAATCTTCCAATAAAAGTCTAGTAAATATTATCAAAAAATTATTGAAAGATAATAAGAAAACATGGAAAAAAAAAATTAACCAATGCTTTGTGGGCAGACAGGCTTACTACCAAGAAGTCCATTGGTACCAGTCCCTACGAGCTAGTGTATGGAATGGAGGCAGTTTTCCACTCATCTTTAGGAGTTCCAGTCATGAAGTTACTTCAGGAAGCCCAAGTGGAACCAGTTGATATACAAAGAAGAATAAACCAGACCATCCATTTACAGCAAACTAGGGAGGAAGTATACCAAAGAGCCCAAGTACTACAAGAAAAACTCAAGACGATTTTTGACAAAAGGACCAAAGCAGAAGACTTTTATCTGGGAGACAAAGTGTTAAAGTGGGATTCCATAAGAGAGGACAAAGGAAAGCATGGGTAGTTCTATTTCCTGTGGAAAGGGCCATACATTATATATGCCTTCAGAGGAAATAATGCATATTTTTTGAAAGAATTAGATGGTGCAGAAGTTGAAGGAGGACCAGTCAATGGTCAGATGTTAAAGCACTACATTGACCCCATTTACTAATTTTACAAGTTTAGTTGTACATATTATATCCTTCATAATGTTAAGTGTTGATTGGATGGTAAAAGTTTTGAAATTGAAGCCCGAAGAGAAGGCCCTAAGCTTTAGAAATATTACTGTCATACCTACCAATAAAGCAGTAGGGAAAAGGAAATTGCAGAGCACAATCAAAGTCTTTCAAGGGCCATTGGTCTACAGTTCTTGACTTTCCACCAGGGAAAGCCATACCCAAGTGGAACCACTGTTAGGTTCCTATACCAATAGGTGTCATATATCATGATTGACTTGGTTTGGTTCTGAAATATGTATATACCTTTGCTTTTTGCAAATGTTTTCCATATTTGTAAAACTCAAAAAAATTAAAAAAATGTAAAGAGGGCATGCCCTAAAAGAAAAATCAAAGGGTAAAATGAACGAAAAAGGTCGGAAAAAGTGAAAGAAAATGAACCCCAAGAAAAAATAAAAAAGACCATGAAAGTGAGCAAGTCAAAATTCCACTCCTATTTACTTTTTATGCATAATAATGATTGTGTGCAACTTGTTACTTAGGCCACAATCCATGGTAACCAAATAGTTTAATCTTGGTTAATCCATGTTTCAATTTCATGTATATAGAGATAGAGAATAAAATCTGACCAAACTGTTTAATCTTGGCAGATAAGTAGATAGGTAAAGTGAATAAAAGGAGCTCATCAATTTAATTTGAGCCCTTGGATGTAATAAGTGTAGATTTAGATATATTTCTATATGTAAAAGAAAAGAAAAGTTTGATAAGGGTTTGCTAGTTTAAGTGCACCCTAATAAAGAAGTAAAAATGCTAGGTTAAGTAGGTAGGGTAAGTAGATTATTGGTTGCAGAACAAAGGTGTGATCAATGGTTAAGTTTAATGCTTTAATCTTTTTGCTTTCATCACTTCGACAAAGCATGGATCACAACGAAGATAGCATATTAAGAATTCAAAGTTAAATTAATTAACTTCCTCACTCTTTTTCCCCTAATTTTTACTAATTTCCCCTAAGTACTAAAGGCACCCATAACAAGTTTGAGGGGCTCAGAGCATTTCTCTGACTTTTGGAGGGACCGGATCCTCGGCCCAATAATTTGAAATACCTAAAGTACTTAAATCCCCTTCATCAATATTACCCCTTCATAAAGTCATTCATTCCCTTTATAAAGCTTTTCCTAAGTAAAATCCTATTTTACTTGGGGAAATTAAAATATTTTATCTCAAAACCCTCATATTCTACTAGCCTAAGTCATGAATGTTGTACGATGAAATGCTTTCGGAAACATTTTAACTTAGCGCATATTCATATCCTACTAAGTCATATTAACCATTAACTTGTGTTATTATTTAACTCCTAAAAAATCACCCATTGCCCGTATTATTATTAAAATCCCAATAAATATATATATCCCGCCCCGCGGTTGCAAAACAACCTTAATAACTTTGATAAATGGGATTAATTAGTCAACCCGTGACTAATTAAGAACCCCGCCCCCCACCATGACAATAAATGATTAATTAAATCATCTAGATTAATTAATAACTTTTGACCAATCACATTGCCCCCGATGTAATTAAAGCCTTTTAATTAACATCGAGCCCCCTCCATTAACCATCAGTCACTTCCCAATGCCCGACCACCATCTAATCAAATCTCTTAGACCTGACGGCTACCGCTCATATCACGCAGGCCCTTTGGTCGAACGTTAAGCACGCGATATGAGCGATTTTCCAAAAATCGTTGATGCTACATGTCAATTGATAAATGGAATCACGCAGACCTCCCTCAATACCACCAACCTCCCATAAGCAGTGCGATGAAACCCACTTACCGCCTCCCATAAATGACAAAATGTCACATCATCAAGTTGACGCCATCTGTCCTTGTCGCTAACCTACCAAAACATTGACTTTGCATAAAAAACAAGGGTAATCTATTCTTCGTCCTTTATTTAGAACAATCCCATGCATGCACACAGCACGTCCAAAATCAACCAGCTCGTCCCCCAACTGTCAACCACCTTGAACGTTGCCTTTCAACACCGCTCCAGTCCACTGTGTGCATCCTGCGAACGTGAAAATCATAGCCAGTTGCCCAGGAACAGGTATTTACCAGATTTTCTCCCGGAAACCCTATTGTATACTAAAATTCCTTTGAAATTGATTTAAAATCCAAATCTTTCAGTTCAATTGAGTTGTTAGCTTAGTCCAAAACTTCCTAGGCACCTCTGTTTTAAACAAATTTCATTGAAAAATCCTAGTTTCGTCCCTGAAAACACAAGAACCAGGGATAGAAACCCTCGTGGCCCTAAATGTAGCTCCAATCACTACTCCTCACAGGGACTTGGACTACCTTCCCTTCGCAGGTAAAGACTTCCAAATAAAATACCTTCAACCTGATAATTGCCCCTTGAAAGTATATTTCCGATGCTGAGGCCATTACTTGAACAATTCTAATACCATAGGATTTTGGGAATCAAATCTCCCAAAGTACCTATTCCCTTTTGTGCACATTTTCCTGGACATTATCCATCAATGTTGTTATCACTCAGGTTGTTCCCTTTGACTCCTAAGGGAATACGACGGAGGTAACCACAAACCAATCTTTGGATTGCAGGTCCTAGCCTACCTGCAATCAGAGAGGGCTCTCTCTTTATGATTTAGCTTTGTTTTGGGGTGATTTTAGGCTAGTAATGAAGTGCAAAGTTTTGTTTTAAGTTTGGTGGGATGGTTGATGCTTCAGACAGAGTTGGCATGCAAAGGATGAGAAGTTCAAACCATTGGGCATGGAGTCAAGGATAAGGGCTGCTGGTGCGTTTTCTTGGTCACAAGAGGAATACAGAGCAGGATAGCTACACATAGAACAATATCAAGCTGGAATAAAGATGGAATGAAGGTCAGAGATGAAAGGCAACTAAGAATCTTTCATCAGCTAACAGAAGGAGGGTGAATGAACTTTATCTAGGAGAAGTCAAGGATTCCTAAACAATCATTCATAAATGAGAGAAACAGTGTAAACATGATCATTCAAGTATGCATATTCATAACTATTTCTGAGGAAAACATGGAGAAATAACAGGAATTGAGCATAGAGTGCTGCTGAGAAAATTCTAAGCTATTCTTCTTTTCTGTTACTTATATCATGACACAATGGTTATATAAACACATATAAAATGAAAATAGAGGCAAGAAAGACTTATTGAGCCATGTAGAAGCATTAGAATTCCGTAGTTCACTCTTCACCCATTAAAACACAACAGACAGTTCATCATCCAAGCATTCCAGCGATCTTTGATTATAGAGGCTCTCAAAGAATACAACGCAAGTCTAGAGAGGAGTTATCAACCAACCAACCCTTTAAACAATAAACAGGGTCATTTATATAGAGAAAATATTCACAAAATATCTACAATCAGTAGATCTTAAACAGATCTGAGGGAATAAGTGTCTTTAATCTAACTTATCCTGAAATAAATGCATAAAAGATCTATCTAACTGCTGCGCTGGGGCAGCTGCCTCAAAAATGAGTTAGTATGATGTCCTTTGAGCTCTGTGCTGTTCATTTGGCCATAACTGTGCTTTGGTTTCTGCAGCGCTGCCCTTAGGTGGCCTTATGTGCATTAACTTTGATCTGGTGAGCCTTAATGGCTTTAAATTCCATCACTGATACTCTTTGACTTTGCTGGGGCTCTTTAATGTTCCTTTGATGTGGCTTTATGATTTCCACTGATACACTTTGCCGCTTCATTGATACACTTTTAAACTGAATCGGGGCCTTTTCTCTCCACTGATACACTTTGCCACTACAAAATCGCCCTTGCCTGCCACTTTATGGCGAGATTTGACTGCTGTTGTGCCTTCCGTGGCCTTTAGAACTGTTTCGGCGCTTGGCCGATCAAAACATTATCAAAACTGAAGAAATATTGCAAAAAAGAGGAGGAATGGATGCTGATAGCCTGTTGAGGCAAAGACCCTGCTGTTTAGAGCCAATTTGTGGTGGAGCGATCCAAAATTGATGCAGAATGATTAAGCTTCCCTTGGAGCTGAAGCGTGCGCGGGCGCCGAACAAAACCATGAAGAAATGCCCTTTTCCCTATATAAAGTGAAAAATCACTTTACACAGAAAAATCGATGAAAAATGGAGCGGGAGCGACACTGTAGCGGAAATTAAATCCGGGCCGTTGGATCGCGTGAAGGTAGATCCAACGGTTGGTGCGCAATCGACGATCGACAATCGGCGGATCTCCAAACCACAATGCCTCCGAAACGCGATGAAACCCGCGGACCCGAAATCCCCTTTCAAACTGTTGTTTATAAATTTTCGGCTCCGGTTATGGAGTGTACAACGCCAATCCCTTGCGGACCCGACACACTATTAAGCTCCATTCTATAGTATTTCAGCTCCGGAATATCGGAGCACTCCCACTTTGGTGTACGAAGGCTCCTTTCGGACCCGAAAATTTTATATGCCGCACTTTATCACACTTCGGCTCCAGAATATCGGAGCTCTATACGGGGCCGCGACTTGATGAGGACCGTTGATTTGAGGGTCCGAATGGGCGGCTGCGATTAAATCGGCATTTCGCTATCGACGGGGACATGGAGCGGGGCTTTATGGATATGCGATCGCCGATAAGATCTGAGCCGTTGGATGGACGGGGTGATTGGACGGCTGGCGTGCAGTCGGAAAAGGGCCACTTGCGATCAGAGGAAGGAAATATGGCATCGGAGGGGTTTTTGCATGATTGGAAGGGTTCCGAATCATAAAAAGAGGGTTTTTATGGAGTCGGAATGGAAAATATGAGATCGGAGGTGGACTTTGATGTATTTGAAGGGGTTGTTAATGCATTGAAAGGGGTCCAAATGCATAGGGAGATGGTTAAAGAGGCAAAATGAGGGTTCTTACTAAGTTTCAGGCAAACTTAGTAATTCCCAAGCAATATTTATGGTTATATTTCAACCAGAGGGAGGGGATATGTAAATAGGGGGATTTTAGCATATTTTTAGTAGGGGAAGGGGAAACAGATAGGGATTTACATAATAAGTTAGAAGTTAATATGAATTTTGATCAGAAAAGCGCTAAGGATAGAAATCTTAGGCTTAAAAGGGGAAATAGGAGTTTATTGGAGAAATCTAGGACTATTGAGCAGATCTCAATATCTTGTGGGAAATTAGTGAATGATTTAGGGAAGAGGAAGAAGGGGAAGTTAGACATGCCTCTCTTGAGCTGCTCCAAATGGATTTTGCCTTATACTTGTGATCTGAATAGATTTAACACTTGAAAACTTGTAATGGATCACAATTCATCATACCGCCACCTCAAAACTACCTACCCAGCCTACTTACCTAACATTTTTTCTTCTTTATGGATGGGTGCACTTGGACTAGCAAACCCAGATTTTCATCTTTTCTTTTGGCTATCCTCCTATCTAAATCTACCCTTATTTCTGCCAGGGGCTCAGATTAAGCAGTTGAGCACCCTTGTTTCTCTACCTATCTAATGATCTGCCAAGATTAAACAGTTTGGATAGATATTGATTCTCTATCTCTACAACAAGCAATTTAAATCTAGGGAAGCCAAGATTAAGCTGTTTGGCCTTCCCTTAATTGTGAAACTCTTCAAAAATGGAATAGTTCTTCAAAAATGGAATATAGTAGTGGCAGTTGAGCTAGCACACTTTCCTGGCCTTTTTTTTGGGGTTCATTTCATTTATTTTTCTCTTTGGCCAATTGATTCTTTTTACCCTTTGATTATTCTTTTGGGGCATACCCTCTTTACATTTTTTAAATTTTATGAGTTTTCTAGGAAATATGGAACCTTTGCAACATGGAAAGAATGACATATTTGGCATGTAAATAGTCAATCATGAAATATGAAAACCTATTACAATAGGAGGCTAACAGTGGCTCCACTTGGGGATGGCTTTTCCAGATGAAAAGCCAAGAACAACAGGTCAGAATGCCTTGGTCTTCAATTGTTGCTGTAATCTGAAAACTTCCTTCTTCTTTGATGCTTTTGACTGAATTCTTGTAAGTTGATATACAGTATCCTTTTTGAGCTGATTTGCAGAAAAATTACAGCTCTGCTTCTTGCCTTTTGGGTGCTTGTAAACATATTCAAATCTGCCTGAGCACTTCTTTTTGAAATTAATTCAAAACAGAGATCAAATGGTGCATTTGCTTTGATCCTTCCTTCAAAATTTGCTGCGTTATTCCCTTGTCGGACTGCTGTAAATGAAAATGCTGAAAATACAAATAATAATGTACAAATATAATATACAGATGCATTATGTACATCAAAAGGGGTCATGATAGTGCTTTAGCATTCGGCCATTGACAGGGCCTTCTTCAGCTTCTGTGCCATCCAAACTCTTGAGAAAATATGTATTGTTGCCTTGCACAACTTGAATAACATATGGCCCTTTCCACAGGAAATCGAATTTGCCATGCTTTCCTTTGTCCTCTCTCCTTGAATCCCACCTTAAAACTTTGTTGCCTATGGCCTTCGCTCTTTTATCAAACATCTTCTAGTTTCTCTTGTAAAATCTGAGCTCTGTCATACACTTGCTCTCTTGTCTGCTGTAGATGGATGGTTTGATTGATTCTTCTTTGGATATCATTGGGCTCAGCCTGAATCTCTTGCAGTAATTTGATAATAGGGATCCCCAAAGATGAAGGGAATCTTGCCTCCATTCCATAAACTAACTCATATGGGCTTGCTCCAATGGATCTCTTAGTTGTCAATCTATCAGCCCATAGTGCATTTGTGAGCTTCTTGTGCCATTTCTTTTTATTCTCCTCCAAGACTTTCTTGATGATATTGATGAGGCTTTTATTGGATGACTCAGCTAGGCCATTACCTTGAGGATAATAGGCTGAGGAGTGACCTAAGGAAATGTGGTATTTCTAGCAAAAACTAATCATTTTCTTGGATTTAAAGGCAGCAGCGTTGTTTGTAATAATTTTCTCTGGACAGCCAAATCTGGACAGAATGTTGGATTCTAGGAATTGGATGATGGTTGAGTCATTGGCTTGCCTACAAGGGATGACCTCAATCCACTTGGCAAAGTAATTTGTGGCAGTTAAAGTCCACTTGTGCTGGCCGGAAGAGGATGGGTGGATTTCACCAATGAAGTCTAAACCCCATTGCTGGAATGGTTTCTCGGTTGAAATGGGCTTAAGGGGTAAGGGCAGCAGCTTTGTTTTGCCTTCAAAGATCTGGCACTTATGGCAAGACATCACAAATTTTTTCACATCAGAAAACAGAGAGGGCCAATAGTAACAAGCCCTTAGTATCTTATCAGCAGTAGACTTCCAATATAAGTGCCCTCCACAATCCCCTGCATGAAACTCCTTCATAACACTATTAGTTTCATTTAAAGTTAAACAATTCAGCAAAATTCCTTCATGATTCTTCCAAAACAGGGCACTATCTAAGACACAAAACTTTGATGCTTTCATTTTTAAGAATCTCTTTTTGGTTCTGGACAACCCTGGGGGAGCAAGCCGGTTTAACAATATAAAACAAATATCAGCATACCAAGGTGATTGCAAGAAATCTTGACTGATCTGTGGAGTCGCCAGCTCCTGTTCGTTGTCCAGTTCATTTATGTCTAAGGCTTGGAAATTTGTTTCGAACATCAGTTTGGCTAAACCTTGTCCCTTTATCAGTTTAGTGGGCTTTATCTCAATGTCATACTCAAGGATATTGGCAATCCATTTACCTCTTTTTCCCTCAATTCCTTCTTGAGTTAATATGTCTTTTACAACAGAGTTTGGGACATAAGCAATCACATGTGAATATAAAATATAAATTCGGAAATCTTTGATTGCTTTAACAAGGGCATAGGCCTGCTTTTCCATGATTTGATATTTTAAGGGGGCATCTCTAAGGGCTCGGCTAAAGAAAGCAATGGGCTTTTCATTTCCTTGGTCATCTTTCTGTAATAGGACAACAACAATGGTGTGTTGAGAAGCAAAGGAAAAAATAATGAAATCTTTGTCAAAATTGGGGCTTGTGAGGACTGGTGCTTGGGTTAATGCAGTTTTTATGCCCTCAAAGGCTTGCTTGGCTTCTAAAGACCATTTAACTTTAGAATCTTTCTTTAGCATGTTATTTAACAGTCTTATCAGCTCAGCCAAATTGGGAATGAATCTTCTCAAGAAATTAATCTTCCCTAAAAAAGCTTGCAGTTCTTTGATGTTTCTCGGATAAGGGACTTGAAGAATGGCTTGAATTCTGTCCGGATCGATTCTAATTCCATCTTTTGAGATAATATGGCCCAACAATTTGCCTTCTTCTAGGCCGAAGAGAGACTTCTTGGGGTTTAAAGATATGCCATACTTCCTACAAGTAAGGAATACTTGTCTCAGATGTTTCAAATGTTCTTGATCAGATTTGGAGAATGGGGTAAGATCATCAAGGTAGACCACTAAGAAATCATGGATCTCTTTGGCAAAGGCAATGTCCATTGCCCTTTGAAAAGTAGCACCTGCATTCTTAAGTCCGAAAGGCATTTTCACATATTTAAAAGTTCCCCATGGTGTTGTAAAGGCTGTCTTGTCCTGATCATCCGGGTGAACTAATATTTGATTGAATCCTGAAAAGCCATCAAGCAAAGAAATTCTTGAAGACCCCACAACCCTTTGTAGAATATGGTCCATCTTTGGCAATGGGTAGTGGTCTTTGAGAGAGGCTTGGTTCAAATTTCTTAAGTCAACACACAATCTAATCTCACCTGTTTTCTTCCTTGTGGGCACTAAGTTGGATACCCATTCTGAAAATCTGATTGGTGCAATGATACCTGCTTCAAACATTCTCTTCACTTCTTTCTCAATCAAGGGAAGAAGCACATGATTGATTCTCCTTAATTTCTGTTTGAAAGGCTTTTGATTTGGTTTCAAAGGGATGGTATGTTGAATGACAGAGGTGTCATAGGACTTGAGGTCCTCATAACTCCATGCAAATACATCTTGGAACTCTTTAAACAGGTCAACATACTTTGGCTTTTGATTAGGGGGCAAAGACTTGGACAGTTTTATCATTTTGGGCTTTTCTGCTGTTCCAATATTACAGTCTTCAATTGCAGCGTTTAAGGGTTGCATTTTTGGCTTTTTGGGAATGTCATTTGAATCGAATATGTCTTCTAAGGGAGTCAAGCCTGTGGGTAGGAAATTGTCTTTCAATTGAATAATTTCAGTCTCTGCCTCAGCTATTTCATCCAAATTCATTTGTTTCAGCTCTTCTATGTTCTTGTCATCAAAAACGGTTGGGCGCAGCATTTGATTTGCTACTTCAGCTGTTATAGTCTGCTCATTTTGGCTCATTTGCTGTTGTGGGTCATCCATGGCATCTGTATCAATCTTTAGGCTTGAAAATTCTTGCTGTAAAGTGAGGAAATTATTGATCTGTGCATCATTTTCAAAGACTTGCCAGTCTTTGACATTGTTAGGGACAACAGGCCTGTGCTTTATCTCAGCTGTAAAGTGGTGATTGGGCTCAAAAGGCAGCTTACAAGTGCTAGCAAAAGTAGCTAGACTATGCGCATGGAGATTATGGCTTCTTGGAATTTTGGCAAGTTTGGATTCTGCGAAGGTATTGAGTATTTCAGTGGCTGCCTTCCTATAAGCTCTTAGCCTATTGTCATTTGTAACAAAGTTGCCTTTCATCTGTTGAATGATCAAATCGGAGTCACCTAGAATGGAAACTTTTGCAGCTCCTAGAGATTTGATTAGCTTGAGGCCTAAAAGGAGGGCTTCATACTCTGCCATATTGTTGGTACATTTGAAATTTAATCTATAAGCATGACCCTCTGCATGGTTGTTTTGTGTATTATGGATCCACACTCCTGCCCCTGCTCCTAGCTTATTTACTGAACCATCAAACTCCAAATACCATAGGATTTCCTGGTCCTGACTAGTATTGAGAGTTTCAACCATTTTAGGAGTGGGCAGTTTTGAATTTTGTGTTTCATGGAGTTCTTCTTGTGTGCTGGTTGCATCAATGGTTATAACAGTTTCATGGGTATGGGCAACCGATCCCTCATTTATGCATATTTCTTGTTCTAAAGCCAAAGGCTTATCATCAGTGGGGGAAGACATATCATCATTAAACAAGATAAATGAATCCATATCAGAATGGATTAAGTAAATAGGAAAGTTTTGGGGCTTTTCCTCACTACTTACCACATATTTCATAAGTGTTTCCCTATATAGTCTCTTTGGTTGCCCAAAGACCGAAATAGTGGCATAAGAGAGGTCTAATTGGAGAGATCCTTGGAGTTTTGCTCCCCAAGACCTTGATAAGAGCATGCCATACTTTGGTGGAATGTCAGCAACCACCACGTCCATTAGGATTGTTTTGTTTGGGTATTGGACTAAAGACACACATAAATCTTTGATTAAGCCTAAACACTTGACTTGGCTAGAATCAAATGAGAACAGGTCTTTGTATGGTCTAGTAACATCAAGGTTTAGCTTCTCCATTACAGCTTTGGGCATTAGGTTGTGTGAAGCACCTGAATCAAACATTGCATTGTGCAAGACTTTATCATGTATGTGCAAACTGACATAAAAGGGTAAAACAGCTCCATTTGCTGATTTTCCATCGACTCCTGGACCAAAAAGTAGCTCAGGTTGATCATCTAGGACATTAACATCATCCCTGTTCCCTGGCATTTGCAGCGATCTCTTGATTTGCTGTCTGTATACATCATGTTTAGCAAGCTCAGAGAGAGGAATAGATACCTTTAATTTACCAATTTCTGCCTCTAAATCGAAGGGTTTCTCTAATTGAGTCTTTGTGTTGTGATTGGCAGATTTTCCCTTTTCAACTGCACTTTCAGTGATTCTCTCTTGGTTTTCAGTGATTTCTTGAGATTTTTCTGTTTTGGGAAGGCTTTGAGGAGTGCTGTTTGAATTCTCTTTTGAGGAAGAGGATACAAAAGGATGATTTTTAGAGGGCTGCATGTCAGATACATCCTCTATGGTCACTTCTTTTAATTTTGGGTCTGTTTTATCAGCAGGTTCTGTGATAGCGACATTGTCTTTTGCTTTCTTAGGCTGCTTGGCATCCTTTGGCTTGATGGGATCAGACACATCAATGGTTCTTGTTCTTAATTTGTATTGTTTATGGACTTCGTAGACAGCTGAATCATATCCTTCTCTGAAGTCAAATGACTCTCCAGACTTGGTTTGGAATTGATTTATATCATGATCATCTTGGTCTTCCTTAGTTAGGAAAACATGTTGTTCATTTTTCAAACCCATCAAGTTTATATGAGAATCCTCGGTTGGTTCATTAGATGTGGATGCCTCAGCATAGTTATCTTGAAAAGGAGGTCTTATATCATGGTCGGGGCTAGTCCTTCCAACGTTTGGATTTTGGTTTTTTCTAAAATTTGGGTTTCTGATAGTATTAGTTTGTTGTGCATCCCATGATGTCTTTCTTTCAATAGTTGCCATTCTATCTCCAATACCGTGCACGGTATTGCTGATTGCATCCAACTTTTGCTCAAATGCTGAAGTTTCTTCTTTAAAAGTAGTTCTTCTCTCAGCTCTTGCTCTGTTTCTCTTGGCAATCAGATTTGCCTCCACACTAACAACTACATTCTGCATGTCTGCTAAGCTTTGAGGGGCTCTTTCCCTCAATTGATATGCCATGTCAGAATCAAATCCGTCAGGGAATTTGTATAAAGCTAGATCAGGTGGAGGTCTAAGGTTTTGTGGAATAACATTGTAAACATTGTTGAACCTAGCACAATAGTCTAAGACAGTTTCTTGAGGGCCTCTTTTGATAGTGTCATACTCAGATAGAATGTGCAGTGGATCTCTCTTTTTCTCCCATCTGTTGAGAAATGTTTGGTAAAGAGCCTCTGGATCAGCTATGGAATTTGCAGGGAGAGCTCTAAACCAGGGCCTTACATCACCTGTTAAACTTTGGACAAAAATCTTCATTCTTACATGATCATCATCTATTTCATAACTCTCAAAATAGTCCTGCATTTTCTTGGTATGTTGCAGGGCAGTGTTAGAACCAGTACCATCAAAATATGTGATTTTGGTTTGATAATCCTGAGGCATGGCCCCAGGATTTGCAGGTAATTGTAAAGGAGCATATCTATTCAACATATTCACTGGTATCAGTGGAGCAGCAGGAAGAAATGGAACGACTGGAACAGTAGTAACAAAAATGGTAATAGGAAGAGTATGTGCAGAGAATGGAGGAGTGGAAAAGGTGCTTTGAGAGGTGGATGATGAACTAGGAGAGGTGGGGGATGAACGAAATAAAACTTTGACAGGGGTTGGAATATAGCCTTGGGGAATTGCTTCAGGAATCGAATCAGCAATATCCTCTTTTCCCTCTTGTTTCCTTAGAAACTTTGGGATTAAATTGGGATTTTCAAAAACAGCTGGGGGATTTGGGTCTGGATTTGACCTTGTATAGCATGATTTCTTCTTGGGAGCCAGCTTCTAACTTGTTTTTTGGAATTTTCTGAATATTGTCCCCAGTTCAGTCGCCAATGATGTTATCACTCAGGTTGTTCCCTTTGACTCCTAAGGGAATACAACCGAGGTAACCACTAACCAATCTTTGGATTGCAGGTCCTAGCCTACATGCAATCAGAGAGGGCTCTCTCTTTATGATTTAGCTTTGTTTTGGGGTGATTTTAGGCTAGTTATGAAGTGCAGAGTTTTGTTTTAAGTTTGGTGGGATGGTTGATGCTTCAGACAGAGTTGGCATGCAAAGGATGAGAAGTTCAAACCATTGGGCATGGAGTCAAGGATAAGGGCTGCTGGTGCGTTTTCTTGGTCACAAGAGGAATACAGAGCAGGATAGCTACACATAGAACAATATCAAGCTGGAATAAAGATGGAATGAAGGTCAGAGATGAAAGGCAACTAAGAATCTTTCATCAGCTAACAGAAGGAGGGTGAATGAACTTTATCTAGGAGCAGTCAAGGATTCCTAAACAATCATTCATAAATGAGAGAAACAGTGTAAACATGATCATTCAAGTATGCATATTCATAACTATTTCTGAGGAAAACATGGAGAAATAACAGGAATTGAGCATAGAGTGCTGCTGAGAAAATTCTAAGCTATTCTTCTTTTCTGTTACTTATATCATGACACAATGGTTATATAAACACATATAAAATGAAAATAGAGGCAAGAAAGACTTATTGAGCCATGTAGAAGCATTAGAATTCCGTAGTTCACTCTTCAACCATTAAAACACAACAGACAGTTCATCATCCAAGCATTCCAGCGATCTTTGATTATAGAGGCTCTCAAAGAATACAACGCAAGTCTAGAGAGGAGTTATCAACCAACCAACCCTTTAAACAATAAACAGGGTCGTTTATATAGAGAAAATATTCACAAAATATCTACAATTAGCAGATCTTAAACAAATCTGAGGGAATAAGTGTCTTTAATCTAACTTATCCTGAAATAAATGCATAAAAGATCTATCTAACTGCTGCGCTGGGGCAGCTGCCTCAAAAATGAGTTAGTATGATGTCCTTTGAGCTCTGTGCTGTTCATTTGGCCATAACTATGCTTTGGTTTCTGCAGCGCTGCCCTTAGGTGGCCTTATGTGCATTAACTTTGATCTGGTGAGCCTTAATGGCTTTAAATTCCATCACTGATACTCTTTGACTTTGTTGGGGCTCTTTAATGTTCCTTTGATGTGGCTTTATGATTTCCACTGATATTTTCCACTGATACACTTTGTCGCTTCATTGATACACTTTTAAACTGAATCGGGGCCTTTTCTCTCCACTGATACACTTTGCCGCTACAAAATCGCCCTTGCCTGCCACTTTATGGTGAGATTTGACTGCTGTTGTGCCTTCCGTGGCCTTTAGAACTATTTCGGCGCTTGGCCGATCAAAACATTATCAAAACTAAAGAAATATTGCAAAAAAGAGGAGGAATGGACGTTGATAGCCTGCTAAGGCAAAGACCCTATTGTTTAGAGCCAATTTGTGGTGGAGCAATCCAAAATTGATGCAGAATGATTAAGCTTCCCTTGGAGCTGAAGCGCGCGCAGGCGCCGAACAAAACCATGAAGAAATGCCCTTTTCCCTATATAAAGTGAAAAATCACTTTACACAGAAAAATTGATGAAAAATGGAGCGGGAGCGGCACTGTAGCGGAAATTAAATTCGGGCCATTGGATCGCGCGAAGGTAGATCCAACGGTTGGCGCGCAATCGACGATCGACGATCAACGGATCTCCAAACCACAATGCCTCCGAAACGCGATGAAACCCGCGGACCCGAAATCCCCTTTCAAACTGTTGTTTATAACTTTTCGGCTCCGGTTATGGAGTGTACAGCGCCAATCCCTTGCGGACCCGACACACTATTAAGCTCCATTCTATAGTATTTCGGCTCCAGAATATCGGAGTACTCCCACTTTGGTGTACAAAGGCTCCTTTCAGACCCGAAAATTCTATATGCCGCACTTTATCACATATCGGCTCTGGAATATCGAAGCTCTATACGGGGCCGCGACTTGATGAGGACCGTTGATCTGAGGGCCCAAATGGGCAGCTGCGATTAAATCGGCATTTCGCTATCGGCGGGGACATGGGGCGGGGCTTTATGGATATGCGATCGCCGAAATGGGGTGATCGTCGATAAGATTTGAGCCGTTGGATGGACGGGGTGATCAGACGGCTGGCGTGCAGTCGGCAAAGGGCCACTTGCGATCAGAGGAAGGAAATATGGAATCGGGGGGTTTTTGCATGATCGGAAGGGTTCCGAATCATAAAAAGAGGGTTTTTATGGAGTCGGAAGGGAAAATATGAGATCGGAGGTGGACTTTGATGTATTTGAAGGGGTTGTTAATGCATCGGATGGGGTCCGAATGCATAGGGAGATGGTTAAAGAGGCAAAATGAGGGTTCTTACTAAGTTTCAGGCAAACTTAGTAATTCCCAAGCAATATTTATGGTTATATTTCAACCAGAGGGAGGGGATATGTAAATAGGGGGATTTTAGCATATTTTTAGTAGGGGAAGGGGACACAAATAGGGATTTACATAATAAGTTAGAAGTTAATATGAATTTTGATCAGAAAAGCGCTAAGGATAGAAATCTTAGGCTTCAAAGGGGAAATAGGAGTTTATTGGAGAAATCTAGGACTATTGAGCAGATCTCAATACCCTGTGGGAAATTAGTGAATGATTTAGGGAAGAGGAAGAAGGGGAAGTTAGACATGCCTCTCTTGAGCTGCTCCAAATTGATTTTTCCTTATACTTGTGATCTGAATAGATTTAACACTTGAAAACTTGAAATGGATCACAATTCATCATACCGCCACCTCAAAACTACCTACCCAGCCTACTTACCTAACATTTTTTCTTCTTTTTGGATGGGTGCACTTGGACTAGCAAACCCAGATTTTCATCTTTTCTTTTGGCTATCCTCCTATCTAAATCTACCCTTATTTCTGCCAGGGGCTCAGATTAAGCAGTTGAGCACCCTTGTTTCTCTACCTATCTAATGATCTGCCAAGATTAAATAGTTTGGACAGATATTGATTCTCTATCTCTACAACAAGCAATTTAAATCTAGGGAAGCCAAGATTAAGCTGTTTGGCCTTCCCTTAACTGTGAAACTCTTCAAAAATGGAATATAGTAGTGGCATTTGAGCTAGCACACTTTCCTGGCCTTTTGTTTGGGGTTCATTTCATTTATTTTTCTCTTTGGCCAATTGATTCTTTTTGCCCTTTGATTATTCTTTTAGGGCATACCCTCTTTACATTTTTTAAATTTTCTGAGTTTTCTAGGAAATATGGAACCTTTGCAGCATGGAAAGAATGACATATTTGGCATGTAAACAGTCAATCATGAAATATGAAAACCTATTGCAATAGGAGGCTAACAAATGTCATGCCAATTATAATCCTAACCTCATAGCCGTAATGTCCCCCGACCAGTTATTCCTATTTACAATTACTGCTGATTCAATTAATGAAATGTTGCAGCTTTAGCCCGGCCAGAACCTCACCCCCATTTCCATTGCAGAATTACTAGAAAAATCCACCCAAATGTTTGATTCTGAACTCAGTCGTATTTTCCATACTTTCATGGATGAGAATCATATACCCAAAGATCCCCCTCCCTACCTAATATGTTTCTTCACTGATAAGGGCAAAGATATTGTTAATATGGTTGCTAGCATTATGGGTTTCAATACTAGTGAGTTTGTTGATGAATTGACCCTAGCTTTCATGACTATTTACACCCCTGGTCAGCCTCCTACAGCCAAATATCATTTTGCCACCTTCATTGCAGACAAAATCCATGACCAATTCATGAGGCTAGAGAATGAGAGAGTGTTCAAGTATTCTACAGTCCTGTATCACCTCTTCCTTTACTACAAAACTGACAAATTCCCCTTCTTTGTGCATAAACTTGATACCAAAGGGAACCCTAGGTTAGTCATTTTCTGGACTTCTATTTTTCACTACTCACCCTCTTCTCCCTATTCGTATATAGATTTCATTGATCAGTTTGTCCATCCTATAACTACCATGCTGACAGGAAGCCCTCCTCCTAGAATCAGTGATGACGTCAAAAGAATCCTTCAGTTGTCAAAGTAGTATAGGATAGGTGACTGGTACTTATACCAGAATCATACTGAGATCAGAGTCTATGGGTGTGAACTGCCTCCCTACAAATTGCCCAAGTATGTCCCCATGAGATTATTTTCCCTGGAGTACTACAGACAAATAATCAACTCTGATCAAATCCATTTCATGAAAGCAAAAAAGAAAGCCCAGTTGAGGATCAAAAATCACCTAGGCCCATTTGTGTGCAGCAACAGAAAATCAAGGCAAGCAGCAGAGGAGATCCCAGAGAGGATGCATTTGAAAAAGAGTTTTATTTGGCCTTATGATCCTCACAGCTTTATCTGTGACAGAAGACTAAAACATAAGTTGTCCCCTTACATTCATCATAGAATTCCAGAGATAGAGCAATATGCCAATTTAAATGAATGGAGGGAAGGGACATTGGTAGAACAAGATAGTGATAAAGTTGAAGTTGAAAATGTGATGAAAGATTTGGAGAAGAGAATTGACCTGGACTCCTTTGTAAAGGTGCCTGCAGAGTCTTCCCAAAGGCCAGCATAGGAACGCAGTGTTCCCACAACAGAGCCTTCACAGAAGCAAACACAGGAAACAAGTGCCCCTACATCAGGGCAACCACAAGCATCTGAACAGCCAGAGAGATCAGAATAGCCGAAAATCTCTGTAGAATTAGCTCCACCATAGCCACTACTAGCTCAAACAAACATGGGTGATCCTCTAGTACTACAGACTCCTCTAAATGAGGAAAGAAACTTGAAAAGAGAAAGGGAAGTAGCTACCCCTTCTAGCAAACCCACAGACCAACCCTTTGCTAAGAGGAAAAGGTTGAATCCTCATTAGAGAGACTACAAAGAGCATAAGGAAGGAAGCAACAAATAGCTTACAGACTTTCCCAACAGGTGGGACACCCTCTAGTTCACACAGAAAGGAACTGGAAAGGCAACCCAGCACAGAGGTTTCATCCTTCAGGTGTTCTTCTGAAAAGATTATAGATATAAAGGGGAAGTTTAAAGAGATGAAGACAAAGAATGAGTAGCGAAAGGCCCAAGCCTATGCTCAATACTTAAAAATGGCCCCCACAAACCAGACCAGACTGATGTCAGCCTTTGACATCAAAGAGGGTAAAATGAAGATGAGTTTCCTAAAGCCCACAGTGCAGCAGCCAAAATCCTTGGCAAATTATCTCAAAACTAATTTTGAGGTTTTGGCTAAAGACATCCACCCTATCGACCAGATTGAACTACACAATCAAACGGGTGAGATGGTCTATTCAACATTGACCAGCAATGCAATGATGGCTCATAGATTGAAAAATTCATTGAGCAACACTACAGCCCAATTGTAGCAGGAGAAAGCCTCCTCACAGTAAAAGGATAATAGAATAAAATCATTAGAAGAGTTAGTAATTGATTTGGGTCATGACCTAAAGGATTTTAAGGCAACAGAAAGCTTAATCAAGAAGAAGAATGAAGACATAGCTTCACTTAGAAAACAACTAAAATTTCCATCCCTGATACACCCTCAAACCGTTGAGATTATAGAGAAGAAAAATGACGAAGAACTTATGGACTTGGTCCTTAAGTTAAACGAGCAATTGAAGGAAACAGAGCAGGAATTGGAGAAAGCAGTGCAGTCAAGGCAAAGTGAGTTGACCATCCAGCCCCAGACTATAGTGCCTATAGTTTCAACAGCTGTCCCTTCCACTATGGCAACTGTTTTAGCACCAAACATTCCTTTGGCAACAACCACACCAGTGGAAGCAACAAGTACATCAACACAGAGCATAGAGGAATTAATTAAGTCAATGGAAGAAATGAAGCTCCAAGTAACAGAGCTACAGAAAGTAAAAGAGAAGTTCACTACTTTGGAGCAGAAATATGATTTATCAAAGATAAAGTATGCAGAGGAGAGAAGGAAAAATAAGAGCATGACAGAACAGATTAAATCATTGGAGAAGGACCTAACTTTTGAAGGGCCTTTGACAGACATTAGGAAGATATTGTGGACTAATATCATTGATTCCATCAATGATATTTGGTCATCAATTCAAATTATTTTTGAACAAATTGATTTAGTAAAGATTGATCTTGAAGCAATTGAGAAGACCAGAGAATAGCTAAGTAGAAAACCTGAGGAAGCAATCAGATTAATCAATTTTCTGAATAGTAAAAGCAGGCAACAGTTAGAACAATTAGATATTGAGGATAGGACTGCTACCATCCTCGAACTGAAGAAAGTGTTGACCAAAAGGAATCTAATGCAAGGCCTGGAACGTAGATGTCAAAGCATGCAGGAAGATATAGATGAGTTCATGAGAAAATTTGACATCCTAAGAATTAAAGGACTCCCAAGCCCTTTAGTCATCAATGATAGGCTAATGGTTCAGATTGATTACATTAATAAATTACATCAGCAGGCTAACAGTCAGGCTAGTTCATCTTCAGCCAAGGCATTACCAACAGGAAAAGTGTTGTACGATGGTTTAGAGAACCTCTTTTTCATTGAACATGAAGTAAAACACTTATTCACAATCCAGCCTAATTTTGTGAAATATACTGAGGCAGATGAAATTTACAGGAAGCTGATGAGAACAAAAATACCAAAGGATGAGTGGTGGAACAACATGACTGACATCCTATAAATTTCCATGACAAAAGTGCGGTAAATGGAAATATTTACCACAGTAAATTTTGGTAAAAAGGATGAATGTTGGTGAACAGCTAAAGTTTATCAGATACAGGTGAAAGAGTATCAGTTGAAAAGGTCAAATCAGATGTCCAGCACAGAGTTACTAGGGCAACAACGAGATGCACATTCGTAGAGCATGCCTCCAGCTCCTTCAACAAAAACAGGGACAGAAACAATCAGTTCACTATCTGTTCTATATTGGAGACCATGTATCTCTATATTTGTGTGTAAAGATCTTCTATATTCCTAGAATAATTCTCATTTAGTTATGCGATATTTTGATGTAAATTTTGTATAAATACTTCTTTATTTGAAGTATTAGGGGTGGATTCTATAACATTTCTGTAACTATATACTATCAAGCGAAGAAAGCTTTGTACTCAAGTTTGGATTTTTTGCTTGAAAATGAATAAAAGTTGAGGACATTTCATCAAATTGATGTGCAGTCTAATTGGAAATAGGTATTCTATCCTTGTGATTTGCGTGTTTTATACATGTTTTAATGTTCCATGCATCTTAAAACTAAATGGTAAAATAGTCAAAGTATATCAGAATTAGCTTCATTGCTCTTTGTTATCATTAGTATGTCATTTACATGTTTTCTTCTAAACTATTTCGGTAAAGGAATTCTTAATTGCTCCTCTATCCCTGTAGTTTTCTTTAATAAGTCCCTGGTATAGGATTCTTAATTTCCTTATGCTGGTTGACCTATCTTCCCCTCTTCTTTCTAATCCTAACTTGAGGATTCTTAATTGCCCTCTTGTTTTGAACAAAAATATCATCCATTTAAGCCCTGAATTTGTTTTTACTCTGTTATCCTGCCTGTTGAAATCCCACCTCAACAATTTGACTTGATCCAGTGAATTCTCCCAGATTGACTCCATAGCCCAATGGCCTGAAGCCTAGTTTGCCCATTTGTTTTAGAATTCCACCAATCTCAAACAAAACAACCTTGAACATTTATAACTAGCCTAAAATCTTTTCAAATAAAGCTAAATCATAAAGAGAGAGCCCTCTCTGAGTACAGATTGGCTAGATTCTGTACTTAAAATATTGGTTTGTGGTTACCTCGGACCCCTTTCCTTCTTTCAATAACTTCTAAGGAAAATCTGAGAGATAACAACTGGGCCAGTCTGGGCCCATGTAGCCTTGACGCAGAGCCAAAAGGGCTAGCACAGAGGAGAAAGTTGCCTTCCACGTAGAAAGCCAAAACTGTCGAATAGCCAGGAAAGTGGACACAATGGGTAGAAGTGATGACGTAGAGACTGTAGGGCTAATGCATAGCCTACATAGGGCCAATGCAAAATTAGTCGGGGCTAGCTAGTTTTATTGTTGGATCAGCCGGAATCAGCTGTATGAAGTGAGGTAAAACTCACTCATATTTTTCACCATTTAATATCTTTGTCACTGATATGTTGGGAGGGCTACCAACATTTGTATTCCGAATTACTGCTTAATAATAGAAAACCATCAAATCTGTTGCACCGATTTTCCCGAAGAACCATTTCCAAAGATCCTGGGCCAAAGGACAAGAGTGGAAAATATGTTCATAGTTTTCTTTATTGGCTTAGTAAAAGAAACAAAGTGAGGGACCAGCATAGCCCCTGGAGAGAAGCTTATCACATGTTAATGTTTTTTCTATGGAAGACAAGACAAAGAAAATAAGTTATGTTTGGCCAAAACTTTTGATGCCACATTTTAAACCATACTTGTTGATTCAGAGTGTGAGTTTTTTTGGTCACAAGGAAGTAATCCTATTTGATGGTGAAATAACCTTTTGGTTGATATCCTTAACAAAGTTTGTCCAGATATTTAGAAAAGTGGATTTATTGATGTAGGAAAAATTCCTTGAAATTTTCAAGAGCTTAGGCTAATAATGGGATGTACAAAGAGGAGGGAAATTGCCATCAACAATAATAGGTCTTTGGGGAGAAATTTTCTTAGCAATTAGGCACAACAATTTTCCCCTGAGATTTCACAACATAGTGTATATCTTGAAGATGTTCTTTGGTAGAAAGTTTGGGAAATTGATGCCAAGAGTCATGCAAAATGTGAGCATTTTTTGCATCCTTGAATTCCGAAAAGAAGTGTTTATGTACTAATTGTTTTCTTTTACATGCTAAATTTTAGAAAGATGAGCTTGTTGGAAAGATATATGTGTGGATTCCTTATTCATTAGGAATGTGGTTGATGCATTTACTGGACCATATTTTCTTCCATATGTCCTAACCTTCTCATAGTCAATGCTGCCAAAGTTTGTTTCCTAGGAAAGTGTTTAGAGTTTCCAAGCCCTAGAGGCTCAGTTAGCTCAGTAAATTTGATTTGGAGACCGTTTTGGAGAATTTAGCATCTACGAATAAACACTAATTCACTAGACAAGTAGCTTTGCCTAGAACAATAGGTATTAAAAACAGAGGCATTATGCCCTGGGGTTAGAGATTAAGGACAGTGTTTTATACTTTTCCTATAAACAATAGATAATATGAGAAGATAGAAGGCCTACCTATAGTTCCGCTTTCCTCTCGTCCCCCTTGTATCAATTCCATCGCTCCTTCCCATACTTAATCTGCTTGAGAAGTACCCTGTAAACACAATAGAAGACAAAAACTGATCAAAGCATACGATCCATTGAATATAAATGAAAGGAATCAGAAGCAATTCATACATATAAGCATTATGAAGGAACACAACATATGGAAAAAGGTTCAAACACTTTATTAGATAGAAGAAGGAATTACAACCATCAGTGTCTGATTCAAAGTCATTCCTCCAGCTTGGATCCCATCCACATCACATCAAAAGCATGACAAACTTGTAGCATCACAACACTTGCTTCAAAGCCAAATCTCATAGCAACATTATCTCCTTACAATTCAGCATAGTCCAGCCAGCCCTTGATCACTTAGATGAGTGGTCAATTTATAGGAATAAGAAGGAGGTTTTGTCATAAATGGTGGCATTGAATGGCCTTCCATACTTAGAATTAGTTCCATGGAGGAAGGGATGAGAGGATAGGATGCACCTTAACTCATTCCTCATCCATTTTCGAGCTCATAGGAGTAGATAACTGAGGGAAGCTTCTAGATGACTCCAAGAGATAAGAATATTCCCCAAACCCCAATTGAATTTCGCTCAAATTCGCCCAGCGCAGCGTAAAGATGGCTTAGCTGCTCTGCAGAGCACCTTGACAGTGTATCTACCTACGCTGCAGAGCACCCTAGTAGTGTATCTACCTGTGTTGGTCCCTTTAAATACCATTTCTGCATGTCTTAGGTCATGAAACTTTCTGGGAAGGAGGCATTCAAAGGGATGAATTTTTTAGGGCATGAAACAACTAAATTTAGGGTTTGATGAGCCCTAAAACACTGATCTGAATGTTGGGATTTGATGTGCCCAAATGGATCTGTAACAGTTTCCCCCTAAAGCATGAAGTCGGAAAAATGCCAATGTCTAATGAAATGCTTTACGATGTGATGAGGAGGTATCAAAGTGGAAGGTGAACTGCATCAATTGCAATACATATATCATGATATTTGATTTTACATGAATTGTTGAGGGAAGGCATACCCATGCTCAACTTATAAGCTTTCATTACATGAACATAAACAGTTGTCTATAGATATAGACCCATGATCAGAATGACTATCAATGTAAAGCCATTGTACATATGATTTAGTACTCCTGATATCGCAACCTGAATGGATGAAACTAGATCCGAGGTCTTTAATCTCGTTCAACCATTCGCTCAAGTACGAGTCTAACCATGTGAATATGTGATCTGAAGTCGAACATGGGAAGACACCATCTGATTACCAACCAATGATGTAAGCTGTTAACAGATGCGAGAGAAATCACCGATAATGATGATGATCATCAAGGTACCGCAGTACATTCTACATGGTGTGAATGGATGATTTGATTTCGAACACCATACAAAGTCTTTTGGTCGAAGGCCATTGATGTATGCCTATCGCCGAAAGCGAGAAACCTGTCATTGATGCATGCAAGCCTCAAGGTACTGAATGGGTGTTTCTAAGTCAACTTCTTGCATAACGCGCTGATGTCGACAAGAAGCAACTCGTCGCAGGAGAGCCTTGATGTATCCCACATCAATGACACGAAATGAGTGTAGTGATTTTAGAGATGGAATTTGATTGATGACACAAGGTTCAGGAATGGCGGTCATGAAAATGAAGGTTTATGGTATTGTAAAAGATGGATTTTAAACTGGATGACTTCTCTTGAACATGTCGGTGACACTAAAGTGAACTGGTAGCATTGACCCAAAACAAAGTGATGGATGGTATGATAGACCAACGATGTGATAACCATCAAGCTAATAACACAACCCAAATAGTCACGGTGATGGAGTGAAAGTGTCTTGTTCAAGAGCGACCTGCTACCATAAAGTGGTTTTCCCTTTTTCCCATTTTCCCTAGTCATTGTTGACTAGTACGTCTTTATTTATCAAGCTTGAGGAGGATAACATATGTTGCTTGTATAATTTCACCCTTTGGGCGAATCCATCACTATTTTATGTTTTAACGAGTCTAGCGAAGGTGAAACTCGATCTTGTCTAGATGGACAAGTTTGTCGCTATTTTGATGTTTTAACGAGTTTAACAACAAAGATAGCTTGATCCTTTTCATGTTTAGAGAGTTTGAAAAGGGACAAAAAGAAAACTCCACAAGTTCTTTTTCATAAATTAATCTCTCAAGTCCAAAAAAGCATAAAATAATACGAGAGAGATATCAATTCCAATCCGTTAATGAGCTGGAAAGGACAAGTGCTCGACAATCTTTTCATATTTAGAGAGTCTGAAAAGAGCTTAAATAGAACTCCACTTTGAGGAGTGAGTGGTGTCTAGGATAGCAACTGGTTCTGGTGATGGTGGAACTTCTCAAAACATGTTGATTTATGTGAATAGACTAGCTAATAAGACCACTCATTGCAACTGTTCCTCAAAAAGGGTAAAACAACCAAGTGAAAGCATATGATCGGCCAAAGGGATGGTGGCGATGGGATGAAAACAACCAAGGCTCATCTGACGGAAGAGGCTGATAGAATGGCAAACACAAGGGTTAAAATGGAGATCGGTTCATTTTTACACAATCTTGAACCATAGGCAACTATGCTTGGATTCAATTTCATGTTTACACAAGCTTGAAACGAAAAACTATGCTTGGATTCAGTTTTTTTTTACACAAGCTTAAAACAAAAAACTATGCTTGAGATTGGTTTACATGCCCCTAGCATCATAAAAGGGAGAGTCTCCTGTAACTAGATGGAAGTTGGTGTGGTGAAGCAGGACGGTTATCCAACACTTTTTTGGCTTCGTCCAGATAGGGACAAAGGTGAATGGGGTGATTCCCTTCACATAGCCTACATGGAAACTTAACTTTACCACTAGGTGCATGCCCCCCAATATTCATTACAGTCACCTAAGTAGACTACTCATGGCTATCAGGTGGATGGAATGAAGGTTCATTTACGAGATCAAGTGAAAGACTCGACTGGGATTTTACGAGATCTAATCAAAGACTTGAATTGGAACTTTTCTCTAGGGGACCTTGTTTCTTTTTTTAATGAGCTTGACACAAGATAAGGAACTCTGCTTAGATTCTTTGTTTCATATTTTAACGAGCTTGACACAAGACAAGGAACTATGCTCATATCCTTGGCTTCATTTTTTAACGAGGTTGACACAAGACAAGGAACTATCCTCGTGGACCTGTTTCATTTTTTAATGAGGTTGACACAGTAAAAGAACTTACCTCATACCCTTTGATCACAACTCATAAGAGGTCATGAAGGAGAGATCTGGTTCCAATGCCCCTAGTACATGATGTACAACATCACTGAATTGATCGTCAGTTGATGTATGCATTGTTAGAGAATTATATATTACAGAGCAATGGAACACATAAAATATTGCAGAAATATAAACATAGAAAATGCATAAAACAAGAGAGACACATATATATGTGATTCACCCAGTTTGGGCTATGTCCACAAAGAAACATCTAGTCCTTCTTTTATTATATTATCTAGCAAAATGAAGAGATACAAACTACAACAAATCTGCTGTAACTCCCTCTTCGCTCTCAATCTCCTCTCTCTTCCTCACTCAGAATACAAATATACATAGACGCAATACAATTCCCTCATATATAGTGAGGGGTTGCCTTCTAGGGAAAAAGAACCCTAAATTAAACATAACTTCTACCGTCAGATCATCCGCCTAATGAACGGCCCAAATTGAATAGAAATTACTAGACTTTTACAAGGCAAGTTTACAAGTCCCCCCCACACCCCCCCACGTGGAGGGGTGTATAGTTTTCCTGGGGTATACATTCAGCTGAGACCTTTGAATACAGAAGATAATCAGGCTACACACCCAACAATCTCCCACTTGGAGACTGATTATAGCAACTCCACCACTGCTTCATTTGCTAGACAATGACTTCACTTTGGACCTGGCTATTTCTCATCTTCTTCATCATACTTGAAGACCAATTGAAATTGAGCAAATTCTCAGTTTCTCCCTAGTTACAACTTTTGTTAACATATCTGCAGGATTCTGGCTAGTGTGTATCTTTTCTATCTTCAACTGTCCATCTTCCAATGTTGACCGTATGAAATGGTACTTGAGCTGTATATGTTTAGTCTTGGAATGAAATACGGAGTTCTTTGCAAGATGTATGGCACTCTGGCTGTCACTGTATAACCTGCCCAACTCCAGCTTTTTACCCAATTCATCGAGAAACCTTTGTAACAAAATCATTTCTTTACTAGCCTCTGTAGCAGCAACATACTCTGCTTCTGTTGTTGAAAGTGCAACAACACTTTGGATTTTTAAAACCCAAATGACAGTTGTTCCACCTACAGTAAATACATATCTTGTAGTGCTCCTCCTGTTATCTCTGTCACCTACCATATCTGCATCAACATATCCCTGTAGAGCAATGTTTGAACCACCAAAGCATAATGCTTGATTTGTGGTACCTCTCAAATACCTTAAAATCCACTTCACCGCCATCCAATATTCTTTTCCTGGATTGTTTATGTACCTGCTTACAACTCCCGCTGCATGTGCAATATCAGGCCTTGTGCAGGCCAATGCATACATTAAGCTTCCAACTGCTGATGCATATGGAACTTTAGACATATGAGCCATTTCTTCCTGAGTCTTGGGACATGCCTCCTTACTTAATTTGAAATGGCTAGCCAAAGGTATACCAACTGGTTTTGCATTCTGCATATTAAACCTTTTCAACACCTTTTCTATGTACTCACTTTGAGACAATGTTAATTTGTGATTCTTCTTGTCTCTTGTTATTCTCATACCAAGGATTTTTTTTGCAGCACTCAAATCCTTCATTGCAAATGAGTTTGCCAATTTCCTTTTGAGCACATTTATTTCCTGCATCTTAGAACCTGCAACAAGCATATCATCTACATACAATAACAATATAATATAGATGCCATCATTTTGCCTTTTGAGATAAACACAATGATCAGAGTGACATCTAGTATAACCTTGTTCAAACATAAACCTGTCAAATTTTAGATACCACTACATTGGAGCCTGTTTTAAGCCATACAAGCTCTTCTTCAACCTGCACACTAGTTTCTCTTTCCCTTTTACCTCATATCCTTGTGGCTGTTGCATATATATCTCTTCCTCCAAATCCCCATGGAGAAAGGCTGTCTTTACATCTAACTGCTCAAGATGTAAATATTCAATAGCCATTAGACTTAGAATTGTTCTAATTGAAGTCAGTTTCACAACAGGAGAAAATATCTCATCAAAGTCTATACCCTTTTTTTGTGCAAACCCTTTCACCACAAGTCTATCTTTATACCTTTTTCTACCTCCATCTTCTTCATTCAACTTGTAAACCCATTTATTCTGCAATGTTGTTTTACCTGCAGGCAACCTGACTAAGTCCCAAGTCTGGTTATGTGCTAAGGAGTCCATCTCTTCTTTCATGGCTTGCTCCCACTTCTTCCTGGTTTCTATCTACACTGCTTCTTCATAACATTCTGGTTCACCAGAATTAGTCAACAATACATAATATAATGGAGAGTATCATTTAGGGGGTCTACTCATCCTAGTAGATCTTCTAACACCACTTTTAGGTGTTTGAGGTGCTTGTTGCTATTGTGGTTGTTGTTCTAGCTGTTGATCATTATGATTTTTAGGCACCATCACTTTTCTTGTGATATCGTCAAGCACTATGTATTCTCTGTTTTCTTTTTCCTATTTCTTTTCCTGCAACTGATTCTTATACAAGACCTTTTCATTGAA
Organism: Pinus tabuliformis; assembly: GCA_031772625.1. Lineage (NCBI taxonomy): Eukaryota > Viridiplantae > Streptophyta > Pinopsida > Pinales > Pinaceae > Pinus > Pinus tabuliformis. The sequence continues at coordinate 334,430,456 of CM062809.1, forward strand.
TATTACATCTCTGCTCCTAATGATTTTATGATTTTCATAATCATATAAGCGATAACCAAAATCATTAACACCATATCCAATTAAGGTACATTTCTTTGATTTTGCCTCAAGCTTTGCTCTATTTTCTTTATTAATGTGGACAAAGGCTTCACAACCAAAAGTATTTAAAAAAGAGTAGTTTACCTTTTTACCTGTCCATGCCTCCTCTGGAATACCACCATCCAAGGAACTTGAAGGCCCTCTGTTTATTAGATAAACAACAGTATCTACAGAATCTGCCCAAAATTGTAAAGGAAATCCTGCATGCAATCTCATGCACCTTGCATGCTCCATGATTGTCCTATTCATCCTTTCTGACACACCATTTTCTTGTGGTGTTCCTGGAACTGTCTTCTCTCTGCGAATTCCATTCTCTGAACAATACCTATCAAACTCTTTGCTGCAATATTCACCTCCATTATCTGATCTGAGACACTTCAACCTTTTCCCTGTCTCATTTTGAACCAAAGATTTCCATTTCTTGAAAGTATCAAATACATCAGACTTATTTCGAATACAATAAATCCAAGTTTTTCTGGTTGCATCATCAATAAAAGTAACATAATAACGAGAGCCACCAAGAGATGATACCTGAGAAGGTCCCCATACATCTGTATGCACGAGCTTTAATTTTTTGCTCTTCTTTTCTTTCCCAACTCTAAGGAATTTGAATCTCTTATGTTTTCCATAAACACAATTTTCACAGAATTTTAAATCAACATGCTTCAAACCTGGCAACAAATTTCTTGAGTGAAGAATCTGCATCCCCTTCTCACTCATGTGCCTGAGCCTATGATGCCACAATGTCGTATCTTCTCCTGTATAGGTTAAAGCATTAACAGAATTAGAAATACCATTGCATAAATACAATGTACCAACCTTTCCTCCTTTCGTTATTACCAAGGATCCTTTAGTGACCTTCCAGGTTTTATCTGTGAAAGTACTTATGCAACCTTCACCTCCCAACTGCCCTGTTGAAATCAGATTTTTCTTCAGATCTGGAACATGCCTTACCTCCTTCAATAGCCATTGATTTCCATTCTGTTGTTTTATGAAAACTGTACCCATTCCAACAATTTTACAGGGTTTATCATAACCCAATCGAACCTGTACAAAATCTCCTTGAACATAATCATGAAAATGTTTCTTATATGGTTTGGCATGGAATGAGGCCCCTGAATCTACCACCCAAGCATCAATAATATTTTCTAATGAAAGAATCAAAGCATCTTGCAACACGTCACCTGTTACATTCGCTTCATGATTAGTTTCTTGTTGCACATCTCTTTTTTCCCCTTCCGAGACTTGCAATCTTTCTTCAAGTGTCCTTTCTTCCCGCATTTCCAACACACTATCCCCGATCTGGACTTGGATATGCCTTTTCTTGACTTACTGTGATATCCTGGGCTCTTTTCACTTTCCATTTTTCTTCCCCTAGTCTCTGCAGTCAAAGCATTGCCTGATGTCTCACCAGAGCTTTTCCATCGCATTTCCTCGCTAAGGATTGCACCGACAACATCATCAAACTTTAAAGTATTAGATCCAGAGATAGAGTTACTAATGGCCATAACTAAGCCATTCCAACTTTCTGGCAATGAGCACAGAAATAATAGAGCCATAACTTCATCATCAAATTTTACCCTTACAGAACTTAACTGACTTGTAACTGTATTAAAATCATTTAAATGGTCTGCAACAGATCCACCTTCTGACATCTTCATATTAAATAAATGCTTCATAAGAAATACCTTATTTGAGGTCGAGGGTTTTTCATATAGTTTGGCCAATGCCGACATTAAACCCTCTGTTGTCGTTTCCTTTGAAATATTAAACGCTACCGATGCCACTAGGCACAACCATATTGTTCCAAGTGCCTTTCTGTCAAGAATATCCCATTTTGTGTCTGTCATACTCATCGGCTTCTTTGTCTTTCCGCTCAATGGTAGGTATAGATCTCTCTGATATAGATAATATTCCATCTACATCTTCCACAACTGGTAGTTTTGGCCGTTGAATTTTTCGACCCTAAACCTACCATCTTTCGCCATTTCTCCCACTCGAACCAGGAACCCTTCTCTCCTGTGAGTTTATCAGCCAAATAGACCTTCGGCTCTGATACCAGTTGTTAGAGAATTATATATTACAAAGTAATGGAACACATAAAATATTGCATAAATATAAACACAGAAAACGCATAAAACAAGAGAGACATAGATATACTTGGTTCACCCAGTTTGGGCTACGTCCACGGAGAAAACAACCAATCCTTCTTTTATTATATTATCCAACAAACTGAAGAGATACAACCGCTGTAACACCCTCTTCGCTCTCAATCTCCTCTCTCTTCCTTACTCAGAATATAGATATATGTAGACACAATACAATTCCCTCATATATAGTGAGGGGTTTCCTTATAGGGAAAAAAACCCTAAATTAAACATAACTTCTACCGTCAGATCATCCACCTTATGAACGGACCAAATTGACTAGAAATTACTAGACTTTTACAAGGCAATTTTACATCTATTTTTAGCTTCGGGGGTGCTGCCCCTGAACCCCCGCCGAGGGACTGCTGGCCCTCGGACCCCCCAGTCGGGGGGGATCAGCCCCCCTACACCCCGCCGCGTGGAGGGGTGTACAGTCTTCCTGGGGTATACATCCAGCTGAGACCTTTGAATACAGAAGATAATCAGGCTCCACACCCAACATGCATGGAACTGTTTGCCACATAATTAACTCGTGGCGGGGATGATACCATTGGAACAAAAGGACCATTTAGGGAATCTAGTTGACTGGAAGCCATATTTGGACTAGGAAATGAAATCTGGTCAACGGTGACAATTCTGCCTTCATGCAGGAAACACATCACTCGAAAGAATGTGGAAACAATAGCTCCCATGTCATAAACATAGTAGCGCCCTAGAAGTAATTTGTAATCTAAAGGGCCTGGGACTACCATCACATTTAGATAAATGATTTTTCCTCCCAAAGTAATAGGCAACTGAGGAAGGATCCCTAATGGTTGACTGGTTCCTCTATTAAAAGACAATAGATTCTGGGTAACTGGCACAAGTGGCGACAAACCGAGCGCTTTCCAAGAAGTTGAGGAAAGAATACTCACATATGCACCTTCATCTATAATAGTGCCTGATACAATCATATTACAAACTTGTACTATGATCTGGAAAGGCACATAAGAAGGAAGACGGAATCCTGCCAATCGATTCCAATCAAAGGAAGTGACCGGACTACTTGGAGGGGGTACCATAGAAATGGGAGAATTAACCCCTTGAGTTACGAGAGTGGAAGGATTTTCCTCATGTTTTGATGGAATAGGAGGACTGCCCCAAGCTCATTAGAATCTAAAGAAATGAAAATAACCAGAGTGGTATCGTATTCACTCTCTTCGAGAAAGGTATGATTAGCTGAAGGTGAAATCGGGTCAACTGTTACCTCGACTTGTTGATTTGGGTTGGGTATAGACTCATAAGATTCACTTTCAGAGAGAGTGGGTTTGATCGATGATTGATTTTAGTTAGTCAATTCATCAACTAGTGAAGAATTAAGGGAAAGTCTCCTATAACCATATGGAAGTCGCTATGGTGAAGTAGGACGGTTATCCAACACTTTTTTGGCTTCATCCAGATAGGGACAAAGGTGAATGGGGTGATTCCCTTCACATAACCTACAGGGAAACTTAACTTTACCCTTCTTTCCATGAAATTTACTATCACTAATTGACAGTGTGTCACCAGCATGATCTCGAGAAGTTGATGACACAGGATGATGTGAACGAGAAGACCATTCTTCTAAGATCTGAGGAATATCAAGACAATTTCGAAGAAGATGGTATCCTGCACAAAGTTTGCATGGATATCGAACTTTGTGAGGCTTGACGGATGGTTTCTCATCAGATGTTGCATTCAAAGAAATGGTTGCTTGATTGCCCCTCTACTGAATTTGCTTCTTCTTCTTCTTCTTCCCTTTCTTCTTCTTCTTAGCCACCTAGTTACTAGTACCAATACTTTCACTAGGTGAAGAGGAAGAAGGGGAGGAAGAAACAACCGAGGAAGAAGGCAAAGGGTCAACTGGAGGTTGATTTTGTCCAGTTGGAGGAGTACTTGATTGCGGAGAAATCACGACATTTTGAACCAAGGAGGTTGAAAACAACCATACTGGCAAGCCAATGGTAAATCCTAGAAGGGACAATGTAGCCATATATGCAGCACCAATATTCCCAAAAGAAGCAAAAGGACTAGGATTCCCATCAAAATGAATTCCTTGATTGGTGGACTCCGGATTTGTCGCCATATGTTTCAACCTAAGATCGACTAAGCAGCGAGTGTGGAGGATGTTATCCGCTGTCAATTAAATTTATTTTAATCAAAGTAACATAAGAAAACAAAAGAGGGATAATCTAGGCAAAAGGTTTACTAAGCAACTGTGAACTGCAGAATACCTCCTGGGGAACCAAGAAGTACGGGTAGGCAATCTCCCCGAATGTTGTGTTCGTTGTATCACAGTTTAAAAGGCAACTGACTCGGTTACTCAAGGATGGATAGCAACCTAGAGTTGTCCTCCCATATATACCCGAAGGTACATGGAGGCCCAGTCCGTATAAGCATTGTCTAATGCAAAACCGCACAGTGAGAGCATTCCCATATACTTTACGTACTGTAACACCGTCCTATATACCCGAAGGTACGTGGATGAGCTACGATATACTCATGTACGTGGAATGAGGTATCACACTCGGGATGTATTGCAAACAAGTTAGTGATAGCTGCTTTGTTTTACGACGTCGGAACACGTCTCTAGCGTAGAACCACTAAATGTTTTTCGTTAGGTGACAATGCTCCATTAGGTAAATTCAGATAAATTTTAAGTTGATCTTCTTTAGAATTTGCCTTTCAAGGTTCACCACGTGATGTATGTTTGCAATTCCTAAAATGTAACTAATATGATAAGCATTATTTCCATTCAATTTAACAATGAAAATCCTTAGCTCGTAGGGATAGAGCAATCAAATTTTTGACAAAGAGCAAAGAGCACATCTAATGCAATTTCCCTAGCTATTCCTTTCAAGCATTCACAAGATACAATATGAACGATGCATGTTTTTCTTTTCAAATCCCTTAATGTTATGATGAACAAAAAATGAAATATGCACATACAATCAATCAATCTTTCAGAAGAACGAAGACTTTTACGACAGTTCTATTTCGAAGGAAAAGAAGACTTTACAACACTTTCTTTCGAACAAAGATTAATCAACTGTGTTCTAACTTTGACTATAGACTGATAATGACAAAGAAAACATTAAAGAAACATTAATCAATCAAATCAAAGTAGGGCTAGTAAAGGAGATAAAAACTTGTTCTCTAAGACATAACATTCATTGATCAATCAGCAAGCAAACAAACAAAGAAAAGTTGGCTAAAACACTTTCCAAAGGTGGGAATTTGACCTAAGGTTGATCAGCGCAGGTCAAGGAGGGACTAACTGCACTACAGAGCACTGTCTCTCACTCAAGGGTGCTCTGCAGAGCACTGTCCCTTAACCAAGCCTGCGCTGATTTCTGAGAGGCCACTCAAAGAGTCATCTAACCTCAATTTTTGACCAAAATTCAATGCAAAAGAGCTAAAATACAATCAACGAACACAAGTAGGGTATACAAGAATGTCTTAGGAGGTGAATAAGCTACTAGGAAAGAGGATTCTTCCCCAGTGGAGTCGCCAATTTGTTTTGGAGAATTTAGCATCTACGGATAAACACTAATTCACTAGACAAGTAGTTGTGCCTAGAACAACAGTTTAAAGTGTTTTAGACTTTTCCTATAAATAATAGATAAGATGAGAAGATAGAAGGCTGATACAGGTGGATGTTGGTGGCCACCCACCTATACCACTTGGACCCCCACAACTGTCTCTTTCAGTTTTTCAGTTTCCGTCATTGTAGCACAATTTAATATTTTAAGCAGTTTTTCAGGTCCTGAACTTTCGGAGCCGTTTTGAGGCCCTAAACGACGTTTTTTGGGAAATCCAAATTTGTAGTGCTCGGATAGATCTTTCTAACAAGCTATTTATGCGTCAAATGAAGATTGGGTGCCAAAGTTACAACCCCGAGAAGTTGATGTACCAACTTACCCAAAACAGGGCCCACAATTTGGTGTTTCATTCTCTAGGGTTAGGTTTTGGGATGTTAAGGGTTTTCCATTGTTTCTCAAAAATAAATAAGCCTTCAAGCCTCATTGTAACATAGTTTATAGGCATGTAGCTGCCACTTCTCTTCTCAGAGATAAGCTACCATCGCCCTAACTGGTTTATTTCCATTTCTGTTTGTAAGCATATTTCAGTATTTTACATTAATGAAATGAAGTATTATTTCCATTTCATATCTATATTTATGGTTATATCTGTAATTTTTTGCATTCCTGTTTAAATATGGATCAGTGGTATCAGAGTGGTCTGCTTTTTCTCTGTTTTTCGTTGCATGTCCCAAACGAGGTTGGGATATAAGGAGTTAGGGCTTGAACTGGTCGAACCTTTGCAAGACCAGCCTCGCAAATCCCAACGGCCTCCCATGGCAGATGAAAAGAAATACGAGGGGGTAGGAGATCCTATCAAAATCTTGCTCGAAGAAGCCCTCGAGCGACAAAGGAACGCGATGATGGACAGCTTTGCCCAGATCCTTTAGCGGCTACCAAGAGGCGACACATCAGCTTCAAACAGCTACTCTGGAAACACCACACCGTTTAAAGTACAAGTTAATTTTGAAATCCCCATATTCGAGGGTCAGATAGACGCATATGCCGTAGATAAATGGTTAAATATGCTAGAAGGGTATTTTTCTGTTCATGAATTTTTGAGTCGAGAAAAGATTATTTTCGCTCTTCTCAAAGCAGCGCCCCACATCAAGGACTAGTGGGAAACCTACTACGATCAGGAGGATGAAAGTACGAGCTCACTATTTTCAACCACACCCACTTGGAATTCATTCCGGGATGCCATCAAGGAGTAGTACTACCATGTCAAAAGCTATGAGGACAAATACATAAAGTGGAGCACGTTGCGGCAGGGAAGGGACCAAGATGTGTCGGAGTTCACAAACATTTTTCATACCCTTCACACATAGTTGGGTATCAAGGACTTTGAGTTACATTTAGTACTCAAATACCGTGGCTGCCTACACAAATACATCCAGGAAGAGATGGAGTTCCTCAACATCTCCTCGCTCGGCACGACATACCGATACACTCTCAAAATTGAGCAAAAGTTCAAACAGAAGAAGCGAGACTTTGGATCTGCGAATCCGAATACCAAAGGACAAAGCCAAGGCGGGGTGACCCAAGACAACCCGTCGAAGCCGCAAGAAAAGAACAACACCACAAAGTCAAAGAAGGACACAGGAAAGTGGTGTGAGTTCCACAAGAGCCCCACTCACAACACAAGTGAGTGTCAGACCAAGAAGTTGCTGGTGGCCGAGTTGAAGGCTTCAGAATCAGATGCATGTTCCAACCTTGAGTTAGAACCCGATGAGGGGAATGGCAATGGGAAACAGATCATTGATGTGGAGCCCAGCGTCATTGTTGCCACAACCAAGATCCAGAAGAATGAGCCCAGAGATCCAGAGGAGGGGGAACGTCATTTCCACTAACAGATGTGGGTGAAGGGTTCGCCGCTGCAATTCATTATCGATAGTGGTAGCCAAAAGAACCTCATTTCAGCAGAGGTCGTGAAGCGGTTGGGCCTATCGACTACACCACACCCGCAACGATACAGTATTGGGTGGCTTCACCAAGGTCGAGATCTCTGAGTTTGCCAGCAGTGCCGCCTTCCCTACAACATCAAGCCCTTCACAGACGAGGTATTGTGTGTTGTTGCAGCTTTGGATGTTTGTGATGTACTATTTGGCCAGCCATACTTGTGGCAGTGACATGCTATGTATGAGTCAAGGCCTCACGGTGTTATTATTACTTTGGGTAATTCATTATACAGGATACCGAAGGTAGACCCACCTACTGCGACCTCTTTGATCTCTGCTAAGAAATGTAGCAAGATCGTCTCCCAGACTAGGAAATTCACTTTCTGTCTGGTTCGCTCCCAAAGTAAGGGGAAGATCGTAGCCACATCCATGACCCCCGCGAAGGGTTCCTCCATGCAGTAGCAACAACAAAGGGATACGGTCATGAAAAAACACAGGAACAACTTCTCCTCACCCACAGGGGTACCACACAAGTTTCAGATGGGTGACAAAGTTTGATTGCATCTACAGAAAGAACGCTTGACAAGAGCCCATCAGAAGCTCAAACCACTCCGACATGGTCCTTACAGCATTACCAAGGCTGTGGGAAACAATGCTTTGGAGCACATCATTCCTCCATTCCTTCACTTGCACCAAGTGTTCAATGTGTACTGCCCTCGACCATGCTTCCCACCATTACTAGGCACATCCAAGATTGCAGAACAACTCACCAAGGACCAAGTTCAGCAGATGGAGGAACTCAACGCAATGGGGACCATTGCTTCCTAAGGGGGGAGGAATGATCCAGGTGGATGTTGGTGGCCACCCACCTATACCATTTGGACCCCCACAACTGTCTCTTTCAGTTTTTCAGTTTCCGTAATTGTAGCACAATTTACTATTTTTAGCAGTTTTTTGGGTCCTAAACTTTCAGAGCCGTTTTGAGGCCCTAAACGACGTTTTTTGGGAAATTTGGGATTGATTTTGCTCTTCCCAAGGTTGTAGTGCTTACATAGATCTTTCTACCGAGCTATTGTATGCGTTAAACAAAGATCGGGTGCCAAAGTTATGACCCCAAGAAGTTGAAGTACCAACTTACCCAAAACGGGGCCCACAATTTGGTGTTTCAACTTCTAGGGTTAGGTTTTGGGATGTTAAGGGTTTTCCATTGTTTCTAAACAATAAATAGGCCTTCGAGCCTCATTGTAACACAGTTCAGAGGCATGTAGCCACCACATCTCTTCTCATAGATAAGCTACCATCGCCCTAGCTAGTTTATTTCCATTTCTGTTTGTAAGCATATTTCAGTATTTTACTTTAATGAAATGAAGTATTATTTCCATTGCATATCTGTATTTATGGTTTTCTCTATAATTTGTTGTGTTCCTATTTAAATCTGGATCAAAGGCCTACCTGTAGTTCCGCTTTCCTCTCGTATCCCTTGTATCGATTCCGTCGCTCCTTCCCGTACTTAATTCGCTTGAGAAGTACCCTATAAACACAACAGAAGACAAAAACTGATCAAAGAATATGATCCATTGAATAAAAATGAAAGGAATCAGAAGCAATTCATACATATAAGCATTATGAAGGAACACAACATATGGAAAAAGGTTCAAACACTTTATTAGATAGAAGAAGGAAATACAACCATCCGTGTCTGATTCAAAGTCATTCCTCTAGCTTGGATCCCATCCACATCACATCAAAAGCATGACAAACTTGTAGCATCACAACACTTGCTTCAAAGCCAAATCTCATAGCAACATTATCTCCTTATAATTCAACATAGTCTAGCTAGCCCTTGATCACTTAGATGAGTGGTCAATTTATAGGAAGAAGAAGGAGGTTTTGTCATAAATTGTGGCATTGAATGGCCTTCCATACTTAGAATTAGTTCCATGGAGGAAGGGATGAGAGGATAGGATGCATCTTAACTCATTCCTCATCCATTTTCGAGCTCATAGGAGTAGATAACTGAGGGAAACTTCTAGATGACTCCAAGAGATAAGAATATTCCCCAAACCCCAATTGAATTTCACTCAAATTCGCCTAGCGCAGCCTAAAGAGGGCTTAGGTGCTCTACAGAGCACCCTGACAGTGTATCTACCTGTGCTGCAGAGCACCCTGGTAGTGTATCTACCTGCACTGGTCCCTTTAGAGACCATTTCTGGATGTCTTAGGTCATGAAACTTTCTGGGAAGGAGGCATTCAAAGGGATGACTTGTTTAGGGAATGAAACAACTGAATTTAGGGTTTGATGAGCCCTACAACACTAATCTGAATGTTGGGATTTGATGTGCCCAAATGGATCTGTAACAGAGACACTTGATTTCAGTTCTACATGATTGATTGCTAATTTGTAGCAATATATTTTAGTTAATTTGAGTTATTGTTAGTGTAACTAGTTCTCAATGTTAGTAGAACTAGTGGACGTTCAGTCAAGAGTGTGTAACTGTTTTCACACTGAGTGATCATCCATTTAAACTGATCAATTAGCCTAAATTAACTCATGCATGCAGAGAATTCAAGTTACCTAGTTGAGATTGGAGTTCAAGGGCAGTGTACTATAATTTGTAGAATTTCCAAGTTATACAGGTGGTGCATGCAGTCAAAGAAGGGCCTAAAGGAATTGCACAATTCTCAATGAGTAATTTCCCTAATTAATAGGGGGCTAATTCCTCATCAAACAACGCAAGGAAATAGGAGCTTGGCAGGCTGAGAAATTGGCTAAGTATTGGCTTGAGTCAGTATGTGATGCAGTGAGATAGATTATACTAGTGCAAAGGTTTTTCAGGCTTGAGAAAGCATTGTATTTCTTCTCTATTCTTTGATTAATGCAATACAGATAGTAAGGGGTTTTGAGCAGTTGCTTTCCCCTAGATAAATCTCTATGTATGTGTGTTGAATCTTGATGCATGTTAATGATTTTTGTTCTTGATCGTGATTTGATTTCTGCAAATGAGTAGAGTAGCTTCAATTCTTATGATCTAGTAAATTTCATGAGCAATTTTGAATCTAAACATTAAATTTCTACATGGTATCAGAGCAGGAATCATAGTAGAGAAGAGAATTTGAAGTTATCTTTGCAGGTGGATCGAATTTGCAGGATCAATTCTTCAGAGCTAGCAGGATGGATTTCTATGGACTATGACTCAAGTATGCCCTTGAGGGTAGCTCGATTTATGTTGATTGGAAGGACATGATGGAGCCATTGTTGGAAGGTAATGTGCTGAAGGAATTCATATATAATGATATCATGAAGCCTCCAACATCTGATGCTCAAGATCTAGCAGAATGGAAGAAGTGTGTAGACAAGGCGAGGAGGATCATATGGAGGGAGATCAAGACCATATTGTCTCAAATCTCCATGGGAAAAAGACTCCCTATGCAATGTGGCAGACCTTTACAGATTTGTTCCAAAACAATAGTGACCACATGAAGTTGGCACTGAAGGACAAGATTTGGAATAGCAAGATGCAGAAGGGCAACACAATTCGATAGTACCTCAGCAAGTTCACACAGTGTCATGATGAACTTGGTCAAGTTGGTATTACTGTATCAGAGGATGATCTGGTAAGCCTAGCACTTCTAGGCCTTCCCAAGAACTGACACAACTACCAGGATTCGGTAAATGGGAGGGAGAAGCTACCAAATTGGGAACACCTTTTCTTTGATTTCGAATAGGAGGAGATAAGGTGGAACACCAGAGACGAAACCTCATCCAAGGGTGATGATGAGGAGAATTGTGCCTTGGCCGGAAAGGAAAAGAAATAGAAAGGGAAGAAATCCCAATCCAAAGTAGAATCGGGTCAAGGGGAAAAGAAGGAAGACTTCTCCAAAATCAAGTGCTTTCACTGTCATGAACTGGGACACTATGCCACGAAATGTACACACAAGAAAGTAGGCAAGACGACCACAGAAGGAGAAGCGTGTGAAGCTTTGGATTCATAGTTTGAACTTGATTTTACCCTCATTGCATGCATGGCAAACACAATGATGGGTAGTGTGTGGTATCTCGATAGTGGTGCCTCATTCCACATGATGGGCAACAAATAATTTTTCAGTGACTTAGAGGAGAAGGATCTCTAGATGCACATCGAGATGGGAGATGATGGAAGGTATAGAGCCACCAACATTGGTAAATTTACTTTTTAGAGGGAGTCTAGCTCCCCTCTTAGGCTAAAATATGTGATGTGTGTACCTGGTCTAAAGAAGAATCTAGTTTTCTTCGTCATGTTGGAATACCGTGGCTACAATGTGATTTTCAAAAAAAGAAAGGATTTCTTGAGAAACATTGCCACAGGACAAGTGAATCAAATTGGGGTTTGAGTGAAGAACCTCTACAAATTAGATGTGGGATACTCTACAACATTAAGCACAAAAAAAGAGAAGGTGCAAAGTCAAGATGTCGGTGAACTATGGCATAGAAGACTTGGCCATTTACATCATGGTGCTTTGAAGATCATGCAACATATTTCTACATGCCTCCACAATGGAGCACAAGAGTAGTGGGATACATGCAAAGGGTGTACATTGGGGAAGTACACAAAAGCCACCTTCAATGATTGGGACAACATGGCACATGCAATCCTTGAAAGGATCCAATCTGATGTATGTGGGCCTTTCTCGACAGCCTCCAATACCAAGCACATGTATTATGTTATATTTGTAGATGATTTCTCACGGAAGTGCTGGATCTACTTTATGCAGAGGAAAGACTAGGCATTTGCCATTTTTTTTGAGTTTAAAGCACTTGTTTAGAAAGTGATCGGTAGGAAAGTGAAGGCTCTCTACAACGATAACGATGGTGAGTACGTGTCAAATGAGTTAAATTTTTTTGTGCAAAGTAAGGCATTTGACGGGAGTAGACAACACCACATCACCCACAACAGAATGTGGTGGTTGAGAGGAAGAACAAAAGTATTGTGGGAGAAACACAGGTGATGTTGCATGACCAAAGCCTACCTCTACACTTATGGGTTGAAGCATGCAACACAACCATCTATTTGCAGAATATGAGTCCTCACAGGATTCATGGCATGAGTACACTAGAGGAAGCCTTTTCAGGGAAGAACCAAATGTGTCACACTTCAGGATCTTTGGATCATCAGTTTATTGTCATGTTTCCAAGGAAGCAAGGAAAAAGCTAAAGCTGATAGTAGAGTTGGGCATATTTTTTGGGTACACAGATACACCTCAAAACTATAGGGTGAAATTTCCATTCCTCAAGATGAAAGTGGTCAGACACGATGTGAATTTTGATGAGGATAAGGAAATGAGGTGTTCTCTTGAGAGGGAGCTTCATTTGCAGCCTGATCATGAGATTTTGGCTTCAAAGGAAGAACCTCAAGAAGTTATGGAGTAGCCACAAGTAGAGGAGGAGAGAGTGGAGACATCCACTCAAGAAGAGACATCCAAAGAAGGAAGGAAGCGGACCAGGGAAGCTAACATATTATTGCAGGATGTTAGAGAGAATGTGGGAGCACCCACATCACAGCGCAGGCATAGGAGATCACCGGATCGGTACACTGGGTACATGGCTCTGATGAGTGAGCTAGTTGAGATAGAACCATCCTTATTCAAGGAAGCAATGCAACAACCAGTATTGGTTAATTCTATCGTAGAGGAATATGATTCCATTGTCAGAAACAATGTTTGGGAAGTGGTCTCAAGACCAACAGACAAATCAGTGGTTGGTTCAAGATGGATTTACAAGGTAAAGCATGTAGTATATGAGAGCATAGAGAAACACAAGGCCAGATTTGTGGCCAAAGGGTTCTCTTAGGTGGAGGGATTTGACTACGATGAGACCTTTTCTCCAGTAGCAAGCTACTCATCCATCAGGTCAATTCTAGCATTGTCAATGCAGATGGGGTGGAAGATCCACTAGATGGATGTGAAGACAACATTCCTCAACGGAGTTATTAAGGAGGAGCTATATATTGAGCAGCCAGAGGAGTTTGAGACCTTTAACATAGAGTCGCATGTGTGCAGACTCAAGCGAGCGTTGTATGGACTCAAGCAAGAACCTCTTGCTTGGTATACCAGGATCGATATCTATCTCACCGATTTGGGCTTCACCAAAAGTGAAGCATATGAAAACCTTTATCACATTGTAGTAGAAGGTAGATTATTGATTATTGTTTTATATGTCTATGACTTGATCCTTATTAGTGATGAGAAATTGATCAGATATTGCAAGGAGGACCTTACAGGAGAGTTCGAGATGAAAGACATGGGACTCATGCATTATTTCCTCAGTTTGGAAGTATATCAAGGAGATGAGGAATTGTTTGTCTCTCAAGGCAAGTATGCCAACGAGATACTAAAGAAGTTTTGCATAGAGAGTAGCAAACCCATGGACACTCCTCTAGCAGGTAACTAGAGGAAATAGGATGCCACTTCAGGTGAGGAAGTGGAAGCTACCATTTACAGGTTGCTTGTGGGTTCACTCATATATTTGGTAAACACACGACCAGACATGTGTTATGCAGTTAACAAACTTAGTCAAGCCACGGTTAAACCAACCAAACTGTATTGGAAGGAAAAAAAATTATGTGTTGAGATACCTTAGAGGCACTAATTAGTTTGGTCTTTGGTACAGACGGACAAAGGGATTGAAGTTGCAAGGCTTCACAAATGCAGATTGGGTGGGGAGTCCATCAGACAAGAAGATAAATTTAGGAGGACTTTTTAGTGTTGGGCCTGCAACAGTTTTTTGGTACAGCAGGAAGCAGAGATCTGTGGCAGTCAACTCAGTGGAAGTAGAGTAAATGGCTGCAAGTCAAGCAACATGTGAGGCTATATGGATGAGAAATATTCTTGTTGGGTTATTTGGTAAGATGATGGATCCTATAGTGATTTACCGTGACAATCAGATTTGTATAAAACTCTCTAAGAATCCAATATTTCATGATTGATCCAAGCATATCGACATATGGTATCATCATCTACGAGATTGTGTGCAGAGGAGGATTATGTTGTTGTAGTACATTCCGACAAAGGAACAAGATGCGGATATTTTGACAAAGGATTTGTCAAGAGGAAAATTTGAATCCCATAGAAGAAGGACTAGGTTATATGATAATCCCTTTCTTGCTGAGAGGGAGTGTTGAAAATGCAGCAAGAAAATCCTAATTTAATTTTTCCTTGATTAAATTAGGAGAAATTCGAATTTCAATTTCAGCAAAATACTTGGAGGTAGTTAACTAAGGTGGCATAGCTCTTTTCACTCAATTAACTCAATAAATTCGAGTTTGAGACACTTGAGTTCAATTCTACATGATTGATTGCTAATTTGTAGCAATTTACTTCAGTTAATTTGAGTTATTGCCAGTGTAACTAGTTCTCATTGTTAGTAGAACTAGTGGAGGTTCAGTCAAGGGTGTGTAATTTTTTACACTGAGTGATCATCTAGTTAGACTGATCAATCAACCTAAAGTAACTCATGCATTCAAATAATTCTAGTTACCCAGTTGAGATTGGAGTTCAAGGGAAGTGTACTATAAGTTGTAGACTTTTCCATGATGTACAGGTGGTGCATGCAGTCAAAATTTTTTCCTAATTAATAGGGGGTAATTCCTCATAAAATAGCGCAAGGAAATAAGAGCTTGGAAGGCTGAGAAATTGACTAAGTATTGGATTAATTTAGTTTGTGAGGCAATGAGATAGATTTACTAGTGCAAAGGTTTCTCAGGGTTGAGCAAGCATTGCATTCTTCTCTATTCTTTGATTAATGCAATACATATAGTATGGGGTTTTGAGAAGTTTCTTTCCCCTAGATAAATATCTATGTATGTGTGGTGAATCTTGATGCATGTTAAAGATTTGTGTTCTCAATCGTGATTTTATTTTCGCATATGAGTAGAGTAGCTTCAAGTCTTGTGATCTAGTAAATTTCATGAGACATTTTGAATCTACACAATAAATTTCAACACAAATGTTTAACAGAGGGAGTACATCATCCAATATCAATTAAATATCTAAATAATGTCAAAATACCAAGCTACTAATCAAGAAAGATATGGAGTCAACTGTAGCCAAAACTAATCTTCTTGAAGTCTGTGTAAGTCAACAACAGTCAACTATTGTCAAAGAATGCCCTAACCAGAGATGAGACAATAGTCAAAATAGTCTTCAAGGAGCTCGGTCTTAGAGAAATTTATGTGGCCCCTCTATATGAAAAAAATGAGCCCAAAATAGATTTATTAGGAGCAATCAAACCTAGTCAATGTGGAGGAGCAACCTGCGGTCTACTTCTGTAATTAGGCCTTCATTCAAGTAGCATGGGTTTCCTTGAATTTGACACCAATCTCTACGGCCTTTTAAAATAAAAATGGTTCAACCAAAACCGAATTCAAAATATGCCAAAAATTCCCAAGTCATCTCTAGTCAACGTCCTTCAGTCAACCATGTAATTCGGCCCAATTAGAGACAACCACCTATACTTCACAAGAGAGAGAAAAGTCTTTCACTTATGAGTTATACGAACTAATAGAAGAAGGAGAGAGAAGATGTATGTTGTGTGAATGAGGTGCCTAATGAGGTTTGAAGTCTCATGCATTTATATGAATCCATGTGGGTGAAAAGGCAATTTGTTTGGGCTTCACGAGCCTACTTGAAGTTGAAGTTGGCCTTGACAATTTCACATGTGAGGGCTTTTAATTCAAAAATGCACTTCTACTTGTCCGATTTAAGTGATCTTTAGGTCGATTTTGGTCCTCTCAGAAAGAGGAATTTAATGAAATAATTATCTCCATCAAATGAGTTGTCCAAAGTGGAATTTAACCCTAGTTGCATAATTTAACACAGCACCTATCTGGTGTCCTTTATGCAAAAAAAATGTTGAATCTATAAATCACCTTTTCCTCCTAAGTCCCTTCTCTGCCACTGTCCGGGATTCAGTGAGAGTGCCTCTAGATATAATTTTTCAATGGAATGGTAAATCTTACAATGCAACATGGAAACACTGGTGGTTTTTTGTACAACAAAAAAAACTCAGAGCTCTGTCTTTATTGCTATCATGGGGTATATGGTTAGCCCGAAATGTAGAAGTATTCCAGGATCTATCTACGGTGTCGAATAAGGTGGTTTCATATGCACTAGCCATTTATGATTTAATTTCAGATTCAGAATCTATACCTCGCCCACACACAATATCTAAAGAAGCCATTGATTTCTTTTGCCTGTGGACATTTTTTCAATGAGGTTGCTTCTGCTGAAGGAAGTTGTGGGGGAGGAGTAGTACTTCATTTGTCTCAAAACCACTCCTTCAATATGAAAACCAGTCTAGGACAAGGAACACATAATTATGCAGAGATTATGAGCTTAAAGCTATTTTTTTTTTTTTTTGCACCTGAGAAGGGCATTCATCAAATTCAAAAATTTGGGGATTCATAAATTGTTGTAAATTTGTTTTCAAACACCTCCAGATGTCATATATTCTCACTAAAACCTATCCTAGAAGAGATTTTTCTATTAAGGCAATCATTTGATGTAATATCTGTATGTCACATTTTCAAGGAAAGAAACAACGAGGCCGATGCTCTGTCTAAAGAAGGTGTTGCATTGGTTTTGGGCCCCTGGCACATAGTGAAGCAATACAATGATGTTAAACATGCTTTCTTTCACATGCCCTTTATCAAGGGAAATCTTGATGTAGCCTAAGTTTGTCTCCTTTTCGTCATGTTGGCAGTTTATACTAGATGTTACGCTTAAAGCCAATGTTTTTTGGTGTTTTCTATCATGGATAATGACTATATGATGTTTTTTATGCACAAACAAGTTTTTGACCGAAATCGATACGAACAACAGTATGGTAAAAATTTATGGTTTTTCTTATTATGCGCATAGTCTCAGCTATGCATTAGTTACAGGCCTTGGCATAGTAAAGGCAGGCCTTCCTACATTTATGATCTTCATAATGGATAGGTGTCCAAGAGTATGTTTGGTTCATTGTCTGAATGGTTTTTTTTGTCTCTTTGCGTCAGTTTAAAACTCATGTTTCAGAAATTGTATTTGGAACTATGTATCTTTTGATAAATTATATGCACGAATGGTCTCTACAGAGTGCCCATGGCACAACCAAAATGTAATTTCGAAATCTAATAGAAAGTTACGATTTTTTCCTTGGAAAAATATACATGTGTAACATAAAAGAAAAAAGATGGAAAGGTGAGGTATAATATTAATAGGTGGAAAGGATTTAGGGAAAAGAAAAAATATGGAAAGGTGAGGTATAATATTAATAGGTGGTAAGGCTTTAGGAAAATAGGGAGCTTGAGAAGTGTTTGGATGAAATGCATGTTACCTGTTGATGTATCTTCCCTGATTTAAATTTATAATACACGTATAAGACAAAAGAAATAAATGGAAAAGTGAGATACAATATTAATAAGTGATAAGGTTTTAGGAAAATAGGAGCTTAGAAGTGTTGGGATGAAAAGCATATCACCTCTTGATATACCTTCCTTGATTTAAATTTATAATACATATGAAACATAAGAGAATATAATACATGTGTAAAATAAGAGAAATGGAAAATGAGAACTTGAAAGTGTTTGGATGAAAAGCATATCACCTCTTGATGTACCTTCCTTGATTTAAACATATGTAACATAAGAGAATATAATACATGTGTAACATAAGAGATATAAGATGGGAAGGTAAGATACATTGTTAACCGGTGGTAAGGCTTTAGGAAAATGGGTAGCTTGGGAAGTGTTTAGATGAAAAACATGTCACTTCTTGATGTAGGTGGTAATGGCTTTAGGTAAATGGGGAGCTTGGGAAGTGTTTGGATGAAAACCATGTCACCCGTTGGATGTGTCTTCTTATGACCCCACCATATCCCCTTAAAGATATCCAAACTTCATTCGGTGTTGCCAAAGTGTGACCACTGCTGAAAATTTGGAACGCTCATCAACAGCAAAACATAAAAAAAAGCATGTGAACTTTTGATGTGTTTACGCGTGACACCAACATATATGAGAAGATCTGATATTTCCTCAATGTTGCAAAAAGAGACGAGTCATCATTCCCATATTTTAAAATTTCGACAAAAAAGATGTGCTTTGGTTTGCTAAAGCTGAATTGGATGTACTAGATAATTATAAAAACCATTCAGTATAGATAGAATTGCGAATAACTTTTTTTTTTTCAGAAAGAAAAAGCTTCATGATTTATATTAAGAGTATATAAAAGTCCAGATACAAGCGAAGGCATGAGGCCTTGATGCAAATTATACAGAAACCTGTTACTGTCCAGAATCAGCAATGCATGGATCTTAGAGATAAACAAAAATTATGAGTGCATGGCACTACAGAGACTTCAGAAAGAAGGAACCATCTAAATCAAGATTTTAAAATTCTGAATTTAACCAAAAATGCCCCTAATGAGAAAGACAAAAATGCCAAGACCGAAATTAATCCTCAGAAGGCAAATATCCCAAGATTTTTGTCAAAATGAAGTCAAGAGGCAGACTGGAATTCTGGAAAATATGATCGTTCCTCCACTTCCAAAGGAACCAGCAGGTGATGATGAAAAGAGAACGCCAAGAGGGACGTTGCGCACTCCACCAGAAGAAGGCATCCTGAACAGAAGGAAAAACTCTGTGAGAAAAACCATAGATTAAAGACAGCACATACCAGATTGAGGAGGAAGCGCCACATTGGAAGAACATATGAAGGTTGGATTCAGCACTGTTGCGGCACATCTGACATTGGCTCGGCCCCTGCCAGCCTTTCCTTTGCAAGACCTCCCAAGAGAGATTTCTATTTGAGAAAAGAAGCCAGGAGAATAGAATCATCTTAAGCGGGCAGGAGGCTTTCCAGAAAGGGGGAGGAAAGAGAGGCGAGGGAGGCGGCCGGACCGAAGAGAGGGCTGCATATAATTCTTTAACAGAAGTTAGAAGGGCAGGCTTCTCAAGGGACCAGATGAGTTCATCAGCAGAGCCCGATTGCAATCTTCCTTTGCTGGAGAAACTGTTGACAGCCGAATCCCATGAGGGACGAAGAGAAGGAGGGATGGATAGATCATCTGCGCTCTTCCAAACAGGTGCTTGAGAAATCCAGGACTGAATTAACTTATTCCATGTAAAGAGACCTTTTGAATGGAAGAAGAGAACCAAATCTGGAGAGATCAACGATTCCAGATTATGTTGCGTTGGATCGAGGCCGATAAAAACACTGGAACCGGATGAGAGGGACCATTTAAGATTTTCTAAGAAGAAGGATTGAAGCTTTCTGAAGCTTTTCCAAATGATGGAGCCGGACCTGATTCCCAGCGACTTCCTTCTGAACCAGAAGACCATATTCCTCCCTTTAAGATATTTTTGATTTATAATGCTGCTCCACTGGCTTTTACCATAGATACCTCTGATAAGCGATTTGTGAATAACTTATATTAACAAATATATTCACGAGTTAAGATAATATTGAAAACGATATTAATGTCATCCTTGTCAGCATGGCCTTAGCTTCTAGTGCGATGTTACAGATTGGGAATTAGTGAGATTGGTATAAATGTTGGTCGTAATATAATTTTGCAACGAAAAGATTAAAATATTATTATTATTAAAATGAATTATATATATATTTATTAAATTAAACCTATAATTTGTTTGAGGAGGGTGTTCATGGT
Organism: Pinus tabuliformis; assembly: GCA_031772625.1. Lineage (NCBI taxonomy): Eukaryota > Viridiplantae > Streptophyta > Pinopsida > Pinales > Pinaceae > Pinus > Pinus tabuliformis. The sequence continues at coordinate 334,450,880 of CM062809.1, forward strand.
TATTGATGATGGGAGAAATTGTCTTGGCTCTAGGCAACGTGATTGCCAACATGTTAGTTTACTCTTGTCAACGTGGTTACCAACATGTTGGCTTGACCTAGACAATGTGGCTGCCAATGTGTCAGTCTACCACAGGTTTATTGAGCCGAGAGTCTCATTTTAAAGCCCACTGTAATGTGTAACATTGTCCGTCCATCATCAAAATTGAATTGAAATTTTGCTCATGTCTGCCAAAATAAAAATTATGAAAAATCTTAAAAAAAACTATACAAAATATTTAAATAATGTTGGCTCATAAAAAAAATTTACACGTGAAGAAATCAGATCCCTCTCGGCGCACGTTAGATCGGTATTTAAGATGGATCTATGCTGGTTAACTCCAGCCTTGGGAGAGGCGTCCACCACCTCGCACGCTGCCCTACATTAATCTCATTCATGCCTTTGACTCATCTAAACTTTTCATGGAACATTTTAATTTTGGGGTCCTGGTTATGCTCCCACATTTAGCCCTGTTTCTCTTTTTCTTATTGTTTCCACCACTAATCATGGATATTAGCTATATCTCCTCCATTTTCTTGCTTCTTCTTGAATAGTTCTCCGTATCTTTCCTCTCGGGCTTGTTTTATCACGTTGCAGGTAAGGTACATTCCTCAACTTTTGTAGAATCCTTATTGGTCCCCCTGAAAGGTTACAATCTCTTTTTCTGGTTGCATTTCATCCACTCCTTGGCCCTAGGGATCCTTTGTTCAATGTAACTCGTTCTTCTATTGGCAACCACGACACATTAACACACTCATTAGTGTTGGGGTAATGGAGGTTGAGGGGGTATCTGTGGCTTGAGGGCTCGATTTTGTGTTGAGGCTTCTATGCATCACTTTCAAACCCATATTCCCCTTGAGATTTAGTTTGAGATGAATGTTGTGGAGGATGTTGTTCACCATGAATGCTAGGGAATTATAGTTTCATAGGTTTTGGATGGTCTTCCTAAATAGATTCCTGACACCATGAATATCGAAGGTAGGTAGAACCATTAACTATACATAGTAGATTTATATTGGCACCTAAAGATTCTTATGGGGAAGTATTGGTGGACAGATGGGATGCAAGGAATAATATACAACACAAGCTAGATCTATTGACGTTGTTGCTAATGGATATCGAAGACCATCTTGCTCGCCAAGAAATGGGATCGCTTGTAGGCCTGCCAGCAGTGTCACATTGCAAGGATGAAGATCACCCCATAGACTTGGACACTTCCATATTTTCATGACTCTCAAGTTCCTTTTATTTGTTGCTTTGTTTGAAATGTTTAGAAATTTTTGGTTTATTATGTTGTTGTTATCTTGGCTTGTTTTTTCGCTTATGAAGACAATAATTTTCTTTTGTAGTAGTTTCTTATCAATTTTGTACATGCAACCACAAAGTATTGGTCACTCATTTTGCTATGCTCTTATTGATTTCCTTATTATAAAAATAGTTCTTATCTTTTATAATTCAATGCTTCACCTCTAGTTTATTTTTGGACAACAACCATCAATTAATTATTGTGTCTCTATTCTAATTTCCCAAATAACAAGCGAAAAACATATAAAAATGAAAAACCAAAAACATATAACAATCCATAAATATTATAATTTTGTGAACTAAAAAAACCTTTAAAAAAATCATAACTATAAAATAATATTTTTTCTTTTGTGTAAATCAGTTGATATATTAGATCACAAAAATGTTACATATGGTTACAAAAAGGGTCCTGCCCTTTTGAGAGGGAAAAGAGAAAATGCAGGCCTGCCAAAACAAAGGACCACTTATATAGGCCCTGTAGCCAATTGTTGTCCAGATAGAAACGTACTGCATATTGACTAACACAAACTGAACCTGAGTCAAACATAAACTGAAACAGATAACAGCCAACCACACAGGGCTGCCAGATAGTAAGAGAGCAATTGCTATCAGAGAAGGCCATTTAAAGGACCACCGACGCTTACATTCATCAGAAATAGAAAATAATAAAAGAAAAGGATAAACAAGAACTATCAATAGAAGACCGCCCACCAGGAATCCTACTGGTCAATTTTAGCGACACCTGGAGAACCAACATCACTCGGACCAGCGCCATCATCTCCCTTGGGAACACTGTGTTAGGGTCCCACCCTAACCCCCTTATTCATGTAGTAGGATCCCTAACCCTAACCCTAACCCTTAGCATGTACTTGGACAATGAAAGATGGCAATGGTGGGAATGGCATCAACGTTGCAATGGAAGTTTTATGACTTGGGCCACCTTCAAAAAAGCTCTTACAGAGCGCTTTGACCAGGAATCTTCTTTTTTGGGTCGTCTCACTAAGCTCCGACAGACTAGCACAGTGGATGAATATGTTACAGCCTTTGAAGCCTTAACTTTCCGCACTAGGGATCTCTCAGATGCGTTCTACACGGAATGTTTTATCAGCGGTCTTAAAGAGGCCATACAAGCCAACGTCCGACTACACCACCCTCCCACATGGTCGGAGGCTTGCAAGGTAGCTCATAATGTGGAACGTGCGTTAGCAGCCCAGTCCATTCACCCAAATCTCACCGCCAAGGGTTGCTCCCCACAGGCTCACAACACGACTCAAACACTTAAGGTTCAAAAGGTGTCACCTGCAGAAATGGCCGAAAGAAGAAAACAGGGATTATGTTACTACTGTGATGAAAAATACTCCCCAGGTCATAAATGCAAGGAGCCTAAATTTTTTCAAATTGATGCCACTGATTACAGCTCATCAGAGGAAGCCCTACCACTTGAAGAATCAGAGGAGGTAGAAGAGGACAACCAGAAGGACAATGTCCCTGACGAACCAGTTATTTCGCTGCATGCTTTGGCAGGGATTTCTTCACCTCAAACTCTCAAAATCAAAGGTTTTATTAAACATCGCCCAGTAGTAGTCTTGATTGATAGTGGAAGTACACATAATTTCATCCATCAAAAAGTCGCGGAAGCAGTGCATTGTTTTGTACGAGAAATTTCTAACTTCATAGTCCAAATTGTGGATGGGGGAACAATGAAATGTGAAGGCCGCTCTGAAAATGTCAAACTTCAAATGGGGGATTATCAGTTGAAGACCCACATGTTTGCCATACACATGGGAGGGTGTGACATTGTCCTCAGTGTTGAATGGCTTCGCACTCTTAGGCCAATCACAATGGATTTTCAGAAGTTATATATGAGATTTAAGCAGAACAACTCCACACATACCCTCCGTGGACTCCAGGCGGGAGCTCCCTCTATCATCAGCTCACATAGGATGGAAAAATTGCTAAAAAAGGGCCATCATGGAGTTATCGCTCAATTTAATGCCATCCAGGCCGTCGAACCCAATTCTCTGCTGATTCATCATGAGATGCAACAGATTTTAAATAACCATATGCCAGTCTTTGACAAGCCTCATGAGCTTCCAACCTCGCGAGGGGAACATGATCATAGCATCACCTTGGTTCCAGGGGCCCAAACACCAAATGTGCACCCATACAAATATCCATTCACCCAAAAGAATGAAATAGAAAAAATAATCAAGGAACTTTTGGAAGCAGGTGACATTCATCCCAACATTAGTCCTTATTCATCACCGGTGGTCATGGTGCTCAAGAAAGATGGGGAATGGCGGATATGTCCAGACTTCAAGGCCCTCAATAAGTTGACAGTCAAAGATAAATTTCCCATCTCGGTTGTTGATGTTTTGCTGGATGAACTCAATGGGGCTCAATTCTTCACTAAGTTAGATCTTCGCTCAGGCTACCACCAAATTCGCATGAAGGAAGTTGACATTCCAAAGACTGCTTTCAGAACTCATAAAGGCCATTATGAGTTCCTGGTCATGCAATTCGGTCTTTGTAATGCCCCATCTACTTTTCAGAGCCTTATGAACCACCTTCTCAAACCATATCTCAGGAAATTTGTCCTTGTATTCTTCGATGACATCCTCATCTATATTTGCACTTGGGCCGCACATCTTCAGCATGTAGATCTGCTCTTGCAATTGCTTCGCAAGCATAAATTATTTGTTAAGATGTCCAAATTTTCTTTTGGCATGGAAGAAGTTGAGTATTTGGGCCACATTGTGGGGCGTGAAGGTGTTAAGGTGGACCCCAAAAAGATCCAGGCAGTGCAGGATTGGCCTCAACCTAAGACCTTGAAGATCCTGAGAGGATTTTTGGGTCTCACAGGCTATTATCACAAATTTGTCCGCAATTATGGTCGCATTGCGAAGCCCCTCACTCAACTCCCCAAGAAAAATTCATTCTTCTGGAATGATGATGCACAACAGGCATTTACAACTCTCAAAAATGCCATGTGTTCCACTCCAGTCTTAGCACTACCTGATTTCACCAAATCTTTTGTCATTGAATGTGATGCTTCGGGTATGGGTATTGGGGCGGTCTTAATGCAGGAAGGTCGACCCTTCACCTTCACAAGCCAACAACTAAGTGGGAGGAATCTGGGACAATCTACCTATGAGAAGGAAATGATGGCCATCTTACATGCAGTAAATACCTGGCGACCTTACTTACTGGGGCGACTTTTCCAAATCCGCACAGACCATCACAGTCTTAAATATTTTTTGGAGCAACGTCTATCCTCCCCACAACAAAATAAACGGCTCGCCAAAATGCTGGGATATGATTATGAGATCATTTACAAGAAAGGGCGCGAAAATAGTGTAGCAAATGCATTATCTCGCCAATTTGAGGAGGAAAGTACCTTGCTCGCAATTTCCCTTCCCATTCTAGAATGGATTGACGAGGCTTGCAGGGAATGGTTTTCACATCTCGGGCTCTCCCAACTCATTACTCAATTGCAGGCAGATCCAAATTCCACCAAGGGCTACTCGTGGCAGGATGAGATTCTTTGCTACAAGGACAGAGTCGTAATATCACCAACATCCACCCTCAAAAGCCGCATTTTGGCATAATTGCACTCATCCCCCACTGCAGGACATTCAGGCTTTCAGAAGACATATGCTCGCACTAGAAGATCATTTTTTTGGACAGGCATGAAAAAGGACATCCTTACTTTTGTAGCGGAATGCGATGTCTGTCAACGCCACAAAGGGGAGACAGTCAAAGCACCAGGCACATTACAACCGTTGCCCATCCCGACATCTATATGGACGGAGGTTTCTATGGATTTCATTATAGGTCTTCCAAAGTCGGGAAACAAGTCAGTCATCATGGTGGTTGTGGACCGACTTTATAAGTATGCTCATTTATGCGCCCTACCCCACCCGTTTACACCGACTTTGGTCGCTCAATCTTTCATGGATCATATATTCAAATTGCATGGCATGCCCACTTCTATTGTGTCTGATCGTGACCCGATCTTCACCAGTAAATTTTGGTAGGAACTCTTCAGGCTACAAGGCACCCAACTAAAACTCAGTACTTCCTATCATCCACAAACAGATGGTCAAACTGAGGCCGTCAACAAATGTCTGGAAACCTACCTTAGGTGTTTCACTTCAGAAAAGCAACATCTATGGGTACAGTGGTTGCCTCTAGCTGAATGGTGGTATAACACCAACTATCATGCCACCACCAAAGTGACTCCCTATGAAGCAGTTTATGGTCAACTCCCTCCTTCCCCTACTTCTTATATCAAGGGGTGCTCCAAGGTACAAGCAGTGGATCAACTCCTAAAAAACCGCAAAACCATGCTCGCCCATCTTAGAGAGAATCTTCATCAAGCTCAAAACCGCATGAAGCAACAGGTAGATCAGCATCGCTCAGAGCGCCAATTTCAAGAAGGGGATCAGGTATTTTTGAGGTTGCAACCATATAAGCAAACTTCACTCAAAGACAAGGGTTGTCATAAACTATCCCCAAAATTCTACGGACCATATCAAGTACTTCAGTGCATTGGAGAAGTGGCGTAAAAGCTAGCTTTGCCACCCACTGCAAAAATCCATCCAGTTTTCCATGTCTCATGCCTCAATAAAGTGATTGGGAACAATTTCAGAATTCAAACCAGTCTACCTGAATTGGATGAAGAAGGGTCAATCTGGCTCCAACCTGAATAGGTCCTAGACACACGAGAACGACACCTGCGTGGCCGCATGATCAGGGAAGTCCTCGTCAAGTGGAAAGACACCTCTCCGGAAGATGCAACCTGGGAACCAACCACTATTATTCAGCAGTTTCTGCAGCTTCAACCTTGAGGACAAGGCTATTCTTAAGGGGGAGGGCATGTTAGGGTCCCACCATAACCCCCTTATTCATGTAGTAGGATCGAGTCATAGTTATAGTTAAGTAAGGAGTCAATAAAGCCCATATTAATAATTGTAAGTGGTTAACCCACAATTAATGACGGGACCACAGTTAGTTGCAAATGAGCCATGGTATTAGATAGATGGTATTAATAAGAACCATGGTATTGATCCATGGTATTGCATGTATGAGTCATATATAAAGGATAGAGAGTCCTTGTGAGGAGCATCATGTCTTATTTTGTAATCGAGCTTTGCTCTATTGGAGGTTGCCCCCTCGAAGAGGCAAGTGAACATTGCTTTCTGAATAATAAAATACTTGTTGTTATTTCTCACTATTCTATGTTCTGGGTATATTTCTTCACATATTCTGTATTCCGGTATCGTCTTGCAGGTTAAGAGCATAACACACTGCGAGACCTGTCACTGGCATCTGATGATGGTTGTTATGGAATTATCTTCAGGGATATCAATAAAGACATTGAGCCCATGGCGTATGGACATCTTGAAGAGCCAAATAAATCCTCCCAGGCTATGAGCAAGCATTTTAAGTTCTTCCATGAGGGAGTTGATGGTAATCTCCAGCTTGTCCAGCCGTGCTGAATTCTTGGCAGATGCGAGGGAGTTTGCCTGGTAGGCATCCTTGAAAGCTGCCACTTGCATGCTCATGGCATTTGCAAGCATCATTTTCATTTGCCAGGCCTCACTCTACGTTCTCAAGAACTGGGTTGCTCTGGTTGCTGGGGTGCTCAGGTCCGAGATCCAATCTACCTCCTTGCTGATGGCTTTACTGTCCATCCCTTCACTGGCTTTGTTCACCTCAATTTGGAGCTCTTCAATAATCTATTTTCCTTTTTTGGACACTGAAGCCTCATAATTCTCCTGGGCTCTCTTTAAATCTCTGGTAGCTCTGGAGCTGTGGATGTTGCGCTTAGCCATAGCATGATTGCAGGTGCAGACTATTGAAATGCGATTTCCTATACATGAAACAATAAACACAGGGCTGAGCTCTGAGGAATATCGTAAGCAAGTGAGATCTTCCCTGGTTGGCTCTGTATTAATAGTGAAAGACGTGATGCGAGGGAAACGTTCTTAACTGAAACTTCCGTCTTTTCCATGTTTCTGATAGCCTGGATCCCCAACAGGTAACTGACGACATTCTTATTATTACGGTTGAGTGTGTTCGGATTGCCACGCTTGTCACTGAAGAGAAGAGGCCACGCGTACCCCAATTCGTAAAAGGTATGCTGACCTCTATCCTTGTGGTAGATCTTGCATCTTTGCCGATGCGAGCCATAGGACAACCACCAACGATGCCACCTCCAGACATTAAGGACTAGGGAATAAACATTAAAAGCAAACCACATTATTCATTGATGATCGGTACCTTGTAAGCCGTCCTCCTCTCCTAACATGCCTGTGAGGTCTTGCCTTGAGATTTGAAAGCATTTGTCCCGAAGATTAGCACAAGTGACACTCTGCCAACAGGTTTCAATGTCATCAGTCGGGTGGTCGACCGCGTGGTTGGCTAGGCTATCCACCATTGCATTTGCACTGCGCCTGATTGCCTACAGAACGACTCCATTGAGAGCGGAGAGATGTTTGGCGATGAGCACGGTGACCATGGCTAGGCGCCAGCACTTCATAACCTTCTCAAAACGCGAACCATTTTGCATTTTCCTCACAACATTAATGGCTAAGAGCGAGTCTCTTCCACTATAGTTGCCCCACTCCCCAGGTGGATTAGGATTTGCAAACCCTGCTCCAGAGCTGCAAATTTTGCCTCGTTGTTAGTGGCTTCCCCCAAAGAATTGTTGTAGATATGAAGAATTTCCCCTTTATCGTTGCGTATGACACCTCCAAGGCCGGTCGGGCCAGGGTTGCCCCAAGAGGCTCCATCAAAGTTTAATTTGTGGAACCCCGGGATAGGAGGTTTCCAGGACAGTAGAGATGGAGTGGGTTGAGGTCTCTGCGCTGGAGAATTGAGGTCAGTTGCAGCACTCATGCCAAATATCTGCAGAATTTGCCTGTCATTAGTAGATAGCCTGTTTGCCTGTTCTACTTTACTACTGGTAAGGGAAGTTTCTCGCATATTTTGCATGATAATTGTTTTGATGGTATCTAGCTGCCTAGATTCCTTCTGAAAAATTCTTCTATTTCTTTCTTTCCATGTGGACCAGACTATAAAACCGGGGCTTAGCCTCCATAGGCTGTTTACAGTGTCGCAGCTAGAATATTTGGTTTGCCAGTTGGCTCTGCTGTCTTGTATGGACTCTCTGTTCCTGTTTGTTTGTCTGAAGATCTCCTCCATCCATACCCATAGTTTATTGGTCCATTCACAATTTCTGAGGAGATGATTCATTGACTCCTCTTCTTTTTCATAGAGGGGACATTGGGATGGACCAATGAAGCCTTTTTTGCACAGGTTCTCCAAAGTGAGGATCTTACGATGCATTAGGAGCCATAAGAAAGTCTTTATCTTCGTCCAGATGGTGGTTTCCCAAACATTTTTTTATGCCAAATCACTTTCTCTTCCAAATCCCTGTGTTCTAAGTAAAGTCTGGCTTCCTTTAGGTTGAAGGTGCCTCCATCAAGTTTGCCCCACCTTAGTTGATCTTCATCCTGAGAGTAACGCCCCACCTTAGTTGATCTTCATCCTGAGAGTAACGGATCTTCCTCTTGTCCAGACAAGAGTGCAAGGATAAGAGAAGGTTGCCCATCCCATATGCATGTGGGGTGGTATTAGGGTGCCAATGTCTCCATTGTTGGTCCGCGATACTGTCAGTCCAGTATTGGTTCACCCTAAGTTTTCCTTGTTCTTGATCCCTGTGCTGCAAGGGAAGATAATCAGGACTCTCAAGCTTGGGAAGTTGTTTCCAAGCATCTTCCCAGAAGAGAGCTATGTTTCCATTACGGATTTCCCAAAAGCAATGATTTTGTATGATGTTTCGATTGGCCCTTGCCATGTTCCAAATGGGGGATCTGGCTGGAGGGTCCGTCATTCTAATGAGATCCTGAGGGCGCCAGTTTTCAGCATACCTGGCTTTCCATAGCCTGGCCCAAGGTGTCTGTGCTTCCTTGACCCATCTCCACCAGAGCTTGGCACCACAGGCTTTGTTTACTGTGTCTAGGTCTTGAAGCCCCAGACCACCCAGGATCTTGGGTTTACGAAGTTTTTCCCAAGCTACTAGAGCCCATTTCTGTTTGTCAATTTTCCAGACCATAGGAAGTTTCTCTGAATGTTTCTGATTTTTTGGAGAACACCTTTGTGAGTCGGAAGGATGGAGAGCATATATTGAGGAATAGCTTGTAGGACAGCCTTAGTCAGGACAAGTTGGCCAGCAAAGTTAAGGAACCTATTAGTCCAGTGATTACTCCGTTCTTCGAGGTTGGATAGCAGTTTCTCCCAGTGGAGCTTTTTCCACGATTTATCAGTGAGAGAGATTCCGAGATACTTAGAGGGAAGGCTTTGCCTTCTGAACCCAAGGATAGCAGTAAGATTCTTTTGGATCGCTAAGTGAGTATTGAAAAAGAAAATGGAGGACTTATCCAAATTAAGGTCCATACCTGTCACTTGACTGAAGAGATTAAGGATAGCTTTGAAACCTTGGGCTTCCCAAACCGTTGGGGTTCCATGAAGCATGGTATCGTCCACAAATTATTGATGAGTAATGGCTGGGCAAGGTGGCAGGGATTGAAGGCCCTTGATATTGTTCCTTTCCTTTGCAGTTTTAATGATGCGACTCAAGCCTTCCATCAATATGACAAAAATAAAAGGGGAAATGGGATCCCCTTGGCAAATGCCTCTGGAGGGGACAAAGAGGAAGGTGGGAGCTCCATTGACCAGGATAGATAAGCTGGGGGATTTGACTAAGGCTAGAATCCAGATGATCCAGCATTGTGCAAACCCAAAAGCTTCCGGAATGGCTTCGAGATACTTCCAACTGACCTTATCATAGGCTTTCGAGAGATCCAACTGAATGATCATACCTACTTTTTTTTGGGATTGAAGAGTGTGAACCATTTCCTATGCTAGCAAGACATTATCCATGATTTGTCCGCCTTCCACGTAGCCAGATTGCTCCTCTGAGATTATCAAAGGAAGAATTGGCTTCGGTCTGTTGGCCATTGCTTTGGAGATAATTTATAAAGAACATTACACAGAGCAATTGGCCGAAATTTTGAAGGGTTACAAGCCGCCTCCTCTTTGGGAATAAGGGCGATGAAGGTGGAATTGAGGGATTTGAGGATGGAGGAAGATTTTCTGGAATCTTCCACCACCTCCCAAACTTCCAGCCACACAATTTCCCAACAAGCTTTGAAAAAATCAATGGTGAAGCCATCCAGCCCTGGTGCCTTTCCATTAGGCATCTCTTTCATTGCTTCTTCCACCTTCTCCATGGTGACAGGGCGGTCTAAGGATTTATTCTGATCCTTAGTAATTAACCTTAGGATGGAAGTCATGACTTCCCTGATAGCCTCTTCCCTATCAATGTCTGGTTCCTTTGCTATATGGCTAAAGTGATAAGTGAGGATGGAGGAAATATCCTGATGAGAGTGGAGGGGAGTACCTTGTTCATCCTTCAACGGGGGATTTTGTTGGTGCACCTGTAATCTATAGCTGAACGATGGAAGAACTTGGTGTTTTTTCCCCTTGGTGTGGAAGAACTTGGGCTTCCTATGAAGGAACTTCCTGGATTCCTATGTTAGGTCTGGTACTTGGGGAATTTCGGCTGAAACTGTTCCGGACCCAAGAACTTCAAAGGCATTGACAGTTCCTTTGATGGAGGTGCCTGTTTTGGGTTGGTTTTTCCGATTGGCTCGTTGTCTCCCATTTGGACGGGAAAAAACTTCCTAATCCTTGCCTGTGTTTTCCTTTGCTTTCTCGGTTGGCTTATTCATTGGGCATCCCCTAAACAGGTGTCCATGTTCGTGGCACTTCCGACATCGAAAGGGGATTTGTTCATAATCTATGGCTTGGAAGGAGACTTCATCTCTAAATTGTAGCCACAAACCTTCCTGTAGTGCACCTGAAACATCCATTTCAACACATATTCTTGCACAAGAGGTGTACCTTTTTTGTAGGGTGGCCTCCGAGGCTTGGATGAAGGTTCCCAGCGTGTTGCCTATTTGTTCTAGCACTACAGGTCTCCAGTATTCAATGGGGAGAGAGAATAGGTGAATCCAAACAAGTACATGCGTGAATGTTTCCTGTTTTGGTGCAAAGTTTAGTTTCCAGGGTCTCATATAGAGGCCTACTGAGGCATAGAAATATGGTCCTCCATCAAAAATGCGATCCCTCTCTTCTAGGTTTGCAAAGACAACAGTGAAGAACCCTATGGTCCCCAAGTGTAACCTGACATCTCCCTTAGGCTTCCATTGTTGCTTGATCCAGAAGCAGAGGGCTTTTTCCGTAGGCCAAAAGCCCATGAACTTACAGATCATCGCATGTATTGACATATGGTCTCTGTAAGCTTGCATTTCGGGGTCGATGATAACAACCTGCATACTTTCTGTCGTTTTGGGCTTGCAGTGCCCCATGTCCTCCTGTTTTCTTGTCGTTGTGGCAGATCCCTCCAGATCTGTGTCGTGCTGGGGCAGGGCCTCGGTTTCCATAGTTTTTTTGTTTCTTCCTTCTGCTTCTTGTGGTTCCTGCTCGGGACTGGGGTTCCCGTTGTCTTTTCCCTCCAGAATCTTGATTCCATTTGTCCGGTTTTGACTTTGGGTTTCCTTGGTTTGCCCACCAGCCTTTTTCTTCTTGCTTAGCTCATCTTTTCCTGCATTTTCAGATCCAGAGATCTGCACCCCTTCCAGTGGGGCCTTTCCTTTATCCATCATTGCTTGTTTGTATGAAGGGGCCCCATTGGTCCGCGCTCGCCTCATCTGTTGGGCCAAGGCAAGCCCACGCCTCCTAAACTCTGCAAACAGGGCATTGCCCTCCACCAGAGTTTGTGACAGTATTTTGATTGCAGACCGAAACCCTCGCTCCTACGCTCTCCAAACTCTTTTTCCACCCGCTCTTCCTCATAAAATAATATATTTAATAAATACAATATAATTATTTAAAAACATTAATAAATATAATTATTTATTAAAATAATAACGAAGGTAAGAATGGGAACTCACAAATATTTTTTACCTCTTCATATTCTTAAAAGGAAAGTTAAAAGAGGATGTATCGTTTTACATGATATCAAATATATTATTTTCTATATTGTTTTCAAAATGTTTTAACGTTTGTCGGCTTGAAAATCTGTTTATTGTTTTCAAAAATATTTAATGTCTGTCTGATTGAAAAAATAATTCTATTTTCTATGTAATAACGCTTTTGCGATCATATCCGAAGGTTTTTGACCGAAATTCAAATAGTAAATCCTTTAAGAAACTCTGATCCGCCTACCGAGAACTAGTTTTCCTCTCTCCACGAGCCCCCATAGGGATTAAGATGTATGAGAGTAAGTGACTCAATGATACGAGATGAAAGGTAATGTGATGCATTTCAATGATATGAGATAAAGGGTAATGTAATGCATTTCAATGATATAAGAATAAGTGATTAATTTCTAGGAGGTAAGGTGAATGTGTATTTTTATAAATATATATTTTTAAATGGCTAGAAGGTAATGTGTTTTAGGTATTTCTATAAATATACATTTTCATTTTAAATATATATTTTTATTATTTTAATTAATATTTTATATTATATATTTTCATTTTAAATATATATTTTTATTATATTAATTAATATTTTATATTATGGTTAAAATATATATTTTATATAAATAAAATTATTAAATAATATATATTTATGATAATTTTTATTTATATTGAAAATATTTAATTATTATTATTTAATTAAACAAGGTAATAAAAATTTATATTTAATTTTATTAAAAAATTATCATATATAATGTTTTTCAATGTCAGAAGAATAAATGACTAATTTCTATGGATTACAATGTATTTTCATAAATATATATATTTTTATTGTATTAATTAATATTTTATTTTAATGTTTTGTTTATTTTTATTTTTCCAAAAGAATTGAGTAGTTTTTCTGATGTGTAGTTATTAATAATGATTTTTTTGTCTATTTTCTTTTTCATAAACTGAGATCATAACCAATGGATTTGAACCTTTTTAGAACTCACATTACTTTAATCACCAATTAAAGTCCTGAAATAATATTTAAACTTTCTTAGGACAATATTTTATTTTAATATTAAAAAATATATTTTATATAAAGAAAACTATTAAATAATATATTTTTATCATAATTTTTGTTTATATTATTACTATTATTATTATTTAATTAAATACAATAATAAAAGATTATATTTTGTTTTATGAAAAAATTATCAAAATTATTATTCATAAATATTTTTAATTTATTTTTATCTTATATATAATTTATTAACAATTTACAAATTAAAATTAAATTGCTTAGTAAAAACTATTGCTTATATATATATATAATTTTGTGGATTCTCTCTATTGATATTTTGATTTCAACAAATTGATTAAATAAAATGTATATTTGTATATATCTCATCTAAATATTTTTAGTTTAATATCTAGATATTATATCTTTGATTTTTTGATAGCTTGTTGTTACGTTGCAATAGAATACATTTACATTAGATAATTCAAAATTATTGTCTTTGGTTTGCCACCTTGGTCACTAAAGAAAAGACTCAAGAACTAGCAAAATTAAATGTTTGTCCAATAATAACAAAGATCAAAACTAGTTGTTGTCCCACTTTGGGGAAACCAAAAACAAGAGACAAAAATAGTGGCCTTATTGCATTGCAAGGTCTGAACCAAAAGGAAAATTAAACGAAGCATAAAGTTGAAGTGAAACATAACTATAACCTTGAGGGACAATTGGAGAAGCCACACTATAGCCCTAAGGGCCAACTAGCGAAGCCATAATTGAGATGAAGCTACAAGGAACTGAAGCATTAGGATGAGAAAGAAGTACCCATGTTGATAGGTTGTTCCTCAACCTTTCATGGTGGAAGAATTGGAGAGTTGGGTGGAGAACCCATCTCTTATCTAGCTAGTCAACTTTCTACATTAAGCATGAGGTCTCGGAGTTCATCTAACCTGTGTAAAAGATTGACTTGGGATTGTCTCTTATCCACCAAGACATTCCCAAGCAAGAACTTGACATACCAATATAAATCAATTGTATGCAGATAATGATTTTGACAGCCTTGTGAATTACCAATATCAGGAACCCAAGGAGCCATGACTGCCATGACATTTGAATTTAAGAGTGACCTATTGTTCATGTCATATTTCTTCCTCCACTAGTCAAATTTCCTCTTGTATGTCCAAGGCTGTGCGGGCATGGAAGTTATGGGATACAAATTCCACTCAAAGGCATGTCATGGAACCCCTTAAAGCTCCATTATCGCCATCATCGCACCTACAATAAGCTCTATAATGCGTCATGTTTGTCGAAGGTAAAAGGGAATCACATGGACCAAGATTGAGGTGAGAGGGGAGTTGCATGAGGCAACCATGAAAGAAATATGTCATTATGATTTTCTAGTTAGGCTACACCAACATTAAATGAGGGACTATATCCTCTCACTCTAAAAAATATGACAACATAGAGGGGGAATTCAACAATAAGGATGGGAGACAAACCACTCAGGAAACCATGCAAGAGTCCAGGAACATGGTGGGCTAAGACAACGGGGGCTTCACTAACAAAGCAATACGATATCATGTGTGTTCATATTGGGGCATAAAAAATGAGGAAAAAATGAAATAGTATATTGAGCATATAATAGGGGGTAAATAATTTTTTATGTTGTATAGAAATATGTGTATTATAAGGTATTGTTTATATAATACATTGGCCATGCGGAGGCAAAAAATAAGGGGGCTAGAGAAATAGAGGTTTAGGAGTATTGTGGCAGTATCGAGAGTGGGAGGGAGAAAGAATAAATATGGTAATATTAGGTCCATAGTAGCCTAATGTTCAAATCTATGGCCCAAGTATTGAAATATAATTCAGGGTAATGTTAAACTCTTAAAGTAAAAGTGACATGTCACTTTTACTTACATTTTTAGCATTACCATGAAATGAATCGGGATGTTTGAGAGTGGTTCCGACCTCACTAGATTTCATATGGAGAAAGTAGAATTTTAGATCTCACTCAAAATCCACAAGACTTATTAGTTTTTCAAGATTTCAGGATTGGGGAGATTGCAATGTTTCCATTGGATTTTGTCATGTACTAAGGTATGGAAATTGTATTTAATCAAGAGAACCAAGCCCTCTATGTACCTTGATGTTAGTGACATTGGCTTTTAAACTCCTCTATCATGACCCTACTAAAAATGTACTTCTCTCTCAAACAAAATCTTGACTTGACATGCTACATTTTTTCTATATTATTTTAATGGTTATAGGGTGATATTAATTACAAACCTAACTCAATGGATCAGACTATAGGATTTGATATTTGATATATAAGGGTAGGGATACTGATGCAATTATAAATAATAAAAGAAGGTAAATGATCTAGATGCAGTTATATGAAGATATCTTCTATTTATATATGAACCTGATCAGTAGCTATCGTGATCAGCTTGAGTGGTACTCTACTGCTAATGGATACAATAGCTAAGAAAAAAGGCATATCAAAAATGAAAACACCTACCCTTGCACTTGGTGGTTAAACTAGCTGGGAGTCAAACCGAGACCTTTTCATTTATTTCTTAATAAAACATTAATATTTGTACTCCCACCATAGACAATGACTTTGCTAATATGTAGGTATTTGTTGTAGCATGATGTTTTTGGATGTTAAATGACATCTAAAGCCTATCTGTTGATGTGCTTTTGGTTAAGAGATGGATTTCACTTGATGTTATTTTGGTTATGTGCACCCTTACATGCAATATAAATGAGAACTTGTAATTCATGGACCTGTGGCTGATGAAGATTATAACTATTAGATGAATGTTGATATATGGTTTAATCCATGTTTTTATTTTTTATTATCACAAATTCATTAGTCTACATGCTTTTGTTGACATATATGCATCAAAATATATATTATATAAAATTCACTCCTAAAATCGCTCCCAACCTAGGAGATTTTGAAAATGTCATTGCTCGCTCCTGCTTCCACCCCTACTTCCCGCTCCTACTCCCGCTTCCCACTTCTGCTTGTGCTCCCAAGCAACCTTGCTCTAAAATAGACATGCATCACATTACTAATACCTCTATGATCTATGTCTAATTTTTTACCTATTTCTTAGCTAGTGAACCTCCCAATGATGGGGCAGTAGAGAAGACAACATATATGGCACCTTCACCCTTTCCTTACATTAGTGATGAACAGGTTGAATGAAAGTGAAGGAGGCAATGATACCGACTATTGCTTCGTTGAGGGAACACCCATGCTTTAGGAGATATTGAGATAGACTATTGTTTGGAAGAGGGTGCATGAATGCTAAGGGAGCGCATGTCACGCCTTTAGTTCATTCCAGTTTAGATGTTGTTTCAAATTTACAAATTTTAGTTTTTATATTATTAGATTTTTTTTTTGTTATTTTTAGCATGCATGATCTATTCTTACTAAGAGGGTGTAGATCCTCAATCAATTAGAATACTTATACATGAGAAATTCTCATCTTAGGTAGAGGACGCATATCTCAAGGAAGGGATGCATGCTTACATGCTCCAGTTCATCTTTTGATGGAGACACACTTACTTGGCGCTATTATCATGCAATTATGGTGCACTAGGTGATCAGGTTAGGGCTTTGATTTGACAAAGTACAACCAAATAGGATTTATGTCTCCATATTCATTGTACTTTCTCTCCTCTTCCTATTTTGTAAGTGAGATGAAATGTGCACCATTGTGTTGGTTATTGAGGTTTTTTTTTAACTATTGTAGTGTATATTTTTTAGTATTCAATAGAAAATAGATGCAATTGAGAATTCAAATCTATGCATTTTCCACAGTATGTTTTTGTAAATCAACCAACTTATATTTGCCTCTTTTTTATTGAAACTTTCAAGTTTTCAGTTGCCTAGTATTTAGGTTATTCTTTCTAGGCATAAAATTTGCTTATATATATATATAGATAGATAGATATAATTTAATGGAAAAATGGATACCTATAATATCTAGTGAAATTAGGGGCTTTTTAAATTAGGAAGATGTATTCGGTTTGTATTGGTAGGGGGTTAAATAAAGTGACTTTTAGAGGTATTTTCTAATATGTAGTCAAATTAAGGGTATTGTTTAGTATGCCACGAATGCACATGCTATGCTTGAGTTTCATTGAGTGAATCCCACATGGCGAAGACATGAGCTGAAGGAAGCGACAGAGGAAAACACTAGAGTCAAACTACGACCAGGGTTTTTCAATGATTCCGACACGTATATCATAAGTTTTCCGAGGGACCTTGAGAGGGGAGGCCCCTTAAATCTACCTCGTAGGAAAACCATTCACAAGAAATAGATGCAAGAGAGTGTGTTGAGCCCAACCCATATATGTCACCTATCTTAAATATAAATGTTAAATAAATATTTTTTCACATTTTTTTCTCATATAATATTTTAAAATTAAATTATTTATAAACTTAAATTATGTATATTCTTTAAAAAAAAATTAAAATTAAATTATGTATATTCTTTAAAATAATTTAAATCTATATAAAAATAAATATTTTTTATTCAATTTTGTTTTATATAATTTTATTTTTTATCATATATTTTTATCTTTTTTATTTGGACATAATTTTAAAATGTTATTTTTTTATTCATAATCATATCACATAATTTTTGGTGAGATTTGTTGGGTATATTCCATAGCTTAAAATTATAAATTTTGAATTTTGAATTAATTTAATATAGAATTGACCAAAAATCTACTAAAAAGAGGTAAGATAATGTCATGTCTATTGATCTCAAACATTCAATATTATGGTCATTAATATACATGCTCTAAAATATATCAAAATATATCAACAAAGATCCATTTTAACCATGGATTAATGGCGTAAACTTTATTTAAAAGATACTAATATTGAAATAAGGTTTACATCTTGTGTTCGATCTTTTTAGGTGTTTGATAGATTAATGTTTAGGATGGATTCTTCTCTCTACACACATACACACACCATGTGTAATTTTTCATTATTTGAATTGCATTTTTAATACATAAATCTATAAGCAACTTACACTTGCAATTTAAAGAAGTTTTTGTTTGATTTTAGACAAAATTGACCAAAAATTTACTTGAAAAAGAGCCAAAAATGTAAAATAGTGAGACTATTTTAAATGTTTTAACCATAAAATAAAAATTAATAGCTTTATACAACATATAAGAGTTGGGTAGAAAGAAGAAGCACTACATTGAGGAATTCAACCCTATGTGAGATCTACAACAAAAAGAGTTCAATGGAGCTAGCATTTTGTGGAGGGAAAAGATTTTTATTGCTTAATTAAAGACCCACTCGCATCAACTTTGGTGTGAAACAGGACGGTGGAAAAGGCCTAAAGAAGCTTGGGGAGAGCGGGTGTGTACATTTGTCTGGGGCAGTGGAATCGGAAAAACATTTCATTTTGGAATGTGATGCATTCAAAGACATCAGAGAAACTTATGAGAACATGTTAGCATCAGTTTCTTGGCATTGTCTTTTTAGCGAGGGGATTGTTGGAAGGTTGGGCCAACACATCATCAATTTGAATCGGAAAAGGATTGAATTGCAAAAAGCGAAAAACAAGAAACTAATGGTCTCATAGACTATTTTTAGGATTGTTGGAAGGTTGGGCCAACTCATCATGTATTTGAATCGGAAAAGGATTGAATTGCAAAAAACGAAAAGCAGGGGAAAAATGGTCTCATATACTATTTTTAGTCTCGTGGGCCTTAAAATATCATTTCATATACATAGTTTTTCCCTTAAATTATATACGAGATATACATAGGTTATATTGAAATATTTTAGTTAATATAAATATTGAAATATTTTATTTATAAACCATGTTAATTTATTATTATTATTATTATTAACATTTTTTAAATGGCATACACTAATTTTATATTAAGAATTAAATGAGTTACATATCTAGTATTTTTTTTACTTTTATTTTCATATATATATATATATATTCTCTCTAAGTAAAATTAATAAATATTTTTAGAAAGTATAAAAAAATTCAAGTTGTGTTTTTTTTTAAACTTATTTATTTTTCTTTAAAATTGATATAAAATTATTTTCTTTTATATGGATATTGAAATATTCTATATATAGGTGAGAGTGAAAGTTAAGTATTTTAATGCAGCTCATTCATGTTGGGTTGTAATATCATCAACGAATTAAAGGGATTATGGATATTTAATAATGATTTTAATTAATTAATATTTTATTTTTATTTTAAAAAGGACATGTGTCAACTCGAGGTTAAGCATGAAACGAATTATACATCTCCCTCCTACTAGGTTGTAGAATGCCCCTTTCGTGCAATAACTAATAGAGAGTGAAATATTTTTACCATATCTCCTTGATTCTAGATTATAATGTTTTTAATTAAAATTATCTAATAATTTTAATTAAAATGGACAAAAACCCAAAATTAAAAGTTTGCGGACAATGAAGAAGAAAGTCCTTGTAAAAGGACAACATTAACACAAGTCTCTAAAAAATATTACCACAGAACCCATGTTTTAAAATTTATATCCACTGACCACAATTAATTTAAACAAAAAAAATTGAATTAAAATGTGTCTTACAATTCATCAACCATAATTAATTTAAACCAAAAAAAAATGTCTTACATCTACCTTCAAAATCTATAAATAATATCAAAATTAATTAAGAAAAAAGGTGTATCAATGCTTTAGATTATTATTATTATTATTATTATTATTATTATTATCTAATTTTAAGGTCACGGTTCAAAATCTATAAATAATATCAAAATTAATTAAGAAAAAAAAGTGTATCAATACTTTAGATTAATATTATTATTATCTAATTTTAAGGTCACGGTCAAGCAAGACACCAAATTGGTGTATGATACCCCTTGTTTATGGGAAAAGGAACCCACCTCCGCTACAATTTGACTTCTTAGACTACGAAGGCATACATAGTCTACCCTCCGCTGGTTTTGAACCTGTGACCTCTCACGAGGAAACACATGCTCTTAATCATTAGGCCCACTCAAGTTGTAAACAATCAATGGTTTTGATTACAACGTACCAAAGTCCTTCACATTTATTATCAAGGTTGTTGTTTTTTCATAAAAGCCAACCTAGGGTCATTTTAATAACAACTCTATCAAGCATTAAATCAAATTTGTTTTCATTCTAAAAGAGATTTGAAACTCAAGATATTTGACTGGAGAACACTTCCATATTTGGCTAGAGAACGCTTTTGATGAAATTAATAAGCTTCATCAAAGACTTCACATTGCCCAAAAAAATATATTTAATTCAATGTGATCAAAGTTATTATTTTTCATTAAAATCAACAATTTTCATCACATCACATCAAAATTCTTCACATTTGATAACCAATACATACAATGCTATAGGGCCATTAATATGCGGGCCATATATATCACTAATTAAATTTAAGAAAATACATTTTCCAACCAAAAATAATTTTAATAACCTTATAACATTATATATATTGAATTCCTTCACATTTTTTGAAAAATGATTTCTGTTTGATGTAACCCATACCAACAATCACAGAAATGGGCTTCACATTTATGCACAAGGCAAATTAAGGGGGTAAATAGACCGCCAAAAAATAGGCCACTGGGGAAGAATACGATACTCCAAAGATGAAAGAGGCATGTTAAACATTGTCGGACTTATATTGTTGATTCATAATTGGGTACATGGTGTTTCCTTCTAATCACACTCGGTCAGTGCTTCTTTCAATGTGGGTATATTATTTCTGGACTAGGCTAGAAAATATCTTAACTAAAATCTTTCATAATAAAATTTCATAATTATTTATTAAAAACATCTCAATTTAACCTTTAATCCAAAAGACAAATTCGGATATATATTACGTCTCATTGGATGCGACCATAAAATAGGAGTTGTCTTTAGTGTGATTTTTTGGAAGTTTTTATAGTTGGTTTTTCTAGGCAAATTTTCTAAAATCTTGCAGAAATTTATTGACATCACAAACTTGATGGGTAATCCTGTGCAATCGAAGTGTCCTAGAGGTTTGCTAGAGTGTTGAATCCATATATACAGTCAAAAAACTAGTTTAAATAACACAAATCAAGATTTCACCTTATGGACTATGACTCAAGTATGCCCTGAGGGTAGCTCGAATTATGTTGATTGTAAGGACAAGATGGAGCCATTGTTGGAAGATAATGGGTTGAAGGAATACATATATAACTATATCATGAAGCCTCCAACATCTGATGCTCAAGATCAAGCAGAATGGAAGAAGTGTGTAGACAAGGTGAGGAGGATCATATTGGAGGGAGTTCAAGACCATATTGTCTCAAATATCCACAAGAAAGAGACTACATATGCAATGTGGCAGACCTTTATAGCTTTTTCTAGAACAATAGTGACCATAGGAAGGTGGCACTAAAGGACAAGATTCAAAATATCAAGATGCAGAAGGGCAACACAATTCAATATTACCTCAACAGGTTCACACAGTGTCATGATGAACTTGGTCAAGTTGGTGTTACTGTAGCAGAGGATGATTTGGTAAGCCTAGCACTTCTAGGCCTTCCAAAGAACTGGCACGACTACCATGATTAGGTAAATGGGAGGGAGAAGCTACCAAATTGGGAACACCTTTGGTCTGATTTGGTATAGGAGGACATAAGGCAGAACACCAAAGATGAAACCTCATCCAAGGGTGATGATGAGGAGAATTGTGTCTTGGCCGGAAAGGAAAAGAAACAGAAAGGAAAGAAATCCCAATCCAAAGCAGAATCAGGTCAAGGGGAAAAGAAGGAAGACTTGTCCAAAATCAAGTGCTTTCACTGTCATGAATTGGGACACTATGCCACAAAATCTACACACAAGAAAGTAGGCAAGACGACCACAGAAGGAGCAACAGGTGAAGCTTTTGCTTCACAGTTTGAACTTGATTTTTGTTATAGCTTTGATGCCACTTGTTATAGATCTAATATGAAAATATATGAGAAATAGAAATAAACACAAGAAATGATAAGATCTGAATATAGAAATAGAAATGATTCAATTTATTGATCAAACCCTTAAGGTAGGGCAACACCATACATTCACTCCTTAAGGAAGGAGAACACTCCACAAGCCATATGTCTGTTCATACAATATTCCTTGACACCTCTCCATGTGGAGTCTCTAGCCTCTATATAGGTCTCATACATACAATACCATGGGTCATTACCATGGTTCCCTCATACCATCGAACTAATACCATGGGCCCATTACATTATTACTAACTACTTTTGGTCCCTTACATGATATGGGTTAACCACCTTATTTATTACTATGGCCCATCCCATTATTACACTATTACTTTGGGTACCACCCTTTGTACCCCATATTATCCCCCCTAGGTATATAACATTCCACCCCCCTTAGCATGTTTCGTCCCCGAAACATGGGAAGAACACAAATAATAAGATCTACTCAAAAGAGTAGTCCACTGATACCATGCACGTGCATCTAGCCATCAAAGAGAAAGGTGATCCCTCAATCTCGCTGGTGCCTCGCTCACTTGAGATGGAAGTTGACCATGGCAGCTCTTCTGTGTTGATGTGTAGTAGGTGGATCTTCTATCCTCTCTATCTGTCCTGCAGGGGTTGTTGTCCTTGTGGCTAATTGGTTGCCATCTTGTTGGTTGTTGTCTTGCGGGGTGATGTGGGTGATAATATGTTGAAGTTTTAACCCACGGTGTCTTTTTCTTTAATTCACCCTTTACTGGAGCCTGATTGTTATCTGGTGCATGTTGTGGTGTCTTATTTTCCAATATTACTTCAACCACTGAGCCCTCATCTGATGTATCAGCACCTATAACCTTTTCTGCTTCAGCCTCTGTTTGTGTTTGATTGTCGATCATCACTAGTTCATCATCTGATATGTTAGTCCCTGGAACATCTTCTGCTTCAGCCTCCATGTACTCTACATGTTTATTGATGGAAATACCCTGTAATGTAATTTTATTCTTTTTATACCAAAGCTTCAAGAATTTCTTCTACACATTGATATTAATAGTACCCACAGATTCCATCCAAGAATATCCCAAAACAACATTCATATTATCCATCTCTGAAGTATAAAAATCAACATGCAACACATACTTATCCATAGAAATCTTCAAATCCGTATACATTTGAACATCCTCATCATCCATCTATGTGTTTTCAATGTGTTTTGCTGGAACTTGCATTTTTTTGCCAAATTAACATTGATAAAATTATGCTTGCAACTAGGATTTATAGAAACAATGATCTTCTCCTTCTGAATCAATCCATGAACCTGCAATAAGGAGATACCAACAGAAAATAACCCTTTAGGTTTCTTGGTTTCCTTTTTTCTTGTAAAAATAAAATCCTTGCTAGGTTGTGTGTCTGTTTGTGTGCGCTTATCCACAAGATTAGATTTACGATCAAAGTGGTCACAAATAGATTTTGCGAACTTCTCCCAAGTAGTTGCCCTTGGATGGCATTTTTGATGACACGACCACCATTGCCATCTTTCGTGGTCCAAGTATATTTTTCCCACACTCAGCTGAGTCTCATCATCCATGATGTAATTCAATCTGAAATATTTCTCCATTTGTGCTAGCCATCTGGCTGGATGAGAGCCATCAAATTTATACACGTTCCTCTGATCTAGGCCCGCCATCACAAAAAAATTTGGCGAAAATTTGAAATGGCCACAATTCCGTCAATATTGCTTAGAATCCCTATTATGACCTGTTTTTGGAAATGGAACAACCATTCTGCATCTGTCCATGTGATAGAAATCTTGATCCAGGCACTGGAATTTCAGATCTGCACTGCAACTCTCCCGCCGTCACCAAAATTTTTGAAAAAAGAGTTGATTTTAAATCAGCGATATCTCCCTCATCCGGACTCCGATTCGACTGATTTTTTTTGAGATCAGGTATTTTTTCACAAAGAATTCAGATCTACAATTAGATTTTGTAGATTTTCCCCAAAACATGTAGATCTGCACTGCAAACTCACTACCCTGAAAAAACACCACTGATTTTTAGATCAGCGATATCTCCTTCATCCGAACTCTGATTCGGCTGATTTTTTTTTGAAATCGGATATTTTTTCGCAAAGAATCCAGATCTGCAATTAGATTTTGCAAAATCCCCCCCAAAATGTACAAATCTGATCTGAAAACTCGACGCCCCAGAAATCCTGCAAATAAATAAATAAATAAAAATAAATTCTCCACTTTTTGCCCAAGAAAGTGCTCTAATACCACTTGTTATAGCTCTGATACCACTTGTTATAGATCTGATCTGAAAATATATGAGAAATAGAAATAAACACAAGAAATGATAAGATCTGAATATAGAAATAGAAATGATTCAATCTATTGATCAAACCCTTAAGGTAGGGCAACACCATACATTCACTCCTTAAGGAAGGAGAACACTCCACAAGCCATATGCCTGTTCATACAATATTCCTTGACACCTCTCCATGTGGATTCTCTAGCCTCTATATAGGTCTCATACATACAATACCATGGGTCATTACCATGGTTCCCTCATACCATCGAACTAATACCATGGGCCCATTACATTATTACTATCTACTTGTGGTCCCTTACATGATATGGGTTAACCACTTTATTTATTACTATGGCCCATCCCATTATTACACTATTACCTTGGGTACCACCCTTTGTACCCCATATTATCCCCATTAGATATATAACAATTTTACCCTCATTGCATGCATGGCAAGCACAATGATGGGTAGTGTGTGGTATCTCGATAGTGGTGCCTCATTCCATATGACGGGAAACAAATAGTTTTTCAGTGACTTGGAGGAGAAGGATCTCTAGATGCACATTGAGATGGGAGAGGATGGAAGGTATAGCGTGGCTGACATTGGTACAATTACTTTTCAGAGGGAGTCTAGCTCCCCTCTCTCAGGCTCAAGGATGTGATGTGTGTACTTGGTCTAAAGAAGAATCTAATTTTCGTTGTCGTGTTAGAATACCGTGGCTACGATGTGATATTCAACAAAAGAAAGGCTTTCTTGAGAAACATTACCACAGGACAAGTGAATCAGATCGGGGTTCAAGTGAAGAACCTCTACAAATTAGATGTGGATTGTGCAACATTAAGAACAAAATAAGAGAAGGTGCAAAGTCGAGATGTCAGTGAATTATGGCATAGAAGACTTGGCCATTTGCATCATGGTGCTTTGAATATCATGCAACATATTTATACATGCTCCCCCAATGGAGCATTAGAGCAGTGGGATACATGAAAAGGGTGTACATTGAGGAAGTACATAAAATCCACCTTCAATGATCGGGACAACATGGCACATGCAATCCTTGAAAGGATCCACTCTAATGTATGTGGACCTTTCTCAACAAAGTCCACTACCAAGCATAGGTATTATGCTATATTTGTAGATGATTTCTAATGAAAGTGATGGATCTACTTCATGCAGAGGAAAGACTAGAAATTTGCCATTTTTTTTGAGTTTAAAGCACTTGTTGAGAAAGAGATTGGCAGGAAAGTGAAGGCTCTCTAGAGCGATAATGGTGGTGAGTATGTGTCAAATGAGTTTAAATTTTTTTGTGCAAAGAAGACATTTGATGGGAGTTGAAAACACCTCATAACCCATAACAGAATGGGGTGGCTGAGAGGAACAACAAAAGTATTGTGGAAGAAACACGGGCAATGTTGCATGACCAAAGCCTACCTCTACACTTGTGGTTTGAAGCATGCAACACAACGATCTATTTGCAAAACAAGAGTCCTCACAACATTCGTGGCATGAGTACACTAGAGGAAGATTTTTCAGCGAAGAAACGAGATGTGTCACACTTTAGGATCTTTGGATCATCAGTTTATTTTCATGTTTCCAAGGAAGAAAGGAAAAATCTAGAGCTAATAACAGAGTTGGGAATATTTTTTGCGTACACAGATACACCTCAAAACTATAGGGTGAACTTGCCATCCCTAAGGATGAAAGTGGTCAGACACAATGTGAATTTTGATGAGGAGAAGGAAATGAGGTGTTCTCTTGAGAGGGAGCTTCATTTGCAACCTAATCATGATCTTTTGGCTCCAAAGGAAGAACCTCAGGAACTTATGGAGTAACCACAAGTAGAGGAGGAGAGAGTGGAGACATCCACTCGGGCAGATACATCCAAAGAAGGAAGGAAGCAGACCAGGGAAGCTAACAAATTATTTCAAGATGTTAGAGATAATGTGGGAGCACCCATATCACAACGCAAGCAGAGGAGATCACCGGATCAGTACACTGTGTACATGGCTCTGATGAGTGAGCTAGTTGAGACAGAACCATCCTCATTCGAGGAAGTGGTGCAGCAACCACTATGGGTTGATGCTATGGTAGAGGAATATGATTCCATTGTCAGAAATAGTGTTTGGGAAGTGGTCCCAAGACCAACAAATAAATCAATAGTTGGTTCGAGATGGATTTACAAGGTAAAGCATGTAGTAGATGGGAGCATAGAGAAACACAAGGCCAGATTTGTGGCAAAAGGGTTCTCTCAGGTGGAGGGAATTGACTATGAGGAGACCTTTTCTACAGTAGCAAGGTATTCATCCATCAAGTCAATTCTAGCATTGTTAGTGTAGATGGGGTGGAAGATCCACTAGATGGATGTGAAGACAATATTCCTCAACAAAGTTATTAAGGAGGAGGTGTATATTGAGTATCCGGAGGGATTTGAGACCTTTGACAGAGAGTCTCATGTGTGCAGACTCAAGCGAGTGTTGTATGGACTCAAGCACACACCTCGTGCTTGATATACTAGGATCGATATCTATCTCACCGGTTTGGGCTTCAACAAAAGTGAAGCATATGAAAATCTTTATCACATTGTGGTAGAAGGTAAATTATTGATTATTGTTTTATATGTCGATGACTTGATCCTTACTAGTGATGAGAAACTTATCAGATCTTGCAAGGAGGATGTTACAAGAGAGTTCGAGATAAAAGACACGGGAGTCGTGCATTATTTCCTCGGTTTGGAAGTATAGCAAGGAGATGAGGAATTATTTATCTCTCAAGGAAAGTATGCCAACGAGATACTAAAGAAGTTCCGCATGGAGAGTAGCAAACCCATGGAGACTCCTCTAGCAGGTAACTAGAGGAAATAGGATGCCACTTCAGGTGAGGAAATGGAGGCTACCATTTACAGGTTTCCTGTGGGTTCACTCATATATTTGGTAAACACACAACCAGCCATGTGTTATGTAGTTAACCAGCTTAGTTAAGCCATGGTTAAGCCAACCAAATTGTATTGGAAGGAAGCAAAGCATGTGTTGAGATACCTCAGAGGCACTACTTAGTTTGGTATTTGGTACAGATGGACAAAGGGAGTGAAGTTGCAAGGCTTCATAGATGCAGATTGGGTGGGGATTCCATAAGACAGGAAGATCACTTTAGGAGGAATTTTTAGTGTTGGGCCAGCAACATTTTCTTGGTAAAGCAGGAAGCGAAGATCTGCCACACTCAACTCAGCAGAAGTAGAGTAAATGGCTGCAAGTCAAGCAGCATGTGAGGCTATATGGATGAGAAATATCATTGTTGGGTTATTTGGTAAGATGATGGATCCTATAGTGATTTACTATGACTTGATCTATTGCCGTGTAACTAGTTCTCACTGTTAGTATAACTAGTGGAGGTTCAGTCAAGGGTGTGTAAATTTTTTCACACATGACCATCTAGTTAAACTAATCAATCAACCTAAACTAACTCATGCATTCAGAGAATTCTAGTTACCCAGTTGAGATTGGAGTTCAAGGGCAATGTACTATCAGTTGTAGACTTTTCCATGTTGTACAACAGGCGCATGCAATCAAAGAATTTCCCTAATTAATAAGGGTTTGATTCCTCATAAAACAGCACAAGGAAATAAGAGCTTGGAAGGCTCAGAAATTGACTAATTATTGTATTAAGTTAGTTTGTGAGGTAGTGAGATAGATTGTACTAGTGCAGAGGTTGCTCAGGCTTGATCAAGCTTTGTATTTCTTCTCTATTCTTTGATTAACGCAATACATATAGTAAGAGGTTGTTATCTCAAAACCAGACCCTAATAGGCTGCTGATCAGGTAGACTTCAAGTAACTCTTTCAAACCTACTTTAGGCTGAGGCTTAGCCTCCTCAACCTGAGAGGGCTCTCTCACAAGATTAAAGATTTGGATAATGAATAAGATGGATAACTCTATGAAACAAAATGAACAAGTATAAAAGGTTGAACACAATTAGAAAGTATCCATTGGGCTTATGGAGTCAGATATGCTTCAGTAGTGACAGTAAGGTTAGCTTTGCATAGAAGTCAAGGCATTCAGAATCCAACATATGTAGAACACACCAAACACATAGAAGGCCAGTACAATTTACGAATATATGAAGGAAATTAGAGCACTGTTAGTGATTTCTAAGTAATCACATATTCATAACACTGTAGATAATAGGAAAAGACAACACAAGACATTCATCACATTGAATTCTTTATGATTCTTGAGAAGCAAAGCCAATACTGTATTACTAAAAACAGAGTCTTTTACATAAAGCCAAATATCAGAGCTTTTCTCAATAAATTTCCAACCCTAAGTACATTGCTCTTTCTCCTATATATAGAATTCTTTACAAAGCTGAGATTCCTCCTCCAGCATGAGGGGAACTCGAATTCTGCTTGCTATGACACCTATTCAAACTTTAACTAACTATTAAATACAACAACTGCTAACTGGAAGTTTTAGAAACCTAAGACAATTAGGAGTCTAACTCCACATCATGCTGATAATAGCATTTATTACAATAAAAACTCGTTCTCTGACAAGTGGTTCCCTTCAGTTTAACTTTGATGGATGTTTAAAACTCCTTGCTAGCCCTTAATGTCTTATCTCCTTTACTGCTCCCACAAAGTAGGAAACTACCCCTATTTTCCTACTTTTGGTTTCCTCAAGGATATTTGAGACCAATTAACCATGTTGTTCTTCTTTGATTACACAAAAGTGTATTGGAGTGCCATGTTTTTGATGTGCTGTAGACCCTTCCCATATACTCGTATGAAGACAAAACTTTTTCAAAGTCGTTTGAAATGTCGTGGACAATACTAGCGGTGATCATTTGTATGACAAAAACTTATAGTTCATATATCTTTTTCTCCGCTTGTTTTACCCTTGTTGGTTGCTTGCACATTGTAAATGATCCTTTTTTGAACTCCCCTTTCAAAAAATTTCCCCTTGATTGCTCAAAATTGGTCGACTGAGTTTAATTATGCAGCTACAGCAGTTTCGTAGCGCGCTACGAAACTGCTGTGCATTATGCGTCATTTTCAGCAGTTTCGTAGCGCGCTACGAAACTGCTGTGTAATCACAAAACACAGTTTTAATACCAAAATCTGACTGTCTTGAGCCTCTTTTAATTTGAAATGTCCCTTTCAACTGCCCTGAAGCTATTTAAAACTGGATGGGGATGCATCATTCTTCAAGAAAAACTGTAACAAGGTAAATCATCAAAAATTTGGGATATAACCTTACTTGCTGTGTGGTTTCCTTAAGGAGATCTTTCCCGCTGGCTTAGCTGCATCTTCAACTCCTCAATTTGTCTCTTCATAACCCTGATCCCAGCTCTCAGTTTCATATTAACTCTTCTGATGAATTTTGCTTCTTTTATTGCGGGAACTGACCATGTGTAGTATTGAGCATTACAGTCAACCACCTCAGGTATTTGAATTGTTTTGTCTTCCCACAGAGCCTCCATTTTGTTGAAATGAGCTTCCTTGATTGCATGTTTCCTTGAGGCTTTCTTCAATTTAGCAATTTCCAGGTTTGCTAATTTCAACTTCTTTTTTAACTCTTCAACACTATATTCTTCTTGAGGGATAACTGCCTTACCTTTATCTTTTCCTTCATGAGACTGTGCTATCTCCTCTGTTTCACTTGCTTCGAGCAGTGTCTCTTGTACCTGTCTTGAATGCCTCGTCACTGGTCTTCTTGGCTTAAAGACAAATTTAGCAACCGGATCATCGAACTTGAGCTTTTTCGAGGCTTTGATCTTTTTGGTCTTGTCCTTTCCTGATTTTATCAAATCTTCTTGAACCAAGGGAGATTCTTCAATATCAATAGCTTGCAGTAAGTCATTAAGACTTCCCTTTGAAACTGGGCTTTCCTCAGTAACCACTGTCTTGCCTTTTTCCTTAGCTAACTGGCTCCTTGTCATTATTCTCTGGACTACTTCACCTGTAAATGATTCATGTACACCCTCTCTGATTTGAGTTTTCTCTTTCTGGGACTGTTGGGGTGTGTCTTGGATTATCAGTGGTTTGGTAGGCTCCTTTACCTACTTCCTAGCCTTCAATTTTACAAATCTCCTGGATCTTGTTTCTGCATGATGGCTAGTTGCTGTTGGAGAATATTTTGCAGCTTGAGGACTGAGACCAGTCTCGTTCTTGAAACCAGACATAAACATGAACGTGGGCCAGTCCCTACCTACTTTCTGGAGCTCATGCAACATGATTAATTTAACTAAGCCGTGATGAAACAGTGAGGTCTCACAGGCTTCCTTCTTTAGTTGAACCTTGTCACACATTTTGCCTAGGCTACGAAACAAGTAGAAAGGTAAATCAAGAGATATCTTTCCTGTGAAATGCAGCAGAAGCTTGAAGTGATATGAATACACCTTATGATACCTCCCCTCGTAGGTAAAGTACCTCTGTATGCAGGTAAGCAAATTGGCATATGCATCCTTGACAAAATTCCTGGGCACAGACTTATTTAAATCTGAACCAATAAACTTCGGCTTTAGAAATTCTTTGCATGGGGTCATATCAAATTTGAAATTTTTAAACCATCTTTCTTCTCCCCTTGGGATCTCAGTGACTGTAGATATGGCCTCTGGAGTGACTGGCAATTCAAGCACCCCAACTTTTGAATTCATTCCTGTGAAATTCAAGGCAAACTCCTTGGTGATTTGCATGTGGCCTCCTTGAAGCTTTTCATAGAAATTCCAATAGCCAACCTGCTTGATTGCATGTTCAACTTCTCTGTTCTTTAAGATAATGTCTAAACCTTCAGGTTCGCTCCTCAAGAACCTGCCTGACCTGTGCTCCTTTCTTTCTGTATCCCTTTCCATGGGATTCCAACAGGGTGACAATTGGAAAGACTGGCACTGTTTCAATTTTCGATCGCTGCCTCTCTTGAGAGCTGCCTTGCTTGAAAGCTGGCTCGCCTGAAAGCTGGCTCGTCTGACTTCCAAGAAATTCAAATTGAATGCTTGACAATTTATTCCTTACGCATGAATCTGACCACAAATCATGACTGTGAGTGTTTGGCTTTTCTTGAAACTTGAAATCTGAGCGTACCAAGGTACCTAACGACTCTAATGATGAAGATAAGCGGTTGGACATGATAGGCGAAGTGTATAAACTGACAATTGATGATGTAAACATAACGGACCTTGATAGATATGACAGCTGAGCAAGATTTGCTACGGATCCGCACGAATCCCCGATTTCGTAGCACAGCCAGTGTAAAATCTGGGTTTTGCGCTACGAAAACGCCTAGACTCGTTTCCGCGCTACGAAAACACCTAAACTGCTTTGTAACACATAAGAACCTTAAAACAAACTTGATACAAGGAATCTATGTGGGTTGTGGGACCAGTGATGAATGAGAACGGATTATTGACCTTTATTTAACCATACCACCAAGATTCTAAAGACCTAGACACTACATTGAACATGGAAAAACTGAACTTGGACTAACACCTAACCTTCACAATCAAACTGATGTGAACAATTTAGTAATCGCTTCTTAAGTGATAACAGAGGTTTTGAGCAGTTTCTTTCCCCTAGATAAATATCTATGTATGTGTGTTGAATCTTGATGCATGTTAATGATTTGTGTTCTCGATTGTGATTTGATTTCCGCAAATCAATAGAGTAGCTTCAAGTCTTATGATCTAGTAAATTTCATGAGCCATTTTGAATCTACACATTGAAATTCTACACAAATTTTTAGCAGAGGAAGTACACCATCCAATATCAATTAAATATTCAAATAATGTTAAAATACCAAGCTACTACTCAAGAAAGAGGTGGAGTCAACTATAGCTAAAATTGATCTTCTTGAAATCTGCATAAGTCAACAACAGTCAATTGTTGTCAAAGTCTACCCTAACCAAAGATGAGATAGTAGTCAAAATAGTCTTCAAGGACCTTGGTCTTAGAGAAATTTATGCGGCCCCATTATATGAAAAAAATGAGCCCAAAACAGTCTTATTTGGAGCAATCAAACCTGGTCAATGTGGAGGAGCAACATGTAGGCTACTTCTGCAATTAGGCCTTCGGTCCAGTAGCATAGATTTCCTTGAATTTGACACCAATCTCTGCGGCCTTTTAAAATAAAAATGATTCACCCAAAACTGAACTCAAAATATGCTAAAAATTCCCAAGTCAACTCTGGTGAATGTCCTTTAGACTTCAATCAGCCATGTAATTTAGTCCAATCAGAGACAACCACCTATACTTCGCAAGAGAGAGAAAAGTATTTCACTTATGAGTTATACGAACCAATAGAAGAAGGAGAGAGAATATGTATGTTGTGTGAATGAGGTGCCTAATGAGGTTTGACGTCTCATGCATTTATATGAATCCATGTGGGTGAAAAGGCAATTCGTTTGGGCTTCATGAAACTACTTGAAGTTGAAGTTGGCCTTGACAATTTCACATGTGAGGGCTTTTAATTCAAAAATGCACTTGTACTTGTTCGATTTGAGTGATATTTAGGTCGATTTTCATCCTCTTGGAAAGAGGAATTTAATGAAATAATTATCTCCATCAAATGAGTTGTCCAAAGTGGAATTTAACCCTAGTTGCATAATATAACACATAGGACCTATCTGGTGTCCTTTATGAAAAAAATGTTGAATCTATAAATCACCTTTTCCTCCTAAGTCCCTTCTCTGCCACTATCTGGGATTCAGTGAGAGTGTCTATGGATATAAATTTTCAATGGAATGGTGAATCTTACAAAGCAGCGTGGAAACACTGGTGGTTTTTTGTATAACCAAAAAAACTCAGAGCTCTGCCTTTATTGCTATCATGGGGTATATGGTTAGCTCGAAATGTAGAAGTATTCTAGAATCTATCTACGGTGTTGAATAAGGTGGTTGCATATGCACTGGCCATTGATGATTTAATTTCAAATTCAGAATCTATACCTCGCCCACGCACAATATCTGAAGAAGGCATTGATTTCTCTCACTTGTGGACATTTTTTCAATGGGTCTGCTTCTTTTGAAGGAAGTTGTGGGGGGAGAAGTAGTACTTCATTTGTCTCAAAACCACTCCTTCAAGATGAAAACCAGTCTAGGACAGGGAACAAATTATTATGCAGAGATTATGAGCCTAAAACAATTATTTTTTTTGCAATTGAGAAGGGCATTCATCAAATTCAAAATTTTGGAGATTCATAAATTGTTGTAAATTGGTTTTCAAACACCTCTAGATGTCATATATTCTCACTAAAACCTATCCTGGAAGAGATTTTTCTATTAAAGAAATCATTTGATGTCATATGTGTATGTCACATTTTCAGGGAAAAAAACAACGCGGCCGATGCTTTGTCTAAAGAAGGTGTTGCATTGGTTTTGGGCACCTGGCACATATTGGAGCGACACAATGATGTTAAACATGCTTTCTTTCACATGCCCTTTATCAAGGGAAATCTTGATGTAGCCTAAGTTTGTCTCCTTTTCATCATGCTAGCAGTTTATGCAAGATGTTACGCTCAAAGCCATTGTTTTTTGGTTTTTTCTATCATGGATAGTGGCTATATGATGTTTTTTATGCACAAACAGGTTTTTGACCGGAATAGCTACGAATAACCGTATGGTAACAATTTATGGTTTTTCTTATTATCAGCGTAGTCTCAGCTATGTATCAGTTACAAGCCTTGGCACAGTCAAGGCAGGCCTTCCTACATTATGATCTTCACAATGGATAAGTGTCCAAGAGTATGTTTGGATCATTGTCTGAATGGTTTTTTTGGTCTCTTTGCCTTTGTTGAAAACTCATGTTTCGGAAATTTTATTTGGATCTATGTATCTTTTGATAAATTATATGCATGGATGGTCTCTACAGAGTGCCCATAGCATAGTCAATGTAATTTCGAAATCTAATAGAAAATTACAATTTTTTTCTTGGAAAAAAAATACATATGTAACATAAAAGAAAAAAGATGGAAAAGTGAGGTATAATATTAATAGGTGGTAAGGCTTTAGGAAAATGGGGAGCTTGAGAAGTGTTTGAATGAAATGCATATTAACTGTTGATGTACCTTCCCTGATTTAAATTAATTTATAATACATGTATAACACAAACGAAATAAAATGGAAAAGTGGGATACAATATTAATAAGTGATAAGGTTTTAAGAAAATGGGAGCTTGGAAGTGTTTGGATGAAAAACATATCACCTGGTGATATACCTTACCTTCCCTGATTTAAATTTATAATACATATGAAATAAAAGAGAATATAATACATGTGTAAAATACGAGAAATGGAAAATGAGAGTTTGAAAATGTTTGGATGAGAAGCATATCACCTCTTGATGTACCTTCCTTGATTTAAATTTATAATACATATAAAACATAAGAGAATATAATACATGTGTAACATAAGAGAAATAAGATGGAAAGGTAAGATACATTGTTAACCGGTGGTAAGGCTTTAGGAAAATGGAGAGCTTGGAAAGTGTTTAGATGAAAAGCATGTCACCTCTTGACGTAGGTGGTAATGGCTTTAGGTAAATGGGGAGCCTGGGGAGTGTTTGGATGAAAACCATGTCACCCGTTGGATGTGTCTTCTTATGACCCCACCATATCCCCTTAAAGATATCCAAACTTCATTCGGTGTAGCCAAAGTGTGACCACAAGTGAAAATTTGGAACGCTAATCATCAGCAAAATATAAAAAGCATGTGAACTTTTGATGTGTTTACGCGTGACACCACCATATATGAGATCTGATGTTTCTACAATGTCGCCAAAAAGAGATGATTTCAGATTCCACTCATGTCCTGAGTCATCATTCCCATATTTTAAAATTTTGTAAAAAGGAAACGCTTTGGTTTGCTAAAGCTGAATTGGATTTAATAATAATTATAAAATCCATTCGGTATAGATAAAATTGCGAATAACTTATATTAAGAGTTAAGATAAGATTGAAAACGATATTAATGTTATCCTTGTCACACGCCATTTCCAGGCATGGCCTTAATTTGTAGTGCGATGTTACAGATTGGGAATTAGTGAGATTGGTATAAATGTTGGTCGTAATGTAATTTTGCAACGAAAAGATTAAAATATTACTATTATTAAAATGAATCTCGTATATATATAAAATTTAATTTAATTTAATTTGTAATTTGTTTGATGAGGGTGTTTATAGTTATCGATGATGTGATGCTGCGAGAAATTGTCTTGGCTTTAGGCAACGTGATTGCCAACATGACAGTCTGATCTAGTCAACGTGGTTACCAACATGTCGGCTTGACCTAGACAATGTGGCTGCCAATGTGTCAGTCTAACCACAGGTTTATTGAGCCAAGAGGTTCATTTTACAGCCCAATATGATGTGTAACGTTGTCTGTCCGTTATCAAAATTGAATTGAAATTTTGCTCATGTCCACCAAAATAAAAATTATGAAAAATCTAAATATAAAAAGATTTAAATAACTATACAAAATATTTAAATAATGTCGGCTCATAAAAAAATTTACACGTGAAAAAATTGGATCCCTCTCAGCTCATGTTAGATCGGTATTTAAGATGGATCTATGCTGGTTAACTCCATCCTTGGGAGAGGCATCCACTACCTTGCACGCTGCCCAACATTAATCTCGTTCATGCCTTTGACTCATCTAAACTTTTCATGCAAGATTTTAATTTTGGGGTCTTGGTTATGCTCCCACATTTAGCCTTGTTTCTCTTTTTCCTATTGTTTTCACTACTAATCATGGAGATTATCCATATCTCCTCCCCTTTCTCGCTTCTGCTTGAATAGTTCTCCGTGTCTTTCCTCTTAGGCTTGTTTTATCACGTTGCAGGTAAGGTACATTCCTCAACTCTTGTAGAATCCTTATTCTTCCCCCCGAAAGGTTACAATCTCTTTTTCTGGTTTCATTTCATCCACCCCTTGGCCCTAGGTGTAAGGCCTCCGAGCGATGGTGTGACGGGCGCCGGGCGAAGTCGCTGTGCATGAGGGCGCGGGCAGGCGCGTGGGCGCACGAAGGGCGTGCGCTAACTGGACATGCGACAATGTTGCGGAGGAAATGCGACGAAAGATGGAACAACAATGCGACGATACTTGAGAGCGTTGCGACACTTAACAAAATGCGTGGAGCGAATGGGGAGTTTATACCTTGGCGTGAGGAGCCTTGCACGAAGGCAAGGCCGACCACATAAGTGCGCATTTGGGTGTCCATTAAAACATGTTTGGGGTCTGCTGGAGTGCCACCACCCATGATAACATGTGTATATATAAACCTGCGTTGTGATTCATTTGGCATCCAACAACTCGCACTTGGAGCTCGCACTTCTAGAGAGGAGCAGGGGTAAAAGGGCGCAGTCCAAGAGTGGAATGCGCATAGCTCATGCGCAGTTCTAAGGTGCGCAAGTTGGTCTATACTTAGAGCCGATTGTGGGTTGGGTGAGGTGTGTCCAAGGTCGTTCTAAGTGCAGTTTTGTGCCGGGTTTTGGTAGAGTGTCTCGGTGACTCGGGTGAGCACCCACTCTTGTGCAAGATGTGCACATGCTCATTGTAAAGGCTGTTATGCCTGCTTTGTAAAAGAAACTAAGTATTGGCTTGGAGTTTGCCAAGCATTACTTGTATTGTATTATTGAAGAAAGACTGATTATAATATATTGTCGGGCAAACTTGTTCGGAAGTTGCCCCTCCCCTTTATACTTGTTGCAATTGTTGATGTTCTTGTTATGATTGCTATGGATAATGAATGAGTATGGGCTTCATTAAGTATAAAGGATAATTGCATGTTTACTTGGTTGCGAAACACAAGCTAAGTAATGTTAAAGTGAAAGTAGGCGTAGTCCACGAATGTTAGTATTGGTGAAAAGAAAGCGTTCGGTGGTGCCGCACCTCGCTATAAGCGGTTGGAAGACTACCGCAGGTGTAGGGGCGTGACAGGTGGTATCAGAGCAGCTGATTCAGGGTATTGAAGGTGTAAGCTGCTACACACCTTCACTGAAGTGAAGGTGGTATCAGAGCAAGGTTTGCTCGTGGAAGGTTGGAAGCTTGTGAACAGGTTCAGGTGTTGAAGCATTGAAGCCGGTATACACTTGACAGGTGAGAACAAGACTTCGGTTTGAAGCCGTTGAGCAGGGTTGCTCGTGACAGTGGAAAGGGTGCTTGCAGGTGAAGGAAACCGTTTCACACAAGTGGAACAAGGGTTGGTTCTAATTACAGGTGACTTGGTGAAGCTGTTGGATGGTCGAAACTAGATTGCAAAGGAGGAAGAAGCTGTTAGAGATGGCAGTCGAATCTCAGGCTGGGTCTAGTCACGTTGTGAAGGATACTACTATTGGGTTCATTGAAAAGGTGTTGGAAAAAATGGAGGATATGGAGACTTCTTGGGATAAGAAGATGGACTTGTTCGCTAAAGAACAAGAGGCCAATTTGAAGACGAAGGAAGAGCTCGATGAACTCCGAACACAACATGATGAACTCCGGACACAGTATGAGTACACTGATCTTATGTGTACACAACTTGAAGTAAGGGTCAAGGAGGTTGAAGAAGCAAGGGATCAGGGTCTTGCAGAGATCGTGAACTTGAAGAAATCTCTTGACGAAGCCAAGGATGAGATAGCAGTGTTGAAGAAGGCCGTGAGGCATAACTCAGGTGGAGGAGTGCCTCATGTGAAGGTCAAGGAACCAGAATCTTATGATGGCACAAGGAATGCAAAGACTCTTGGCAACTTTCTATGGGACATGGAGCAATACTTGGAACGGTTGGGTCTATCTGATGATGAGACAAAGGTCAAGGTAGCTGCTTAGTTCTTAACAAAGGATGCTAAGATGTGGTGGCGAAGGAGGTTAGATCAGAATGCTAATGGTAGTGTTGATGACATTACTTCGTGGGATGACATGAAGAAAGCTTTGCAGACTCATTTTAGTCCGCAGGATGAAACATGGGAAGCAAGGACAAAGATTAAGTACATAAAGCAGACCGGGAGCCTACAAGCATATCAGCGGGAGTTTGCAAGTGCAGCTCTGGAACTTCCCGACATGGTGGAGAGGGACAAGGTGTTCAACTTCATTATTGGGTTGAAGCCTTGGGCATGCAATGAAGTGAAGAGGCAGAAGATTAGGACACTTGAAGAAGCTTTTGCTGCTGTTGACAGGTTGGTGGAGCATTATGATGAGACTTCTGATGATAGGAAGAAGAAGTCCGATAAACCGAAAGATAAGAAGAAGGAAGATGCTTTGAAATCAGATGATAGTTCGAAGACGAAGAAAGCCTTGAAGTGTTGGATATGTGCTGGACCACACACGATGAAGAATTGTCCTTCTAAACCAAAGGTGGCTGCTATTGCACAATCTGATGTGAGGAATGAAGGTGCTTCTATGGGGATGATGCAGATACTTGGTGCTTCTTCTACTACGGAGGTGGTCACCAGAAGGGATCCTGAGAGGAACAAGTTGGAGTATGTTCGAATGAAGGTTGGAGGTGCTGATGTGCTCACTATGGTGGATAGTGGGGCTTCTCACAACTTCATGGGCGAAGATACTGCGAGAAGGATTGCGCTGAAATTTGTACCGGAAAAGGCACAAATGAAGACAGTGAATTCTCCTCCTATTGAGATTCTTGGTATAGCTCAAAGGGTGGACACTACACTTGGTGAATGGATCGGGAAGGTGGACTTCACTATAGTGCGGATTGATGACTATGAAGTTGTATTGGGGATGGAATTCATGAAGCAATTTGATGCTATGATTGTTCCACATTTGAAGAAGCTCTACATTTATGATGGAAGGGAAGATGTACCCATTGGTGTGACAAGGCCTGATTGTAAATTAGGAGTGATCCAAATGGAGGATGAGAAGAGAATGGGAGACATGAGTAAGCGATTGTCTACTGTTGAGGCAAAGCTTACCAAGCAGTCATTGGTCATTAGATCACTTTCAGATAGCATCTTGGAGTTGACAAGAAGGCTAGAGTTGGTTGAGGATGATGATGATGAGGAGGAGGTATATGTGAGGTCGGATGTCCAGGGGGAAGACCGGGTTGCTTATCTACAAAGGATGGAGATTGAGGATCTCGATAGGTGGATCGAGTT
This sequence comes from Pinus tabuliformis, assembly GCA_031772625.1. Classification (NCBI taxonomy): domain Eukaryota; kingdom Viridiplantae; phylum Streptophyta; class Pinopsida; order Pinales; family Pinaceae; genus Pinus; species Pinus tabuliformis. Next base: position 334,490,677 of record CM062809.1, read on the forward strand.
GATTAGTGAGGGAGAGCCTTCAGGCTCTACTCCCTCTACATCTTCTTATATAGATGAGAAGATGGGGCTCATTGTTAGCTGCTCATGGCGGTGAGTCCCTAAACATGTTGAGCAGGTATGATTGATGGTGCAGGGATGGGATGGCATCAAGCATCATGACATGTTGCAGATAGATGGAGTTTCCATGGACCTAAGCATGGATTATGAAGGTAGATTCTTGATGAGTCAAGAATGTGGCAGGATGTTTTGAGGAACAACTAATGATGGCATGAGGATGTTCACTCTCATGATTTGGGCGTGACAGTTGGATTAGCTACCCAACTAGTTCGGACATGGGGTTGCGAAGTGTGCAGAGATGTATTAGCATTTTGTTGGAGTATCATGACAGAGGTTCACATGATGACACATGATGAGGTCGACACGAGTTGTTGCAGTGGAGATTGTGACAGAGGAGTCGATGATCATGGATCGAGATGATATCTGATGGAGGACATACTGTAGAGGTGTATACCTTGGTATGGTTATCTTGGTGGTAGTTGGTCACTAAGGTGAGACATGATGGAGATGGAGTTCTACATATGTTGCAGGGATGTTTGCCTTATGCGGAGTAGTTGACATCATGGATAGAGATGATCTTGGTGGATGGCTACTGGGATAGTATGTTGTCGAGGACGACAACGATTTCAGGTGGAGGAGGATGTAAGGCCTCCAAGCGATGGTGCGACGGGCGCCGCGGGAGGGCGCGGGCGCATAACGGGCGCGCGCTAATCGGACATGCGACAATGTTGCGGAGGAAATGCGACGAAAGATGGAACAACAATGCGACGATACTTGAGAGCGTTGCGAAACTTGACAAAATGCGTGGAGCGAATGGGGAGTTTATACCTTGGCGTGAGGAGCCTTGAACGAAGGCAAGGCCGACCACATAAGTGCGCATTTGGGTGTGCATTAAAACATGTTTGGGGGTCGGTTGGAGTGCCACCACCCATGATAACATGTGTATATATAAACCTGCGTTGTGATTCATTTGGAATCCATCAACTCGCACTTGGAGCTCGCATTTCTAGAGAGGAGCAGGGGTAAAAAGGCGCAGTCCAAGAGTGGAATGCGCATAGCTCATGTGAAATTCTAAGGTGCACAAGTTGGTCTATACTTAGAGCCGATTGTGGGTTGGGCGAGGTGCGTCCAAGGTCGTTCTAAGTGCAGTTTTGTGCCGGGTTTTGGTAGAGTGTCTCGGTGACTCGGGTGAGCACCCACTCTTGTGCAAGACGTGCACATGCTCATTGTAAAGGATGTTATGCCTGCTTTGTAAAAGAAACTAAGTATTGGCTTGGAGTTTGCCAAGCATTACTTGTATTGTATTATTGAAGAAAGACTGATTATAATATATTGTCGCGCAGACTTGTTCAGGAGTTGCCCCTCCCCTTTATACTTGTTGCAATTGTTGATGTTCTTGTTATGATTGCTATGGATAATGAATGAGTATGGGCTTCATTAAGTATAAAGGATAATTGCATGTTTACTTCGTTGCGAAACACAAGCTAAGTAATGTTAAAGTGAAAGTAGGCGTAGTCCACGAGTGTTAGTATTGGTGAAAAGAAAGTGTTCGGTGGTGCCGCACCTCGCTATAAGCGGTTGGAAGACTACCGCAGGTGTAGGGGCGTGACAATAGGGATCCTTTGTTCAATGTGACTCGTTCTTCTATTGGCAACCATGACACATTAACACACTCATTATTGTTGGGGTAGTGGAGGTTGAGGGGGTATCTGTGGCTTGAGGGCTCGATTTTGTGTTGAGGCTTCTATGCATCACTTTCAAGCCCATATTCCCCTTGAGATTTAGTTCGAGATGAATGTTGTGGAGGATGTTGTTCACCATGAATGCTAGGGAATTATAGTTTCAAAGGTTTTGGATGGTCTTCCTAAATAGATTCCTGACACCATGAATATCAAAGGTAGGTAGAACCATTAACTGTACATAGTGGATTTATATTGGCACCTAAAGACTCTTATGGGGAAGTATTGGTGGACAGATGGGATACAAGGGATAATATACAACACAAGCTAGATCTATTGAGGTTGTTGCTAATGGATATCAAAGACCATTTTGCTCGCCAAGAAATGGGATCACTTGTAGGCCTGGCAGCAGTGTCACATTGCAAGGATGAAGATCACCCCATAGGCTTGGACACTTCCCTATCTTCATGACTCTCAAGTTCCTTTTATTTGTTGCTTTGTTTGAAATGTCTAGAAATCTTTGATTTGTTATGAAGATAACAATTTTTTTTATAGTAGTTTCTTATCAATTTTGTGCATGCAACCACAAAACATTGATCACTCATTTTGTTATGCTCTTGATTGGTTTCCCTATTATAAAAATGATTCTTATCTTTTATAATTTGGTGCTTCACCTCTAGTTTATTTCTAGACAACAACTATTAATTAATTAGTGTATCTCTATTCTAATATCCCAAATAACAAGTCAAAAACATATAAAAATGAAAAGAAAAAACATATAACAATCCATAGATATTATATTTTTGTGCACCGCAAAAACTAAAAAAAATCATAATTATAAAAATAATATATTTAATAAATACAATATAATTATTTCAAAAACATTAATAAATATAATTATTTATTAAAATATTAATGAAGGTAAGAGTTGGAACTCACAAATATTTGTTACCTCTTCATATTCTTGAAAGGAAATTTAAAAGAGGATATATCATTTTACATGATATCAAATATATTATTTTGTATATTGTTTTCAAAATGTTTTGACGTTTGTCGACTTGAAAATCTGTTTATTGTTTTCAAAAAAGTTTAATATGTAGTGCATTTGGATGATGTATGAGAGTAAGTGACTCAATGATATGAAATGAAAGGTGATGTAATGCATTTCAATGATATAAGAATAAATGATTAATTTCTAGAAGGTAAGGTGAATGTGTATTTTTATAAATATATATTTTTAAATGGCCAGGTAATGTAATGTGTTTTAATGTATTTCTATAAATATATATATATTTTTATTATATTAATTAATATTTTATATTGTTGTTAAATAATATATTTTATATAAATAAAATTATCAAATAATATTATTTATGATCATTTTTATTTATATTAAAATCATTTTATTATTATTATTTAATTAAACAAAGTAATAAAAATTTATATTTTGTTTTATTAAAAAATTATGATATATAATGTTTTTCAATCACATAAGAATAAGAATAAATGATTAATTTCTAAAAGGTAAGTGGATTACAATGTGTTTTCATATTCATATATATATATATATATATATATTTATTGCATTAATTAATATTTTATTTCAATGTTTTTTATTTTATTATTATTATTTTATTATTTATTTATTTATTTATTATTATTTTTTTTTTTCCAAAAAAATGGAGTAGTGTTTTGATATGTAGTTATTAATAATGAATTTTAGTCTATTTTCTTTTTCATAAACCTAGATCACAACGGATAGATTTGGACTTTTTTAGGACTCACATTATTTTAATCACCAATTAAAGTCCTGAAATAATATTTAAACTTTCTTAGGACAAAATTTTATTTTAATATTAAAAATATATATTTTATATAGAGAAAATTATTAGATAATATATTCTTATCGTAATTTTTGTTTATATTATTATTATCATTATTAAATATAATAATAAAAAATTATATTTGGTTTTATGAAAAAAATTATCAAAATTATTATTCATAAATATTTTTAATTTATTTTTATCTTATATATAATTTATTAACAATTTACAAATTAAAATTAAATTGCTTAGGAAAAACTATTGTTTTTATACATTATAATATTATTATATATATATATATAATTATAATTTTGTGGATTCTCTGTATTGATATTTTGATTTCAACAAATTGCTTAAATAAAATGTATATTTATATATATCCCATCTAAATATTTTTAGCTTAATATCTAGATATTATATCTTTGATTTTTTTACACCTTGTTGTTACATTGCATTAGAATACATTTACATCAAATAATTCAAAATTATTGTCCTTGGTTTGCCATCTTAGTCACTAAAGAAAAGAGTCAAGAACTAGCAAAATTAAATGTTTGTCCAATAATAACAAAGATCAAAACACTTTAGGGAAACCAAAAACACGAGACAAAAATAGTGGCCTTATTGCACTGCAAAGTCTGAACCAAAAGAAAAATTAAATGAAGCATAAAGTTGAAGTGAAACATAACTATAAACTTGAGGAATAGTTGGAGAAGCCATACTATAGCCGGGCCAACTAGCGAAGCCAGAATTGAGATGAAGCTACAAGGAACTGAAGCATTAGGATGAGAAAGAAGTACCCATGTTAATAGGTTGTTCCTCAGTTATAAAAACAGGTGTCAACTTGAAAATCATGGACTAGATAGATCATGAAGTCACACTAAATAGGTGCAGTCTTTGATGTTTTGGTTTTTTTAGTATTTAGGGATATGACTTTAATTACAAGTGTAATTTTTAATTTATTTAAAAATAAGTTTTAAAAACAATCATATAATATACATATACATATACTGTTTGTATAAATATGTTTCTCTTTTGATGTCGTCATTTTTGATCTGCAAGCGGACTCTGTATGTCACTTGCTCTTTTTGAACATGGTTCCTCTTTTCAGCAGGCTGGGCGCAACTGTTTCATCCATATGTTTTTTGGTATAGTTTGTAAAGTTTTGGGTCACAACTCTATTAATCCGGGAGAAGTTTTAGGCTCTTCTCATATTCTCTTATGTCGCTCTCCTGATCCGGGTCTTTCTGATAAATGATGGTTAGGCATTAGTTTGCCAGAATGGAATTGTCATACAGCAATATAAATGAGGTCTGGGCATCCAAGCCTTATCAGTGTTTCTCAGTTTATGTATCCAAGACCTTTATATATCCTTAATATAAAGCTATTACGTTTTTTTTTCTTCTGAAAAAATATACATTATAAATATGTCCATTTTAAAATAACGATTGGTTGTGAATCTAATTTATGAAGCGTATCCAAAAAATCTAGAAGTTTAGATAGCTTACATAAGCGTGTCTGCGCACCAATTTGACGCATGATTTCAGAGCAGTCTAATTACGTTTAATTAAATCTATATAATTTTGTTTACATAGAATTACTTTTTTATCATTTTGTTCGGATATAATTATGAGTAATAAGTATCTCTGAATGTATCTCTGATATTTATATATTTTTAATATAAATCATACTGCTTTTTCACTCTGAAAAAAAATTATGAGTAATAAGACTGCTCATAGAATTACTTTTTTATCATTTTGTTCGCATATAATTATGAGTAATTAGACTGCTCATACAATTTCTTTTTTATCCTTTTGTTCGGATATAATTATGAGTAATTAGACTGCTCTTAAATCACGCGTCCTTCTAACATTTGAGATACAATCATTCATCCCAAAGAAATTATGGAGAAGTAACTATACCTGACCGGACTGCTCTTCACATAATAAGAAAAGGTATCCATTGAAAATTGGCGAAGCAACTATACCTGATCGGACCGCTCTTCAGATAATAAGAAATTATGGAGAAGTAAGTATACCTGATCGGACTGCTCTTCGGATAATAAGAAAAGATATCCATTGAAAATTCGCGAAGCAATCACTTCCTTTCCATATCATCTAATCTTTCCCTTCCATATTTATGACACATTGTAAAGCCTGCTGAAAGTGATTACTTCCCGTTGGTGCGCAGCGCTTAGCTTCACACGATCATGCAAGATTTTTTTGGATAGAGATGGAGTAGTTTATAATGCGATTTTTTTGGAGATGGATGTGACATTTCTATGGATGATGGCTCATGGCAAAGATGATGAGGTCTCAAATTTTCCAACACCTCCTATTTCCCTGAGGTACGTTTTCATTTCCGAGATATCTGACAACGAACAAGAACCGTCACCACCACTGTCCTGCCGGAGTGATCGTATATTTTTTAATTTTTAATAATAATTTAAATATACTTACATTTATAATATATATATATATATATATATATATATTATATTTGTCTCGTAACATATTTATTTCATAGAATTAAAATGTGATGTAAACAAATAAATTTACACATGCTCTAAAGAATTTAGAATAGAACTTAAACCATGTCTAATGACATTTCCCATAAAAGATTTGCTAGTGAACTTCCTCTCCCACTAACTAAGAGGTTGTTAGTAAACATTCCATCCCTAGGAATTCTCCCAAGCCCCGTTAAAAATCCAAATCAATCAAATTTTCTAATTACTATAGGCGTAATCTAAACATGCGAATTTTGGAGACCTCGACGTGCGCACCGGCCGGCCTCCGACTACCTTCCCAAACGCCTGCAACGTCCGCCTCCTACTTTTGTCGACCTCCGTTTCTGTTTTGACGTCCATGTCCGTTATGTTACGCCCGTTGTTGTACTTGGAAGGTCGTACTTTACATCCAAGAGGTGGAGGAATATCCAAATGGTCAAAAGTCACTGAAATTTTGGCAAAAAAATTTCAAATTTTTGTATAGAGATAGTGTTCAAATCATATTTTTGATAATGGAAATAGATTCAGCGCCATCAAAAACATCTAAAATTTAAAATTTACAACTATAATTTAGATTTACAAAAATCCTTACTAAATTTTCTTTAAATATAACCCAAATTTCCTTAACTTTCTAAACAACCCCTCCACTGATTAGACTACGCCAAATATTTCCTCATATACGTACACAGACAAACGCATATTAAAATTAATAATTTATTGACTTGATGGTATATAAAGTTAATATATAATTCATGTGAAACATTGTCGGACTTATTGTTCATTCAGAATTGGGCACATGGTGTTTACGTCTAATCACACTTTTATCCACTATCGGTTAGTGCTTCTTTCAATGTGGCCTCGATTCTCATTTAATTTAATGCGGTCGGAAAATATCTTAACCAAAAAAAATATCTCAATTTAAAATTTAATCCAAAAGACTAATGCACATGTATTTAAGTTTCATTGGATGCGACCATAAAATATCACAACCAAATCTTCGATAAATATTTTAATAAAATACCAACCAATCGCCTTTTCACTATGATCCCATTTATAAGAACACCTGTCAACTTGAAAATCATGAAATCACACTAAATAGGTGTATCATGAAGTCACACTAAATAAGTGCAGTCTTTGATGTTTTGGTTTTTTAAATGTATTTAAAGATATGACTTCAATTAAAATTGTAATTTTTAATTTATTTAAAAATAAGTTTAGAAAACCATCGCATCGCATCATATACATATACATTATAGATATGTCGTGTTTTAAAAGAATGAATAAGTTGTGAATCTAATTTACAAACTCTATCCAAAAAAATCCAAAGTTTAGGTAAGCTTACATAAGCGTGTGAAGCGAAGCGCTGCGCACTAATTTGACGTACTCACATTTAGCATCTTCGTGGATATCTTTTCTTATTATTAGTCCAAAGACGAAAGAGGCATGTGAAACATTGTCGGACTTATTGTTAAATGTACATTCTAATCACACTTTTATCCACTATCGGTCAGTGCTTCTTTCAATGTGGGTATATTCTGTCTGGACTAGGCTAGAAAATATCTTAACCAAAATCTTTCATAATCTCATTATTTATTAAAAACATCTCAATTTAAAATTTAATCCAAAAGACTAATGCACATGTATTTAAGTTTCATTGGATGCGACGATAAAATATCACAACCAAATCTTCGATAAATTTTTTAATAAAATACCAACCTATGGCCTTTTCACTATGATCCCAGTTACAAGAACACCTGTCAACTTGAAAATCATTAAGTCGCACTAAATAAGTGCAGTCTTTGATGTTTTGATTTTCTTTTTTAATGTATTTACAGATATGACTTCAATTGAAATTGTAATTTTTAATTAATTCTAAAACAAGTTTAAAAAACCATCGCATCATATACATATTCGCTATAGATATCTCGTATTTTAAAAGAATGGATAAGTTGTGAATCTAATTGACAAACTCTATCAAGAAAAATCCAAAGTTTAGGTAAGCTTACATAAGCGTGTGACGCTTTTCAAGATTCAAAGTCTCCTCTCTCAGACATTTTGCATTGTATTCGCTCAAGTTATGATGCTTTATCTGGGAATCAGGTTTAAATTCTCGTCCACAGATTTACTCCTGCTATGGTTATCTGGCCTAAATGATTTTTGTATATGTTCAATCAGCCCTTTTCTGCGTTTTTTGAGTCATGTGTAAGCACTGTAAATCTGTCTGGTTTTTTCCCTCTTGGCTTGATCTTTTCAAGTCCTATGTTTCCAATGTAGTTTTATATTGACTCAATATAAATATATCTCAGCTTTTTCTTCTGAAAAAAAGCGTGTGACCTAAGTGCTGTGCACCAATTTGACGTACTCATATTAGTATCTTCGCGAATTTCTAATGGATATTTTATTATTATTATTAGTCTCTGGTATCTGGTAATGGCATGGGATTATAGTAATTTGTTTGATAGCATTTGATATTAGTTGGTTTTCAGTTTTCAAAGTTTTATTCTTTCATATTTGTTATTTTTTTTCTCATTCAACTTCACCGTCTTATTTGGCCTCTTCTCGACGTCGAAGAGGCTAGACTATATGATATTCTCGGTTTAGACAATGCATTTTTTTGAAATGTTTTGCACTAGGGAATTAATGTTAACATTAATTTGAGTTGCTATGGTTATTGGATGTTGCTATGGTTATTGGATTTCCATGGACTGCATATTTCCATGGACTGCATGGTATAATAGAGGAACCATCACCCCTGCTTGTACGCCTGGTACCGCTGCCTATCACCGCTGCTTGTACGCCTGCCACTGCTGCCTGCCACAACTTCAAGGTGCCATACACACTTCTCTTCTGTTTACATGTAACCAGGTGTCCATTGAATGGATGACCAGCCGATCTCCGGGGCACCCAGTGGGAATGACAAAATTTATGGCACATTGCATTTGGAAGTAGGTATAGAAGCAACAAATCTTATTGCGGGACTGGAACCTCACTTGCCTCGCCATACAAGGGAATGACTCATGAAGAAAAAATACAGAAGTTACCTCACCATACAAGGAATGATTCATGAAGAAAAAATACAGAAGTTACCTAAGAGTAAAGACCTCCTGCTTCTACCCATCGCCAACACTCTGTGATTGACGCTTCCATTTCAATTCGAGTTACCTAAGAGTTCTTTTATGCTTCGAATTCTTGTTCTACCAAATCTTGCTTGCTTTTACGAATCCTTTATGCTTCGAATTCTCGTTCTGCCAAGTCTTGCTTGCTTTTACTAATCCTTGTTCAATCAGCGAAAGAATTACCATTGGGTTTGACATTACCATACATATGCCAACCACAGACAAGAATCAGTCTTTTGTTCCGCACTAGTCAGGCTACTGTAATTCCCTGAAGAGCCGAAGGAGATCACTATTCTGTCCGAGCGCCATATGACCACTGCCATGAGGCGAACAAGGGCGTGGAACCTGCTAAGGTGGACATTAAAGAAAAGAAGAAACGTCCGTGTTGCCATGATCTTCCTGGTTCACCCTACATTCCTAGTTTGGTCGCTTCATCTAGGAGTCTTGGTCTGCTCTGCTCATCTCCTTTCGAAGCTTCTGGAGGCTTTTTTTCTTTATCCAGGGAAAGATTCGTTGGCAGCGGCAAAGGAAGGCATGGACATTGAGGGAGAAGGTGTATCTCATATGCTCAGGTTAGGCAAGATGCAGGTGTATCTCATATGCTAAGGTTAGGAAGGATGCAAAGGAAGTTGCAGAAGCTTATTAGAGAGAAATCCCAATTCACATTCAAGGAGAAATCTCGCAGACAGAGGAAGAGGTCAAATTCCTTGGGGAGGGCATTTCTACATTATGTATTTTTGCATTATATCTGGATGCAGTTTTAACTATTACTGTGCTCAAGATTCTGCCTGCCATGAAGTCTAAGACAATTCAGAATTCGGTAACTATCAATGGAAGAAGGTGTTTCTAGACGAACACACATTGGAACTTGTAAATCCATACCTCTGACACCTGGGAAGCATGCTCTTGGCATGGCAATGTCTCTTTTTAATTTAATTTATTTCACTTTATTATTTTTATTTTTTAACATTCTCATACATTCATACATTTGTACATATGACAAATTTTCTTTATTGAATGTATAGATCAGATTAAAAAATATAAGAAAAAACTTGAGAGAAAGATCTAAGTTTAAATTCTGGAATCTGCACCAATGTGCCATCACTATTCGCAGGAGACTAGACAAAGCCATATGGCCAAAAGGTAAGACTGATCGACCTATCTAAGTTCTTGTACAGGCCAAAGATCCACAACCTCTTGTGCTTGGTACGTCTCCTTTCTATGGGGATCAAGGGGAAATTCTCAGCTGTAGCATTGTTTGCTAAAACCATATGTTCCAGAGGGGATGGTAGAACCCCAAAGATTTAGGGGTAGAGATTTTCCATTTTGATTTTAAATATCTTCCTTTGCAATTTTATGCTTTTTGTTTGGTATTTTGCGAATTTGAAATGCGCATGCGTTCATAGTAACTTGCTGAGTTTCCACGCTTGCAGGGTTTCAGTTTTTGGTTAAAACAATATTCGTACAGGGCTTGATTTTCATTTGTTATTGATCATGTTAAGGCTTATTTTTATGGGTATGATCTTTGATTATTCCTTTTTAACGTAAATTGAACCAGGCTACTTGATTTCAGTGCATTGAAGGTAGCGAGGGTTGCCAGGCCAGACTGATTACTGTGGTCGTCAATATTGGAATCTAGACCTGGCAAAGTATTTTCATATTGTTCACTGGAGGCCCATGGATCACAGGAGGAAACCCCATATATATGATACATATGAACTGGATTAGTATTAGCTTGACTCTATAATTATAGACACCCTATGGCAGCTGCAGGGAAAATTAGCAAAGGGGGTCCACCTCACATGAACAAGTTAAACATAAATATGCAATTTCTGCTGGATCAACAATAACTGGATTTGGCTCGTATATTGACTATCAAACTGGAAGATCTGCTATAACGATTTCATTATGTTAAATGTAGTTTCAAGATCGTTGGATTCTCACTGCCCTAAGGCACTCTCATGTTTTAGATTAGAAGTTCCTATTTCTAAGCCTTATAAATATTAAAAACTTATCTAAAAATTATTGAGTATCAAAACTATTGCTTGAGTATTCCACCCAAAATTTAGAAACAGTAATTAAAACTGACCTCTCAGAAAATCTTGATTGGTGGAGCTCTTCGCAATTGTTGTTTTAAGAAAAGTTGCTTCATACATTTTCATAAAATTGCTAATGCCAAATAAGGCAATGCATTGTATGATATAGATGTCTCGCCTTCTTCACAAGGGAAGTATTTAGATATAGATCTCAGTCTCTATATTCCCTCTATATGCCCTGTTTCAGCTAAAAGTCTTCAACATGAACTCCTTGTACTTCCTTATTGTCTCGTTTGATTGAGGCAACACGTGACCTGATTCTCTCATTTGATTGAGGCAATTATGTGACCTTGCATTACCTCAGTTTTGTTACATATTACTCTTGGATCTTTGGCACGAAGAACATTGCTATGAAATTTTAGCCTAAAGGATTACTTAAGTGTTTACCTACAACAAATAATAAATGACCTTTCAAAATCTCAATGTAAGTCAAAATAATACAAAGCAATTTCTTATAATCAGTAGAGATTTGAAGTCAACTCTTACTTCTCATAACATTAGTTTCTATATCCAATGAGTGTGACACGAAGTGGGAACTCCAATGAGTAGGAACCCATTACGAACTAGACAAAACTATCTAACCAATCTATAGAACCCCTTAAGAAGCTTCAAGAAGTTCTTACTGCATCTTATGTTCTCAATCAATTAGCTAGCCTAGCAACATAACAACCGAAAACACCTTCAAACATACGGTCACTATAAGAATTTGAAATAGTATATCTTAGAGAATTCATGGGAGTCATATTCATTATTGTGTCAAGCTCATTGTTTGGTTGTTAGATCGAATCTTAGTTGAAGGCTTTTCCCCTGATGATGTGACTTTGAATAGATTTATCTTGTGATTGCCATGGAGAAAGATTGCAAGAATTGGCACACTCAGTGAGTAACTGTGTTCACAAGGGCAGTTCACTGAGTGCCGCAACCTATAATATGATCATCACTGGTCCCTGTAAAGAATGATGGCATGATACTCAACATGTAATGTTTCCTTATTGAAAAGCAATTGCAAAGTTAGTAACTATCTATCTTATGGCCCAACTAATGTAGCTTCTCGACCAACTAAGCTCTGTAGACAGGAATAAGGACCAGGCTCTATAAGCACTACTGGGATTGGCTGGCTAATAAGTAATTTACATTTGTGTTATCTTTGACCACAAGATGTTGTAAATAATAAATATTCATTTATTGTCTTAGCTTAATGGTTTGGGAAAATTGATAATCATTTCATATTGGCCTTTATACTTGTTTCATGGCTTTGATACAACAATCTATGTACCATGCAAGCAGTCCTTAAATACCCCTCATTTTGGCACTAATCTAAATTTTATTTGCACCTTTCACTGACCTATAGCATTATGACTGAGATTGAATTATTTTCTTCTATGCACAAAGCCATTAGAAATTCAATTTGTAGGATAGGTTTTGATACAACAATCTATGTACGGTACAAGCAATCCTTGTAGCATTATGGCTGAGATTGAATTATTTCTTCGTATGCACAAAGCCATTGGAAATTCAATTTATCGGACAGTAATCACGATGAACTATGCCTCCATGTTAGTCATGTGCTATGACAGTACAAATCTCACCTAGCTCTTGTGTTGTAAAAGTTCTTTAGCATGATTATGCTAGTTTATCCAATAGACATTGTGTCATATATGCATCAAATCACTTCGAGCACTCACTTCTTTCTTGCTACATGTGTCTAATGACCTTATGGAGGGCTCACTTATATTTTAATCATTCTTGCTTATAGGTAGAAATGGTCATGAGGATTTCCTGACGTTCATAGCCTTGTTCCCATATGGTATATCAAGCAAGCCTTTTCGTGTTTGTGTTACATGAGCTGTTTGTGCAAAGCAGTTGAAGTCAAAGTTGGAAGCACCAATGTTATCACTTATACCACATTGCTACATGGGTCGTGGATAAAAGGCAGAGTGCAGGACGCATTGATGCTCATGTCTCAAATTCCGGGACAAGGTTGTGCTCCTAATGAAAGTGCATATTCTGTCCTTATAGTTGGTTTGTGTAAGAAACACATGGTTCAACAGGTTGTTTGGATGTTGGATCAAATCTTAGCTGAAGGCTTTTCCCTTGATGATGTGACTTTGAATACATTTATCTCGTCATTGCCATGGAGAAAGATTGCAAGAATTGCCCCACTCTGTGAGTAACTCTGTTCACAAGGGTTGTTCACTGAGTGTCACAACCTATAATATGCTCATCATTGGTCTCTGTAAAGCAGACAATGTACAGGAGGCCACCAAACTTCTAGACAAGATGCTAGAAAACAATCGTGTTCCTAATGCAGTTACTCGTAGAACCAACAAAGCAATCTAAGCACGAATATCTACCAACTATCTATCCTATGGAGCAACTAATTTATCTTCTCGACCAACTAAGCTCTGTAGACAGGAATAAGGACCATGATGCTGTAAATAATAAATATTCATTTATTGTCTTAGCTTAATGGTTTCAGATATATTGATGATTGTTTCATATTGGCCTTTATACTTGTTTCATGGCTTTGATACAACAATCTATGTACCATGCAACCTGTCCTTAAATAGCCCTCATTTTGACACCATTCCAAATTTTATTTGCACCTTTCACCTTCCATCCCTTCTCTCTCGTCTGGTGTCTTGACACCCTGGGCAGGTGTCTCGTGCATATCTATGTGGATCGGCGATGAGTTCATTGCCATTGGTTTGGTGAACGACTTTTCTCCTTAGTAATGATCCCTATAAATGATCCTTCCTCGGGCTGAGCCCTTGAGAATACAGGTTGGCCTTTTCTAATACCTTAGAGTGGCCTTTGGCCTCGAAAAAGACCCTAGCTATCCACAGCCTTTGGCCTTCTAATACACAAAACACAATGAATAATACCCTAGCTCAGGCCTTCGACGTTTATAGAGGTCGGTAAGGCCTGTGCCAAGAAACATAAGAAAAAACGAACGATTGTTCGAGCACTCCTGTCCAAGCCCTGGCAATATTACGTGAGCCATAGATAGAGTCTTAACTGAACCGAAGCTTGATTCCCGAACAGTGAAGCACGAGCCATACCACTCGATGTATATTGATCACTTGCACTGCTCCTCTAAGCTATGAAAAATTATTACTTAGTCAATTTTATGTTTTCATATCAATGCAAAAATAGAATGTCCTCTTTTCTTTTTTTTCTTCCCTTCACTTAAAGAAATAAGAACTAAATATAAAACTAGCCCTATCAATTATGAGGAGTTATGATCTTTGATTTCTTATTGGATGAGTAGGAAGTTCCAGTAAATTTCGTTGCCTCTACTACATTATTACTCTGTAACATCATCATTGTTGCAACACATTGTCCCTTTGAATTCACAAGTTGCAACAGTTTGTCCCTCTGAATTCACAAGTTCTTGTAAGAAGGGTTCTTTTGTAGTGAAGGTTCCATGACTAAACACCATCTTTGTTATAGGTATTCAGTTTGTCAATTTGAACTTTGGGATCAAGCAATGAGCTTCATGGTTCATAGCACAAAGCTTAACCGCATCTACAACATTTGTCTTTGCTGGTGTATCTCCATTGCTATCACAAGCACGAACCTGCATTGATGCGAGAAGCACCAATTTGTTGTAAAAGCTCTTGCATGGTGTCCTTTCCAAGCAAATTTACTAGCTTCTTGGGTTCCATGAACTTGTGAGGTTTCGACTTATTGTTTTGTGCTCTTATTTTGTTGGCTAGATGTTGAATACTGTCATACTTATACACTATCAAATTGTCTGTTTTGATCATTCAAAACAAGTTCATAGTACACACAGCTAAACCGGATCTACAACATCTGTCTTTACCAGTGTATCTCCATTGATGCCACAAGCACAAACCTGCATTGATGTGACAAGCACCAATTTACTAGCTTCCTGTGCCTCAGGTAAGGAATATAACTCTCAACTTCCTTGTTTCAAAGATTTGCATGTTGTGATTGGTCTTGACAGGTTTTCACCCTGTAGTGGAACAGACATCAGAAATCTCCTTTTCAAGCAGTTCAATCTTATGTCAAAAAGGAAGTGAAAGGAAAGGCTTAACACTTCAACTTCAGCATATGAAAGGAGGCCATTGAGCTTGGATTTCTAATAGTAGCTTTAAAGCAATACTTCTGCATATGAAAGGCTTCTTGACAACTTCAGCTTAAGCGAGCTTCTTGCTATTTCTTCTGGTGCACTCAAGACCTCCATGTGCTTATCACTGATTTGCACATTGTACATTTCTCCAGTTTTAGAACATCTCCCTATTCCTCCAGCTTAGGGCAGGGAATAGATGTCGTGCAACCCCCCTTGTCTTAATAGCAGTTTGGTCAGGTATCTCCATAATTTCTTTGGGATGAATGATTGTATCTCAAATTTTAAATGGACGCGTGATTTAAGAGCAGTCTAATTACCTATAATTAAATCTCTATAATTTTGTTTAGATATAATTACTTCTTTAAAATTTTGTTTAGGTATAATCACTTCTTTATAATTTTGTTTAGATATAATTACTTTGTTATAATTTCGTTTGATTAAATGAAAAATTGATGACTAGGTAAACTTAATTATAATACATCTTATATTATGTTTTGTTAAATTAAACATATAGAATTGAAAAATTACATTTTATTTATTAATATTAAATATTTTATAATTATGTATTTATTAATTTAAAAATGATAAGAAATATTAAAATATTATATAATAAAATTAATAATAAGTTATAGTTTTTCAATCTATTTTATTAGATGTTATATTAATTTTATTTAATGAAGAGACCATAAATTAAAATAACATTTAAGATTAGCTTCAAAATTTTATTTTATATTTTATATTTTTGGTTTTTTTAATATAGAAAATGTTAAGTTAAGATATATATTTATCTGTTTAAATTACATAGTTTTGGTAGTTTATGATTATTGTGATGAAACTTTTGAAATGTTTGGGGGCTTTCCATTATAATGTGTCTTAGTTGAGTAAGAAACTTTTAAAATGTTTGGAGGCTTTTTATTGTAATGTGTTTTAGTTGAGTGGAGAGCTCACTTGGTCATGATAGCTTATTGACTTTCTTGAATCATGGTGTAGATGATTTATTTACATTATTGTTATGCATGCATTTTATTATTATTTTTCTAATATTATTTTCATCTTTAAGGATACAAAAGTGAGATTGATAAAGAGAGCATGACATGACATAATAGCAGCAACAATGAAAATAAAATAAAAATAAAAGTAAACTTGTCAATTAGATATGGCTATATGACTTGGTTAAGTATATATATTATTATTGATAAAGTTGATAAGGTTTTGTAGTAGATCTATAAATGTTGTTCATGTTGACTATTTTAAGTTAAGACATGGTTGTACTTAAACTATACAATAATGATAAATTTAAAATAGTTATATTTTAATGATTTACTCTTCTTAATTAATATAAAAATTGATATCTTATAATAGATTTAGTTAAAATAGTTATAATTTGATGATTTACTCTTTTTAATTAATATAAACAATGATATCTTATAATAGATTTAGGAGTTGTTTATGAAGCCCACAATTTTGTCAAAATCTTGCTTTTTAAAAAAAATCTTACTATAAGAGTGCTTGAATTGTTTGTTTGATGGTGGAAATGAATTCAGCACCATCAAAAACTTTGACACACCCAAAATCTACATTAACACACCATACACACCCAAAATGTTGAAACTAGATAACTATAACCCATATTTCCTAAAATTAATATATAACCGAAATTTTAATTTTTACTGCTCAAACAAGAAGCAAAAAAAAGCAAAAAAAAAGAAGAAGAAAAAAGAAAAAAGAAAAGAAGTGGCTACTTTAAACTACTTTACATGGGAAAGAGGGAATGACAAGTGTCGATGGATATATCGAGTGCCAATCTTTTCAGACCAATCTCGGTTTGCTTGAGAGAACAGTGTGGCAGCTCACCTATAAATAACTGTGTCCTAAACTCCTCGAGTAAGAGTCAGTTGTCTGCTGCTCTGAGCGCCCAAAAGAGAAGTGCCTCTGAGCTTGTTGTGTTGAGAGATTACTGCTACTCGCTGCTACGATCCAAAAGCCAAATTTGAAGTTTCTGCTTGGGCAGTGCCAGTCTTAAGTCAAAGTCACAGTCTGTAATGAAAATGGGTCACATTCATGACGCAACTCCTCGTTTCTGCTCGCAAGTAGAATTGCAAGGCAACATGGTGCACGTTTCAATAGAAGGCAGTGGCCTGGAGGGCGGAAAGGTTTCAGATCCCTCCAACTTCGACGACGATGGGCGCATCAAACGCCAAGGTATAAATTTTATTCAACTTCGTTTGATTAAGAATATAATTCACTGCAAATACTGTTTGTGACCCATTCTGTCGCTCAAGCCTCATTGGGCAGAACGAATTTGCAATTGCATACTTGAGTTCTCGATCTGAAGAAGAAAGCTTTAATGGCGGATTTTGGCAGGAGAGCTATCGGCACGCTTCGTTGAGTTCAGATTTTGAATATGGATGTCAATTCCTTAATAAACTAAACTTTGTTTTCTATGTTCGTTGGGTGTTAGCATCATCATTTTAACATCATTTTTATTTTTTCAATTTCAAAATATATTCTGAGAATTTGCAATCAAAATAAAATAACTCGAACCAGCAATCAAGATAAAAATGAACAGAATTTTGTAAATATATATTTATGAAGCAGCAGCTAAAATGTTGCATTCGCAGGCACACTGGGGACAGCAAGTGCGCATATTATTACAGCAGTGATTGGATCCGGAGTGCTCTCATTGGCATGGGCAACAGCTCAGCTAGGATGGATTGCTGGACCTGTAGCCATGCTTTCATTTTCCCTTGTCACATACTATACGTCTTGCCTGCTTTCAGACTGCTACAGGTCTCCGGGTGCAGTTCCTGGAAAACGAAATTACACCTATATTCATGCTGTGAGAGCCAATCTAGGTATGGTTTCCGCATGTAAATAAATGTTTGTAACTTTGGTACTCAATATGTCCCCTCTAGAAACTTGAAAATTTTGATTTGTTTGCCACACTTTTTTCCAGATGGCTTCCAGGTGTGGATATGCGGTTTCACACAGTACGCGAATATTTTCGGAACTGCGATTGGCTATACAATAGCTACATCTATCAGCATGACGTGAGTTAATTTGAGTGTAGGTGGATCAACAAATTGTTGCTCCTAATGACGTGGAAATGGGGAGCCAATTATATTAGTTTGGACTAAATTGCATGGTTGAACGCAGGGCCATTGAGAAGTCAAATTGCTTTAGCACTTATGGAGAAGACTATCCATGCCACGTGGACACAAATCCGTACCTGATAGCCTTCGGTGTGGTAGAGATTCTACTTTCTCAGATACCCGACTTTGATCAAATCTGGTGGCTCTCTGTCGTGGCTGCGGTCATGTCGTTCACCTATTCTACCATTGGACTTGGCCTCGGTATCGCCAAAGTAGCAGGTCTGTCACAACGCATTTCAAATTTCGTCTAAATTAATAAATATAACAGCTTTCTGTGCTGCCTATAATACGTCTGGATGTGTTTCAGAGGCGGGACACTTTAGAGGGAGTCTCACGGGAGCCACCATTGGTACAGTATCTAAAGCTGAGAAAATATGGAATACTTTCCAAGCTCTGGGGAACATTGCATTTGCTTACTCCTATTCCATGATTCTAATAGAAATTCAGGTACTGTATACTTTTACAATACCATCATAGTGGTTTCAAGGAAACAAATGTGAGGGACTAACTCAATTGAATTGACATTCAGGACACAATAAAATCGCCTCCAGCAGAGAACAAGACAATGAAAAAAGCAACGCTATTGGGTGTGGCAACGACAACGGTGTTCTACATGCTGTGTGGTTGCATGGGCTACGCAGCTTTTGGTGACAATGCACCAGGAAACCTGTTGACAGGCTTTGGTTTTTACAATCCCTTTTGGTTGATTGACATTGCCAACGCCGCCGTTGCTATTCACTTGGTCGGTGCATACCAAGTAAGTATAACAGTAGAGTTAAAGTTTAGATTGAATCTATTTATTTTAATTAGATTGTAAATTCTGACAATATTTTAGAATTTGATATTAATTTAAGATTGTTCATCAAAATATTTTTAAAATATATGTTCTTAGAATATCCCTATCTTCAAATAACCCTATCAAAATGTAACCGTAACCATCTGGATAATGATTTCAATGTTTTTGGCTATTGCAACTGTTCTGCACATAACCGAGTTTTTATACCTGTTGACGCTATGGGTTATATGATCAGGCTGCAGCTTGTGTTTGTTATGCCAATGCACTGATAGGCGACGAATCTTGACGTATTTTACTGTTGGTCTTTTCCTTGGCAGATTTTCTGCCAACCATTGTTTGCGTTTATTGAAGGGTGCGCCGGCAAAAAGTGGCCACGCAGTGACTTCATCAACCATCATTACGTTGTGCAAATACCATTATATGGGCCATATAAGGTGAATCTGTTCAGGCTCGTGTGGAGGACATGCTTTGTTGTGATGACCACATTGATTTCCATGCTGCTGCCATTCTTCAACAATGTTTTGGGACTTCTGGGTGCATTGTCATTCTGGCCATTGACAGTGTACTTTCCGGTGAGCATGTATATATCACAGAATAAGATTCGGCGCTGGTCTTCTCGGTGGGTTGTTATGCAAATATTGAGCGTATTTTGTTTTATTATTTCATTGCTAGCCGCCGGTGGATCCATAGTGGGTATTGTTGAAGCTTTAAAAGCGTACAAGCCCTTCCAGACAGCGTAATGAAAGCTTCTACTTTTCTATCTCATGAATAAAGAAAATTGTAAGCCGCACTTAGCACTCAGATTATGCAGCTGTGCCGGTTTTGTGGTCTTCTTAATTCAAGTATCGATAGTTGTTTCATTGTCCTTTACCAATTTATCTAAGAAAGCAACTTTATAAGACACGCTAATGACCATACGTTCCTCAAAGAAATTCAAAGAAATTCCGAAATATGATTGGAAAGGCTTAAACTGTAATAAAAATCGAAAATTTCAAAATATGTCTTTAGAGTGCTTATTTCAAAATATGTCTTTTAGAATTTTTATTATGAAAGGGATTTAACTTTTAGTAAATATGTTAAATATATAGTATTCACGCATAAAATAAACAGTCTATTTGCTGGGATACTTGGTCTGATACTTTGTCTTTTCTGTTTCCTCTGGTTTCTGTGGTTTTTTTGTCTTTCTGTTGTATTTGTAAGTGCTAATTTTTTTGTAGCGGCTAAGTCTTATGTTCACATCTTTTTAGCACGGGGCAAAAGCAGAATGGTAGGCTTTAAGAACAACCCTGTATTAGTTTTCTGCTAACCTCAAGGGTGTATGGATTGACTTTATTAATTTTTGTTTTGTTTTGTTTTAGGATGGTTATGGAGAATCACATCTCCCAAACACAGGTACTTTCTCTTATAATAGAAAGCAGTTTTAGGATGGCTACGAAGAATCACATCTCTCAGACACATGTACTTTCTCTAATAATAGATATCAATTTTTTGTCTTTGAAAAAAATAGTATTCAAATATAAAAGTTTAAGATTTATTTAATATAATCTTTTAATTAATTTATTAATTGGACATAAATTCTGTATTATTTAGGATGTTGTTAGATGTGTTTTAAAATGAATATATGTTTAGCTCATATATTAATATGTTTCATGATTAATAATTTAAAATAAAATTATTATTTAGTTAATTTTTGTGATTTTTTTAATCTAGGCAATGTAAGATGTATTTATGACGTAAGTGTTTTGATGTTTATCATGTATGCGTTGTGGTTCATAGACCTCGGAGATCATTGACCACTATGTCCACAAAATACTTGTACGAACTAGGGAGATCCACAAGAATGGATCACTAAGCAATCACTTCTTGTAGGCTTGGCTCAACTACGAAATTGACCTTGAAAGTGTTGAGAGAATGAATCTGTGACCTTTCAATAGCAAAGGTGTTGTAACCTATCTCTCATAAATAAATGATTATAAACATTTACCAGCCATTTAATTTATATGACTACACTAATATTACTTATAATCAATATGTGCAAAAATAATTAATCATTTAATAATAATTACAAAATATGCCCATAATAATCAATTAAAAAATTATTTAGCTATTGAGAAAACAAAATTAACACACACTCACTTATAATTATAATTTAATCATTAAAATTGTTATTCAAACAGCATAACATTAATGAAGGCTCAATGTTGCTGTACACATTAAAGAACATAAAATTTGAGCATTTGTAGTGTAGAAAAGGGAATATCTTCCCCTGTTGTATGACCTAAAAGAGAGAATGGGTGTGCAAGATAGTGTATCCCAAGATTTTGTCTTTATTTTCTTCCTACCTTAGTTTGTGATGGTATTTATGAATAATCTTCTTTTATGGTACAATGAATGCACATCTAATTAGTTGCTTTGGAATTTAGTTGATAAATAATAAGTATATTATATATATTTTTTTATTCCTTTTGATTATGATTATATTATAGAAATTTCCATTATATATATTTTATATAATATATATATTAATTATGGTTTATAATTAATATATTTAAAATATAAATATTTAACTTGCTAAGTTGGATCTGTTTTTTCAACTTGTCCTCACGATGAACTACACTGGTTGGTTCGAAACGCGTCAACAAATGATGTTTCATGTGATCTTCGCCAAAAAATCTTTTGTAATTTAATAATTTTGTTTTATATATATTTGTTTATACTTTATATAAAAATTATAAATTAATATTTTAGAATTTAAATATTTTTAATGGTTTAAATAAACATTTCTGGGGATTTAAATCTTGAAATTCACAATTTATATAATAATATAATTACAGATTAAATTGTTCATAAATTTATATTCTTATAAATATTAAAAATAAATTTCCTCATAAACTTATATTCTTATAAATATAATATTAAAAAACGTTGATTATATTAATTTTAAAATCACCTCATAAACTTATATTCTTATAAATATAATATTAAAAAACGTTGATTATATTAATTTTAAAATCACTTCACACTAGATTAGTAAAAAATATTTTACATTAATGATACTTGCAAGGACATGAGCACTTGCACTAATGGTGCATTAATAATATAGGTTTCTAAGAATCACGCGTAGTTTCGTATCTAGACATAATGGTGAATTTCATTTAACTATTTAATGAAAATGCTTAGTATGAGCCTCGTGTCGAGAGAGAAATTATTTACAAAACATTCTAAAAGTCGATCAAAAGTCTAAAAAGCAAATCGCTACTGCACCATATGTCTTCCATGGCAATATTGTGGTGTTTGTGAAAAGTTGTCATCATTGATTCAGCAATAATATCCACTCATCTTTCCCAACTGTTTCGGATTTATAAAATTTAAGCAAAACGTTGCTTATATGTTACCAATATTCCTTAAATCCTAATCGTCGAAATACTTATTGTGTATGACATCGTTAATGGTTGCAGTGTGCCTCAAAATTCCTCTAAAGATTTATATGAAGTAGCTATATATTAAGGAATCACGTAGCGGAAGCATTAAATATATATGTCAAACGTTCTTATATATGTAAAAGGGTATGAGTAAGACTTGAAATTATCATTTTAATGTCAAGAATATATATATTTTGAGTTAGCAAAAAAGCTTTATATTATATAAAGTGGAGGATGTACATAGGAAACATCACATATGATTTTGATAATGATTGGAAAAAACATGTTTTTCATTTCTCATAAGGGGTGTAGTGAAAGCTATCATGTTGGAGCTATATACTGATCATCAAAAACAAGATCATATAATCTTGGAGGCTATGCTTTAAAGTAGTTTCGGGGCAGTGGGTAATTGCATGTATAATTTGGAGTAGTGATCAAATTTGACATATGCAGGAAACGAATAAACAAAAAAGATAGAGAAAAACCAAATTTTGCGGCAAAAAGAGATGCTTGGATTTAACTCGAAAATAGGAAGTCCCCCATGTCGTATGTATTGTGCTCCCAAGTGATCTCCAAGTACCATTTGCCAGGTGCTCCAAGCAGTGCTTTTTTTGATAAGCTATTTGCTTCCATGTTCTGGGATCTGCCTATGTGCTGGATTGTATAGTCTTCCTGAAGCTGCCAAAGGAGCTCTATGCTCTTCAGCCATCCTTGTAATATAAGAGTGTTTATGGAGGCCTTTCCCAAAACTTGATCAATTATGATCTTGGAGTCCCCGTATATGTGCAAGTGTGGGATATTTAGAAAGTTGTTGAACCACAAGAGACCCCAAAGAGCAATTTCTTCCGCCTTGTTGTTGGTGCCGTGGCCTCCATTCCAGAAAATCCTGTAGGATAGTTCAGCTGATATATATATATATATATATATATATATAAATATAAATAATCAACCATCCAAATTTATACTGTAGTTTTTTTGTCTTTTGTCTTAGATTTATTTTGACAAATTAATTTATTGTATGAAAAAAATGCAATTTATGTGAGAACCATCTTGAAATATAAAATTATATTAAAAAATAATATATATGGGTCACTCCCAACTTATGGAGCAGCTTTATGATTGTAACATTTGTAACGGTGATTCATGGACTACTTTTAGAAACTATTTATCATTATTTATCATGTTGAAATACATTTTTTAAATAAACAAATGTAATTTATAGACTTATTTCTTTCTATAATCTTTTGTCTGTTTTAATTATCTTTTAGCAAAATAGATTTTGAAAAATTGTTATAAATTCAATATTGAATTCACTAATCACTAATTGTTAATGATCTTTATCATTATAATAATTTGGGTAGAAAAAAATGAAGCTTAATAATAAGAAGTTACATTCTTAATACTTAGTTTATGATTACTTATATATTTAAAAGAATTTTTAGTTCGGATACTTGTGATTTATCTATTTCTTATAATTGTAAAATGTGGTAGAGAAAACCAAATAACATAATTGTTATGATATTTAAGTGGGTCATATGGTTATGTATTAGGAAAGAATAATAAAATTGATTCAAATACTATTGTTAAAAAAAATAACTTTGTTAGGCCAATAATTTTAATGTTCAGATTGAAGATATATTATAAATTGGTATCAAATCATTCTTAATGTTCAATTGAAGATATATTATAAATTGGTATCAAAACATATGGTTATAGCACTAGGATTGTATGAGATTAAAAGAAAATGAAATAATACTTTTGATATTATGCTAACCCAATAGGTTATCCTTGTTACATAGATATTATTGTTGAGAAAGAGTTGCTAAAAAATAATCTTATGGAATTGAGCAATTGTTACTATCAAAGTTATGTAAAATTTAAGGATATGAACATAGGAAATAATTAGATAAATATAGAGTTCAATGGAAGAGGAAATGTTGATATTTCTCCAAACATGGAAGAAACAATGAGAGGTTTAAGGGAATAAACTCAAAATTACAAGGTAAATAATGAAAGAGCAGCCAAAGATTTGCAGGGGGGTTGGAGGGGAATAATTTAAATGTTGTCCCATTGCAGAACTTAAAAGAAATCTAAAGGAAAATACATTAAGGACTGGATTCAAGTAATGTTGGTGAAAGTTATTGAAGAAAGGTCCATAGTACTAAAGACTAGATCTAGAATGATGGGACACAACCCCCATTGTAATTGGTTGATCAAGAATCAACTACATTTGAAGAATACAATAACATTAGTTCAAAATCTTTGTCTCATAGAAGGAGGATGAAATTTCATTCCAAAGATTACTTTCGTGGTAAATTCAAAAAATCGAAACTGCATGTGTTTGATGGTGAGGTGAAATCTAATCAAGAAGCCAAGTCTTGGTTTCTTGGGATTTATAAATACTTCCAACTACTCTAGAAATATGAATGTTAGAGTGACTCACTAACTATATTTAATATAAATGGTAGAGCATCTATATGGTGAGGCCATTTCAAACATGTGAATAAAATCAATGAGATAAAATTACCTAGAATCAATTTAAAAAGTATTTTAGAAAAAATATATTTGAGATGAGTTAAAGCTAGGACAAATAATTATGGATGAGTATGTGAACAATTTCCGGGCACTGTTATCATATGTCAAGTATATCATGGATGAGAAGGTAAAATTTGATGCCCAGACTAAAAATGTACATTTCTAACTTAATGTACCTAAAAATCATCATCATGGATGAAATGCCTAAGAAAATATACCAAAGAAATCTAGGCTACCAAATTGTTTTTTGTAAGTTGTCATAGTGTATTGCAATATAAAATATTTACATCATTTTGGTAAAATTGTTGTCTTTGACCTACTACCTTGGAAACTAGATCAGAGAAAGTAAAGTAGAGAGTTGAGATCTTGTAAAATTAAAGGAGAGTCCATGAAAAGAAGAGACCAAAGCCATTTGTTTCCCCACTCATGGGGAGACCCGCAAAAGGAGACAAAAATTGCAGCCTTGTTGAGCCACAAATTCTACACTAACAAGACATTTAAACTAAGCATGGAAGTAAATAAAAATATAACTATAGACTAGCTCCATTTATTTTATTACTTACCAACCACATCGGGGTATTGATATCTTGAGTTGTTATTTACTAACATTCATATTTTAATGAGGAACGAAGGAAGGAAGACAAAGAAGAATGGTTGAACATGGAGAGTGTAGCAGAACCTTTATTGGCTAATCGATTTGTGAATATGTGAGGGAACAATAAAATATATTTAAGGAAGGTCTTGTTCAATGAGATTCAGGAGGCTTTCGAGTTTCCAACTTTTGGCGATTTTTAGAGAGGATGATCCATGGAGGAGCTTAGTAATTAGGGAAATAACAAGACGAGAGTCACCTTCAAGGATTAGGAAAGAGAAATTCTGGGTGGAGGAAATTCTAAAGCCCCATTTCAAGAGTAGTGAACAATGTCTCATGTTTCGGAATGAAAGAATCCCTCGTTGCTTGCATGAATGGGTTTCCTTTGAAGGCACCATTGAAGTTTAGTTATACAAAATTAAGAGGAGTGGAATACTAGTGCGAGGGGAAGGAGGGGGTCCATGAGGGAGGGGGATACACGAGTTGGGCAAGGGAAGAGGAAAGATTGAGAGTAGTGACAATAGAGACCTTAGCGTCATGGACTTTCCAATCTGAGGCTGACAAAGTAGAGATAATGATGGTTGAAATTTGTGATTAAGAACAAGGGTGTTCTAAAGAGAGATGTTGGAGTCTTGGGAGTTACAGAAGATACCTTGATTGTGTTTCTTATATATGATCCAGAGGATGAAGGTAGGTGCAATAGTCCAAGCTATATGGAGAATGGGATTGCAAAACTGGGAAAGAGGCCAATTATTGATAAAGTCTAGGGGGTAAGTCTCAAGTCGGGAAGGTTGTCTAAAGAGATTGAAGAACCATATTCAAAGATCTTGGGCCAAAGCACAAGAGTGGAAAATATTTTCATAGTTTTCTTTATTGGCTTAGTAAAAGAAACTGAGTGAGGGACCAACATAACCCCTAGAGAGAATCTTATCTCAGGTTAATGTTTTTTCTATGGAGTATAAGCCAAAGAAAATAAGTTATCTTTGAAAAAAACTTCTAACGCCACATTTTAAACCATACCTGTTGATTCAGAGTGTGAGTTTTATTAGTCACAAGGAAGTAATCTTCTTTGATGGTGAAAGAACCTTGTGGTCGATATCCTTAATGAAGTTTCTCCAAATATTTAGAAAAGTGGATTTGTTGATGTAGAAAAATTTCCTTGAACTATTCAAGAGCTTGGGCTAATAAGGGGATGTTTGAGGAGGAGGAAGATTGCCATCGATAATAATGGGTCTTTGGGGAGGCATTTTCTGAGTAATTAAACACAAGAATTTTCCCATGAAATTGTACAACATAGTGTATATCTTGAAGATTTTTCTTGGGTAGAAAGTTTGGGAAATTGATGCCAAGAATAATCGAAAATGTGAGCAGTTTTTCCATCCTTGAATTCCCAAAAGAAGTGTTCTTGTATTAATTGTTTTCCTTTACAAGCTAGATTCTAGATATATGAGCACATTTTAAATATATATGTGTGGATGCTTTGTTCATTAGTAATGTGGTTGATGCATTTAATGGATCATATTTTCTTCCATATGTCCTAACCTTCTTACATTCAGTGCCACCAAAGTCTTTTTCCTATGAAAATGTTTGGAGTTTCCAAATCCTAGAGGTCCAGTCCTAATTTTTTGTGGAGACATAATTTTTCCCAAGAAACTAGTGCCTAGTTTTTCTCTTTTCTCACTCCTCCCCATAAGAAATTTCATTGAAGGATTTTGATTTGATGAAGGATTCTTTTGGGCATTACAAGAGTGGAGATAAGATACATGGGTAAGGCATGTAGGATATATTTAAGGAGGATAGTTTTTCCAGCTATGTAAAGTGAGCAGAAACTATATATATTTTATTGGTTGGTAAACTTTTGAATGAGGTTAGAGCAAATTTTGGTATGCAGGGAATTCAGAGCTAAAGGGGCTCCTAGATAGGTAGTGGGTAAGGTTAGTGTCTTGAATCCCAGGAGATTAATGAGATGGCGTTGAATAGCAGGGGGAGTATTGAATAAGAAGGTCTCAAACTTTTGTGAATTCAGGTACATGTCTGAGGCAATTGTGAAATCATCCAAGGATTTTCAAAAGGCTAATGCTTGTTGGATAGTTGGAACACCCATGGGCATTGTATCATCCACAAATTTTTGGTGCAAGGTTTTCTCAATAGAGTTGGAGAATCGTAGACCCTTGATGGCACCAACAATAATAGCTTGTTTTAGGGCTCGTTCTAGTCCTTCGACTATGAGGATGAAGATAAAGGGGGAAAGAGGTTTTCCTTGACAAATTCCTCTAGAAGTGTTGAAGGCCTTAGAGAGACATCCATTAACTACTATAGAGAAGAAGGCAGAGGAGATAAGGGAAATTATCTAGGTGATTTAGGCCTACGAGAAACTAAACACTTTGAGAATTTGTGAAATGTATGACCAATTTACCAAAAACCTTAGATAAATCAAGCTTGATGAGCATACTTGTGTTTTTTGAATGATGAAGGGAATTGTGATACCCCTATTGGTTTATGATGTAAATTTATGTATCTTGATATTAGGTTGGTGATTCAGAGTCATTTTGGCAGGTCCGCGTGCCTATGTATATGTATATATCGATTTTGGGGCTAGCTTTTCGAGGGACATATATGTTGTTTTGGAAAAATGGCTAAGGGGAAAAGACTGTAAATTAAACACATATGTTGTTATTAATAAAACCATTGTTGGCTGCAAATCCCACTCCATTAAAAGAATATAGGGGGGAAGTGCAACTCCATTGTGATAGGTAACGAGCACTAGTACAAAATGGATAATTAGTTACTAAAAAATGCCTAAAAATTTCATATAAACCACCATTTTTCAGTGGATGACCAATAGTGGCTAATTTACAATATCTTATAACGCGACCAACTTTTAGTCGTATTTAACTTAGCCATTAATTGGTTGTCTTTTATCATCTAGTAGTTTATTTAGTCATAAATTTGGTAATTAATTTAGTCATTAATTGTCATAATGAATGACCGAATACACAACAAAACATACTTCATGATCACCCAAGAAAACCAACCAATGACCAAAAAAATATGACCAAAATGTTGGTCACGTTATAAGATACTATAAATTAGCTACTAATAGTCATATATATGCACATTTTTGTCATTGTTTGAAACCAATTAATGACCAAAGAATAATGATTAAATTTTGGTCGTGTTATAAGATACTATAAATTAGCTACCAATAGTCATATACATGCAAAATTTAGTCGTCATTTGTAATCACAAATTTATCATTATAGTAGTCATTTATCTTTTTTTGGTAGTTTCATATTCATTATATAAACCCCTCATTTAGTCATTTATATTCACTTCATTTGATCCATACTTATGCAAAACACAATGAAATACAAAAATACCCATATACATAGAGATGCAACAGAAATAAAACTTCATTTCATTAATATCAAAGAACTGAAATATGCTTACATACAAAAGTAAAAATAAACTAGCTCGGGCGATGGTAGCTCATCTCTAAGAAGAGATGTGATAGCTACATGCCTCTGAACTATGTTACAATGAGACTCAAGGGCCTATTTATTATTGAACAAAGAGGGAAAACCCTAAGCAACAAAAACCCTAACCTCAGGAGATGGAACACCAAGATTTTGTGGGCCCCATTGGGGTTAGTTGGGCAGCCAACTTCGCGAGGTCGTAACTTGGTCATATTATCTCCATTTGTCATGTACGATAACTTTTTATAAATATCTCTTTGAGTACTACAAGATTTGTGGTAGATCCCTACTTACAACTAAGGGCCTGCTGCGGACCTCAAAAAAACGTCGTTTAGGGGGTTAAAACTGCTCTGGAAGTTCAGGACCCAAAAAATTGTTAAAAATGGTAAATTCTGCAATAAACAAGGAACAGATGAAACCAAATGGAGGTCTAGGTGGAATAGGTAGGTGGCCACCAATATCCACCTGGATCAATCATCCCTCCTTAGGAAGAAATGGTCCCCATTACATGTAGAGCCTCCATGAGGTGAGGAATTTTCTGTTGAACCTGGTCCCTGGTGAACCACTTGCCCTAGTGAAGGAGTTGGCCTTCTTTGACAATTCGATATAGTTGGATCCTCTATTGCGAGTGTTCTTCATCCGTGTCCATGATCTGATCAGTTGTGGCATGTTTTATGTAGTCCGGGCTTAGCTCTATTGGTGTGAGTTATTTTGCAATGTCAGATGTGTCCAACAATAGTGGAAAGTATGGATGAAGGCGGTCTACACTGAACACTGGGTGCAGACCAAGGAAAGGTGGAATTTGAGATCGAAGGCATTTTCCCCTACAGCCTTGGTGATGGTGTATGGCATATATCGAAGTGGGCGAAGCTTGTAGTGGGGTCCAGCGAGGCGCTCCTTCTACAAATGTAACCAAACTTTGTCGCCCACCTGGAACTTGGGCGACACTCGATGTTGATCATGGCACTTTTTGTACTTAGCATTGGCTCTTTCCAATATATCATGGAACTGTTGGCGGATGTGTCGAATGCACTCAATGAAGCTATTAGCCCTGTCGGCTTCAGACTTGACGTCAGCCAAATCTTCCTGAGTAGTTGCAAATGGCATGGCCACATCAATGGGACATAGTGGTTGAAATTGCATCCAACCCTGAAAAGGGATGTGGTCCATTGAACTCTGGAAAGCTCTATTATATCTATGCTAGACATAGGGGAGGCTTTCATTCCATGTGCATGGGTTCTTCCAGTTGTAAATGCACGTAATGTGTACGATCATCTTGTTGACGACCTCAGTTTGGCCATTAGTTTGGGGGTGGAAAGTCGTGGACTTAGTAATTTTGGTATCTAGCATCAACTAGAGACTTGACCAAAATGAACTTAGGAATATGTTGTCCCAATTTGAGATAATGGACTGTGGGATCCCAAAGTGTACCCACACTCACTTAAAGAAGAGCTTAGCAGTGGCCTCTGTTGTGATACTCTTCTTGCAGGCCGCCATAATGGTCATCTTAGAGAATCTGCCAATGACCGTGAAAACACAGTCATTGCCATGCTTAGTAGAATGATGGTCTGACATGTAATCCATGGAGATGGATTCCCAAGGTCGACTAGGAGTAGGCAAAGGAGTATATAGGCCTTACTTCTTGATGGTTGGTTTGAAAATGGCACAGGTGGTGCAGGATATAATGTACTTCCCAACATCTTGACGAAGGTTCAACCAATAAAAATAATTCTGCTACTGCCACTATTTTTTCTACTCTGAAATTTCCAGCAACCTGACTATAGTACACCTCCAAAATCATCCACAATCAATTGAAGGAACATAGATGTGTCCCAGGTGGCATAATAGTGCATCCTAGAGGTGAAAATTTAGAACTTTCTTACCTTCTAAGAGTGTCTGGTATGTGTTGTCGAATTCTAGATTGCTCTTGTAAAGATGCGTCCACCCCGAAGTCTCGTTCCCACAGGAGTCAAGCACAGTGATCAACGCCATGACTGGTGGTCAGCTGAGGTAGTCTGCAACATTATTGGTGCTGCCCTTCTTGTACTTAATGTTCAAATGACACTGTTGCAGGTATGTGGACCATTTCTGATGGCGATCATTCTGCAACTTATCTTATGTCTGTATGAACTACAGGGTTTGGTGGTCTGTGTGGATGACCGTTTCTTTCCCCATAATGTAATGCTTGCATTGACGACATGCTTGCACAATGGAATATATTTATTTTTCATAAGTGGGATACTGACGGATTGTGTCTAAAAGTGTCTCACTTTGGTAAGTCACTAGATTCCCATGTTGAGTAAGAACTGCACCAATAACATAATTAGAGGCATCTATCTCAATCGCAAATGGTTATTGCAAGTCTGGTAATGTGAGCACTGGTACAGAGGTGATGATTCAAATCGACAAACGCTCTTTTTTTTGTTTCAGACCAAAAAAACTTTTCTTTCACTCCACCCTTGGTGACTTGACTTAAATTCCAAGTGATATGAGAGAACCCGAACATGAACCAGTGATAGAAATTGGTAAGACCTAGAAAGTTGCAAAGCTCTGTTAGAGTGGTTGAGGCTGGCCAATCCCGAATGACTTGTATCCTTTCTAGGTCCACATGCACACCCTAATCACCAATGATGTACCCCAGAGATTGAACCTGGGTCATGCCAAAAGTGCATTTCTCCAAATTAGCACACAACTTGTGTTGCCGTAGGGTTTGAAGGATCTGTCGAATATGGTGGATGTGCTCTTGCCAACTCTGGCTCAAGATAAATATGTCATATAAATACATCACCATGAATGCATTAGCGAAGGGTCACAAGATGTCGTCCATCAATCTCATGAAGGTTGCGGGGGAATTTGTCACTCGAAATGCATGACCAACCATTCGAAAATTCCCTCCTTGGATTTGAAGGCAGTCTTCCACACATCGGAGGGTTTGATAGGCACCTGGTGATAGCTGGACTTCAAGTCAATATTGTTGAAATGTCTCCCCCCCTTGAGCTCATCTAGAAGGTCATCAATCTGTGGGATTGGGTACCTATTTCGAATAATGATCTTGTTCAACGCCCGATAGTTAATACAAAGTCTCTAGGTCCCTTCCTTCTTCTGGAACAATACAATCAGGCTCCCATAGGGTAATGATATTGGCCTGATGTTCCCTTTCTGCAACAACTTCTGAATCTACCTCTTGATCTCATCATTCTCTAGAACAGAGCATTGATATATTGGTCTATTGGGTAGTGGCACACCGGCGGTCAGATTGATGGAGTGCTTGACTTGAAAGTGCAGAGGTACCCCTGTAGGTGATGTGAAAATGTCCCTATACTCCTCCACGACCTTATCCATCTGTTATTTTGTGTGGAGGAGCCCTGTCTGGAAGCCGTGGCCACAACCTTCTTCTTTCCCTGAGGACGAATCTTAAATAAAAAAAGATTCCTAGTATGGGAACGATCTTACTGCATTGCTTTGCAGTGACCAAAGACATGGCGGTAGGTGGGGCTACCTTCAGTATCCTGTATAACTTATTTCCAAAAGTAATAATCACAGAGCAAGGTCTAGACTCATATAGTATTTCACTTCCACAAGTATGGTTGTCCTAATAATACATCACAAACTTCAAGAGGAGCAACATCACACAATACCTCATCCGTGAAGGGCTTGATACTATAAGGAAGGTGACACTGCTAGCTGACGCAGAGATCTCGTCCTTGGTGAAGCCACCTGAAGGTGTACGACTGCAGATGTGTTGTAGTCGGTAATCCTAGCTGCTTCATGACCTCTACTAAAATGAGGTTCTTTTGGCTCCTATTGTCGACAATGAACTACAACTGAGAACCCTTCACCCACATCTATGAGTGGAAGAGGCATTCCCCCTCCTCTGGATCTTCAAGCTCACTCTTTTAGAACTCAGTGATGACCACAGTAGCACTGGGCTCCATGTCAATGATATGCTTCCCTTTTTCATTCCCCTTGTCGAGTTCTAACTTAGAGTCGAAACATGTGTCTGATTCAGAAGCCTTCAACTCGGCCACCAGTGATTGCCTAGCCCAACACTCACTTGTGTTGTGAGTATAGCTCTTATGCAACTCACACCATTTTCTGGTGTCCTTCTTTATCTTTGTGGTATTGTTCTTTGTTTGTGACTTTGGCGGGTTGTCCTGGGTCACCCCTCCTTAGCTTTGTCCTTTTCTTTGTGGTTTGGGGCAACCTTTTCCTTGCCTCGGATTCCCAGATCCAAAGTCTTGCTTCTTCTATTTAAACTTATGCTTAATCTTGAAAATGTATCGGTACGTCGTGCCAAGCGAAGAGATGTCCAAGAACTCCATCTTGTCCTAGATGTACTTCTGTAGACATCTCCGGCAAATGCTGCTCAGAATCCTTGATACCCAGATTCATGCGAAGGATATTGAAAACATTTGTAAACTCCTACACATTTTGGTCCCTTCCCTGCCGTGTGATCCACTTTATGTATTTGTCTTCATAGCTCCTGACAGGGTAATATTGTTCCTTGATGACATCTCGAAAAGAATTCATAGCGGGTGCAGCTGAAAACAATGAAGATCCCCTCTCGTCTTTTTGTTCACAACAGGTTTCCCACCAGTCCTTGACATCTAGGGCAGATTTGACACGTACAAAAGTAATCTTTTCCAGATTTGAAAAGTCATGAACTGAAAAATATCCTTCCAACATATTTAACCATTTATCTACGGCGTTTGCATCTATCTGACCCTCAAATATGGCAATATCAAATTTAACTTGAACCTTAGAAGGAGTGGTGCTTCCAGACCAGTTGCTGGATGAAGATGCGTCGCCTGTGGGTAGTCGTCGAAGGTTCTGGGCAAAGTTATCCATCATCACCTTCCTTTGTCACTTGAGGGATTCCTCAAGAAATATTTTGAAAGGATCTCCTGCCCCCTCGTCTTTCTTTTCTTCCACCATGGGAGGCCTTCAGGTTTTGCGAGGTTGTTCTTGCAAATGTTCAACCAGTTCGAGCCCTAACTCCTTATACCCTGACCTTGTGGGGGACATGCAAAGAAAAACATAGAAAGAGTAGACCGCTCTGATACCACTGATCCGAATTTATGCAAGAACAAAAAAAAATACAAAAATCCCCCTATACATAGAGATGCAGCAAAAATAAAACTTCATTTCATTAATATCAAATAACTGAAATATGCTTACATATAGAAATAAAAATAAACTAGGCTGAGTGATGGTAGCTTATCTTTGAGAAGAAATGTGGTGTCTACATGCCTCTGCACTATGTTATAATGAGGCTCAAGGGCCTATTTATTATTGAACAAAAAAGGAAAACCTTAAACAACTAAAACCCTAGCCCCAGGAGATGAAACACCAAGAGTTTGTGGGCCCCGTTGGGGTTAGTTTGGCAGCCAACTTCTCGGGGTCGTAACTTGGTCATATTATCTCTATTTGGAAGGTATGATACCTTGTTGGAAATATCTTTCCCAGTACTACAATATTTGTGGTAGGTGCTTGCCTATGGAAATGGGCCCGTCGTGGACCTAAAAAAAACATCATTTAAGGGGTCAAAACTGCTTCGGAAGTTCAAGAACTGAAAAATTGCTAAAAATGGTAAATGTTGCAATAAACAAGGAAACAAATGAAACCAACTGGAGGTCTAGGTGGAATAAGCGGGTGGCCACAAATATCCACCTGGATCACTTTCATTAATAATCATTATAAATTACTAATTTAGTCGTTGTCTATTCATTTTACGTGTTCACTATTAATCAATATAAATTTTTTTATGTTCATTATTAATCAACGTAAATTAATTAGTATGATTTTACGACTAAATTAAAAAATTTGCATACAATGTGCATGTTCATATAATATGAAAAACACAAAGTTACATATGTTAATTACAATACTAAATAATATCAAGTACAACTATAAATCATTTCAACCATATAAATTATATTATATGAAATGTCAAGTATTACAATATGAGTTTCCAAGTTACTATTGGTTGGACTACAATTTACACATGAAATATTGTTTCTTCACTTCAAAAAATTATCATTGTGTTTCCAAGGCATTGCAGGGGAATTCACCAACTCTAAAGACTTGACCATCAATCTGTATGTGTGTGTCTCATGCAGGATATTGGATTTAAGGCCATCACTAGATTGGTTCTCCTCTCTCTTTCTGCATTTGTCGCTCCAGTGTTATTGTTCTCCTCTTTCTTCAATTCCTTCTTCTTACCATCAATATTGAATTCCTGTTTTGAAAATGAAAGAAGATACAATGCAAAGTATAAGACATGAAAGATGATGAAAATTAGAATATAAACTAAAGTAGACTATAAAATATTTATACGACATATACCTCAACATCAGGAATGTCAATGCCATTTTTCCCCAGAAAAGAAAGATGACTTGCGTAAGCAAAGCAAATGAAAGGTCACCATAGAAAAGAACACCTTCGGAACTTAGCATTCAATGTTTAGGAAAAACTTAAGCACAATCATGCCAACTAAGTTACATGCTAAAAAGCTCAAGTTTTTGATAACTTGTGAAAATAATAGGAAAAAAGAGACATCATATAATCAACAAGAGCCACGTGGCGGTAATGTCACGTCTTTTATTTTTTTCACATTGCCATCACTTGTCTCTTGTTATAAGAAGTTTAATAAAAAGATAAAAACAATTAATGTAATATCTTAGAATAATAAAATACAAAGTAAGCAATTTAATTAATTAAATAAAAAGATAACTTGAAAAGCAATTGGTTCTACACAAATAATTTTAATAAAAATATTATTTTAAAAATTGTATAAAAATTTCTTATTATTAATATCTTGAAAAAATATATAAATACAAATAGAGTTTAAAGTGGAACCAATTGCAATGATCAAAGTGTTGTATTTGAAAGTTGTCCGTTTTGGTGGCAATTTTAACTTTCACCACCTCAATGCTAAGAATCAACTTTATACCTATAATATCAAAATTCATAGGAAAACTATGTAGCTAATAATCTATTAATCAGACCAACTACAATGATGACTTCAAATGTATAAAGATATTAAATTCATTTGCAAATAACATTGATTAGAGGAGGACCCTGAACTACTACAAACTTAAAACATCCAATCTTTTCCATTTCCACAAAGTAATCATATCCTCGAAACTGATATGGCACAAAACTAATAGAAAA
Organism: Pinus tabuliformis; assembly: GCA_031772625.1. Classification (NCBI taxonomy): domain Eukaryota; kingdom Viridiplantae; phylum Streptophyta; class Pinopsida; order Pinales; family Pinaceae; genus Pinus; species Pinus tabuliformis. The sequence continues at coordinate 334,527,193 of CM062809.1, forward strand.
GGACTGAGATGCACACGTTTCTCATAATAACACTCTGGGAGCTACCTCTCCCCTCCACTCCCAACGTAGACATGGAATCTTGGTAGTCATGTAACTCTTGAAGGCAACAAATACCAATGTTGACATCTCTCTCTGTCTCTCGTATGTAAGCAAACATACATAAGCATGCATGAATGCATCATAAATCCTATAATAATACAATCATGGAGAAGAAAGTTGATGATCACATGGGATCAATGCTTGTTTGCATCAAATGTGAAAATATGAACAATCAATATAGGATTGGAGAATGGAGAATGCCTCATATATTTTACATCTATAAGATACACACATAATGATAAGATGCCTAACATATGAGTACATAAGGGATAAACATAATTTATACAGAGGAAGGTAATGGACATATGATATAGTAGACTCTTAAAAAAGGGTATGCTAGGATCACTTCCAACCATAGGCACTAGCTTCCGAGTAAAATTCAACAATGATTGTAACCCTTGAGACATCAGAGTCTACTTGTGACTTTTCATGGTAGTGACAAACCAAATAGATATCCTTAGTACAACAAACCATTGTCACATTGAGATAAGAAAAAAATCTAGATATTGACATCTTTCTACTATTTTTAATCTTTTGTATAGTTAATTTACATCTATTGATACTGTCAACATGGGTGACTATCTATCTCTCCATTTTATGGATTGAAATGAAAGGTCTTGTCCAACGAAGAAGACAGGCATTGAAAACAAAAAATGTAGTACTGAAAAAGAAATAATAATAATAAACATGTAGAAATGCCTAGAATTGCATATATACATTGATCACCATGCAAAAGAGTAATTTCAGAAATAATAGTACAAGTTGAGAAAGCTTGTTGGGGAGCAATCTTGGTTGTTGCCTTTGGGCTCAATTATATATCCTTTAATTTCACTAAAGGATCCAAATCATTGAGACCATAACATGAACTTTAAAATAGATGAGTAGAACTCTCCTTTATTGTTATGGCCAGAGAAAAATATTAAGCTACTTCAAATACAACATAACTTAATTACTACTAGCTCCCATGCATATATGCAACCAAAATGAATTTAAATGCAAACACGCATGGGATCAATGCTTGTTTGATGAAAGATTATTCATTGTAGATGTAGAATACTAAAATGGCTAAAATTGCTTATTCAAACGATGTGAATGTTGGGTTGGAGGGAAAAATGATCGATTCAATGGAAATTGTTGCGTGGTTGCAAACATGTTGAAGGCATTTGTGTTGTTTGGTGAAAGTTGGCTAGTAGAAATCTTCATCCTTTGTACTTTTTCTCTCAAATCCTCATTCATAGTTGCATAGAAAACAAAACATGTGTCATGATTCATCACAATAGAAATAAAACAAGACAGATTGACAAATACAAAATTGTAGAAAATCCTGTAGATTCACAAGCTCATGTAATGTATTAAAGCACAGGACAAGAATCTACTTCTACTTTCAACCAGCGAAAGACAATAGATCGATGAAAACAATATGAACAAGAAGAAGATAAATCAATGGCACATAACACAAGATGTATTTGGGGAAATCCACTGCTCAAAACCCTGCTATCTGTATTGCATATATAAGAAATATGAGTGAAGATACAAAGCTTGTTCTCACTAGAACAATTCCGCACAAGTATGCTCAACTCTCTCAGCTCACAAGCTAGCTCTTCACCAACGCTTAGCTTATTCTATAGCTCTCCAAGCCCCTAATCTCTTACATAATTCCTAGGATGAATAACCCATATTTAAAGGGAATTCATGCTTCCAAAATTGAAAAATCGAAACATAGGATCAATCTATGATGCATGCATGATATTTACACTCCAGTAAATAATACCACTGATAGTACATTGTCCCTGCACTCTAGTCTCAACTGGGTCTTTCTCTGAATTGACATGCATGAGTTTCTCATGAGGGAATCTTCAGTTAACTGGAGTAGCACTAGTGGATGCATTAGTGCACCAACTGATTGTTAGTCCTCTATTAGTTCCAAAAACAATTTAGAACTAATTTAACTGAACTTAACTCAGTAAACTAAGTGATCTAATTTCCAACTCAATTTAAACTCATATTGGACACCTAAAACTTAGGGAGAACATATACATGACTTCAGAAATACTTCTAACTGATCGAAATTCCTAAGCTAATTAAGTTAATTAAACTTGATTAACTATTTACAAGTTGCTATGAGAACAGAATTCGATTTTAATTCTCAGTTTAATTCAAGGAAAAATTAAATTGGAATTTTTTGTTGCCATTTCTCAACACTCCCTCTCTACAAGAAATGGATTATCAGCTACCCCGATCCTGTCTTTGTGAAACTTGAATTTACATCTTGACAATGCCTTTATGAAAATGTCAACGTCTTGCTCCTCCATGGGAATGTAATCTAACAACATAATCTGTCTCAATACACAATCTTTGAGATGATGATATTAGATATCAATATGCTTGAACTGATCATGAAAAACTAGATTTTTAGAGTGTTTGATACAACTTTGATTGTCACAGTAAATCACAGTTGGATCCATCTACTGACCAAACATACCAACCAGGATCTTCCTCATCTAGAAGGCCTCACATGTTGCCTGACTTGTAGCCATGTACTTTGCCTCTGCTGAAATGAGTGCAACAAATATCTGTTTCCTACTATACCAAGAAACTGCCATTGATCCAATACTGAAGATCCCTCCTGATGTTCTCTTCCTATCGGATGGACTCCCTGCCCATTCCGCATCAGTGAAGCCTTGAAGTTTCACTCCCTCTATCCGTCCATACCATAATCCATACTGAGAAGTGCCCCTGAGGTATTTCAGCACATGTTTTTCTGCCTTGTAATACAACTTGGTACCCCTAACCATCACTTGACTAATTTGGTTAACTACATAGCACATATCCGATCATGTGTTCACCAAGTACATGAGTGAACCCACAAGTTTCCTATAAATAGTAGCTTCCACTACTTCCCATAAAGTAGCATCCTCCTTCCTCTAGCTACCTGCTAGAGGAGTCTCCATGGGTTTGTTGCTCTCCATGCATAATCTCCTGAGTATCTTGTTGGCATACTTGCCCTGAGACACAAACAACTACCCATCTCATTTCCATACCTCCATGCCAAGAAATTAATGCATGAGCTCCATGTCCTTCATCTCAAACTCTCTTGCAAGGTCCTCCTTGCAAGACTTAATCAACTGATCATCACCTGTCAGTATGAGATCATCAACATACAGTACAATGATAAAAAATTTACCTTCCACCACTATGTGGTATAGGATTTCATCCGCTTCACTCTTCGTGAAGGCTAACCTGGTGAAGAAGTTATTTATCCTGGTGTACCAAGCACGTGGTGCTTGCTTCAACCCATACAACGCTCTCTTGAGCTGGCACACATGTGACTCATCCACATGATGCATCTTTCAACCCATTTGCGATGATAGTGCTAATATAGATCTGATTGATGAGTACCTTGCAACATGAGAAAAGGTATTATCATAGTCAATCCCCTTTACCTGTGAAAATCCACGGGCCACAAATCTAGCCTTATGCTTCTCCACACTACCATCTGCAACTTGCTTTACCTTGTAAATCCAACGGGAGCTCACCACTAACTTGTATTCTGGTCTTGGGACCACATCCCAAACACTGTTACGAAGTATGGAGTCATACTCCTCAACAATGGCATCAACCCAAACCGACTGTTGCACTGCTTCCTTAAAGGAATATGGATTTGTCACAACACATTCGCCCATAAGAGCCATGTATCCATTATACCTCTGAGGTGAAGTCATCTGCTTGTGCTGAGAACTGGGTGCTCCCACATTCTCCTGTGCATCATCCAACAATCTGTCAGCCTCTCTGGTTCCCTTTCTTCCTTCTATGGAAGTCTTTACCTGAGTGGATGTCTCCACTCCCAGATCCTCTGCATGTGGCTGCTCCACATCAATCTGAGGCTCCTCAATCTTAGGAGCTAAAATCTCCTCATATGCATGTAGCCCAAGCTCCCTCTCAAGGGAAACTCGCATGAACTTCTCCTCATCGAATCTGACATCCCTGCGAACCATTGTCATCATGCTGGTCGGAAAGTACACCCGATAGTTGTGAGTGTATCAATGTACCCCACAAATATCCCCAACTCTATTTTAGGCTCAAGCTTCTTCTGTGCATCTTTGGTCACATGGAAATATACCGATGACCCAAAAATCTTGAAGTGACCAACATCTGGCCTCCTACGAGAATAAGCCTCCTCTGGTGTCTTCATCTCAAGTATTTGATGTGGGCTATAGTTCTGAACATAAACCGCAGTGTTTCATGCCTCAACCAAAAAGTGTAGTAGTATGCCCTGATCATGCAACATCACCCTCGGTGCCCCTACTATGCTTCTGTTCTTCCTCTCGGCCACCCCATTCTACTGAGGGTTATGGGGTGCCGTCAACTCCTATTTAATCCCTTCCACTACACAAAAGTTCTTAAACTCATTTGAGACATACTAACCATCGTTATCACTCCATAGAGATTTAACCTTCTTGCTCGACCCTTTCTCCACCAATGATTTAAACTCACAAAACTTTGTGAAAGTTTGATCCTTTTTCTACATGAAAAATATCCAGCATTTATGAGAATAATCATCAACAAATATAACATAATACATGTGTTTGGCCATGGATTCTGTCGAGAGTGGTCCACACACATCTAAATGGACTTGCTCTAGAATAGCCTCTGCTCGACTATCTTTATTGTGAAAGGAAGACTTGGTGTATTTTCCCAAAGTACACCCCTTGCATGTATCAACTTGCTCAAGCGTACCTTTGGGAAGACCGCTAGAGATTTGTTGCAATATCTTTAAAGCCCCATGATGTAAGTGGCCCAATCGCTTGTGCCACAACTTGCCAATGTCTCGACTCTGCACCCTTTCTAATTTTGTGCTCAAGGAAACGCACTCCTCTACCTCCAACTTATAGAGATTCTTTACCCAAATCCTTATCTTCTTTACTTGACCCGTGGCTATGTATTGAAGGAACACCTTTCCTTTCGAGAAGATCACATCATAGGCTCTATCCTCAAACATGACAATCGATACCAAGTTCTTCTTTAGCTCGAGCACTTACATAACATTATTCAAGACGAGTGGAGCCCCATCCTCCCTCTGAAAAGTAATTGTGCCCAATCCAGTAACACTATACTTCCTGTCATCACCCATCTCGATATGCATTTGGAGATCTTTCTCCTCCAGGTCACTGAATAACTCTTTTTTGCCAGTCATGTGGAATGAAGCTCCAATGTCTAAGTACCATACACTTCCCATCATTGATGACACCATGCATGCAATGAGGGAAAATTCCAATTTGAATTGAGAGGCCAAAACCTCACCCACCGCTCCTCCTGAGGAATTCTTCTTGGACTTCTTGAGTGGACAATTTGTAGCAAAATGGCCCAGCTCATGACAATGAAAGAACTTAACTTTTGTCGTGTCTTTCTTCTCACCTCCATGATAAGAATCCGATTTGGAATGGGAAGCTTTCCCTTTCCCCTTCTTCTCCTTAATCGCTAAGGAACAATTCTCTTCATCATCAGTCTTTGATGAAGAGCCATCCCTAGTGTTCCTCTTGATCTCCTCTTGCATCAAATCCGACCACAACTGTTCCCAACACAAAAGCTTCTCCCAACCATTGAAAAAGTCCTGATAACTACGTTAACTCTTTGCGAGTCTTGGAAGAGTAAGACTGACCATATCATCCTTGAAAACCTTGATTCCACCACTTCTAAGTTCATCACGATGCTAAGTGAACTTGGTCAAGTATTTTTGAATCGTCTCGCCTTTCTCTAATTTTATTTTTCGAAGTTTGTCCTTCAGTGCCAATTTCCTTTGGTCACTGTTGTTCTGATACAAGTCCATCAATGTTTTCCACATAGCATACAAAGTTTCCTTGCCATGGAGACTGGAGACAATATGGTTTCGAACTCCCTCGAGGATTATCCGCCTCGCCTTCGCAACACACTTCTTCCAGTCTACCAAATTCTGTGCATTCGATGCTGCTACTTAGGAATTTCTTGATCCACAAATTCATTTGAGCCATTATCCTCTAGTACAGTCTACATTCTGTCCCTCCAGGATATAAAATTTTAGTTTCCTTCCAAGGCATACTCGAGCCGCAAACCGTAGAACTCCATCTGCCGATCTTGAAGTATGTATTGCAGATTTGAACTTCACCTGTAACTCGAAACTCAAAACTTTGAAATCTCCTCTAGTATACTATTCTCAACTCCGATACCATGTAGAAAATCCTATAGATTCACAAGCTCATGCAATGTACTAAAGCACAGGACAAGAATCTACTTCTACTTTCAACCAGCGGAAGCCAATAGATCGATGAAAACAATATGAACAAGAAGAAGATAAATCAATGGCACATAACACAAGATGTATCTGGGAAAATCCACTGCTCAAAACCACACTATCTGTATTGCATATATCAGAAATATGAGTGAAGATACAAAGATTGTTCTCACTAGAACAATTCCACACAAGTATGCTCAACTCTCTCAGCTCACAAGCTAGCTCTTGGCCAACACTTAGCCAATTCTGCAGCTCTCCAAGCCCCTAATCTCTTGCGTAATTCCTAGGATGAATAGCTCGTATTTAAAGGGAATTCATGCTTCCAAAACTGCACAATCCAAACATAGGATCAATCTCTGATGCATGCATGACATTTACACTCTAGTAAATAATACCACTGATAGTACATTGTCCTTGCACTTTAGTCTCAATTGGGTCTTTCTCTGAACTGACATGCATGAGTTTCTCATGAGGGAATCTTCAGTTAACTGGAGTAGCACTAGTGGATGCATGAGTGCACCAATTGACTATTAGTCATTTATTAGTTCCAAAAACAATTTAGAACTAATTTAACTGAACTTAACTCACTAAACTGAGTGATCTAATTTCCAACTCAATTTGAACTCATATTGGAACCCTAAAACTTAAGGAGAACATATACATGACTTTAGAAAGACTTCTAACTTCAAATTCCTAAGCTAATTAAGTTAATTAAACTTGATTAACTATTTACAAGTTTCTATGAGAATAGAATTCGATTTTAATTCTCAGTTTAATTCAAGGACAAATTAAACTAGAATTTCTTGTTGCCATTTCTCAACAAAAATTGTCTATCATGTCGGGACACATCCTGTAAGGAGAGTCATAAATTAAAATATAAAAAAAATATGAACATAGAATAATTAAATATAAAACATACACAATTATTATTTAGACACGAAATTTTCTTCACAAAAGGTACAAATCACATAAGATCAACAATATTTACTTTTCACTTCCAAATAACATGGATCTACCTAAATTGGTAATGGTTTATGGAATAGTGTGGGTTTCATAAATTTCACTTCAAACATTTCAGAAAACAAATAAGAGGTGCACACTAGGAAACATATGAAGGTATTTTTATTATATTGATAAAACTATGTGTACCATTCATTAAAATAAAAACAAATTTATCAATATATGTGAATAGTGAACCACCAAAACCACCATCATCATTAATGTCTTAATAATCCATATCATTAATGTTCCAAATTACAATAGGGTTGGATCAAAATGAACTTTAGTTTTGCTACTAATGGCCACCCAAGAAAAGTAGGATTAGTAGGGACATCCCAAGACAACCATGGAAAATTTCTAGCTATTTCTACCAATGTTTTAAAGTTGAAATCGTACTCAAAATTGGCAGTGGGTCAAATTGGACTCAAATCAGAATCAATCGATGAATTAGTTTACTAAAAAATTACAAATATGAAAATTTTATTGAAACAAATATATATTCATGTACATCAATGTATATCCAATATTCCAAACCATCAGAGACAAAAAATACAAATTCTACTAATGTATATACCATGTAAGGGTGAATATCAATTGGATTTCAGGTTTGAAGTGGATTTCTTTAAATTGATTCCATTGAATGAGGAGTTAAGGTCAAAACATTATCCTTTGTATTCAAAATTAACTCAGGGTTTCAGGGCATACAAATTACAAACCATAACATGTAATAGTTGTGCACTAGTATCTTGTAAGCTTCAAAATAAATATTTTATTTATCAAGTTATAAATACTAGACCTTATGTAAACTTATACCCTTTGTTTGCATGGATGAATTTGTGCCAAAATGAAAACTATAAACTATAAACTATATATAGATATTTTAGTAAACTAGAGTTTCTTCACCCTTGACTGCCTGGGCTCCCACTCAATGCAAGAAGTGGTAGGCACAAACTCAATCTGATCACCAACAAAATGAATTTTCAATTGTACAGGGAAGTGGATTGCCAAGTCTCTCAAAAGAAACCTACTAGTTCAATGTCTCATTTAAAGAACCCAACATATCTCAGGAGAACTATTCCAAAATAGCCTCTTCCTTCAAGTATATGGTAAGAAACTTTCTATGATAAAAAGTGAGTTGAATAAACAATAATTCAAGAAATGATTATGCATTTGATTCACAAGCCATTAGAGGCACACCCTTCAACAAGTAATTGCTAGCAAGGAATACAAAAATTGCAAGCAGTGAAAATCGTTGAGGCTCACAAAGAAAAGTAAGCCCAAATTTGAGCCATCTACAGTCACTCATAGTCAAAGACTTATGATCCAAGAAATTCTCTACAATCATGGCTACCAAGCATAACCCTAAATGAATAAGTGTCAATCAAGCTACCAAAAAAATAATTGGAAATGTAAAAATGGCTAATCTGTATGCTAACCATTTTAACATTATAATCCAAGCATGTGAGAACATGATTACTATTGTTCATAAGAAGGTAATGCAGATTTCCTATACTATACAATGCATATTGGCTATGTGTTATATTCTTTCCATGACTATCCCCACGCGTGAGCAGTTTGAGGGGGGTGGTAGTCCCCCTCTATGAGGTCTGCGACAACGCTCCAAGGAATTTTTTTTTGGACCCTATATTAGGTGGGTGGACCTACCTATGGTTTTGTATGTGGTTTTAGCAAACGGTTTTGGGAATGATGGTTTTCTACCCATGGTATTTTGTAGACCTGGTCAAGAGAACTACGATTATGTTATAATCCAAGGTTAATGGATGCTTCAGAATGTATATATGTGTATTGTAACATTGAAAGGAATATAATGAAAAGATCAATCTGGTAGTCCCAGTTTTTGGATCCAGGGGAAAATATTTGTGTATATATGTTTTATGTTTTAAGCTCTCGCCATTGTTTATTTTCTGTTATTAGAATTGTATGTAGGTAATTTCTATACGGGGTTAAAACCTACATTTGGTATCAGAGTTGTTTTGGATTCAAGGGGACGACTTTGCTATTGAAGGGTTTTTCTCGAGCCTGTGGTAGACCTTATTTAGTGGGAGATCTATGGGATCGATCCTTGCGGTGAAAGAATATGGCGAGTAGTGGAAAGATAGAGGTCGAGAAATTTAATGGTCAGAGTTTTGAGTTGTGGAAACTCAAGATGGAGGATCTCCTGGTTGATAAAGATTAGTGGATCATGGTAGATCTGGGTACTAAACCAAAGACAATGTCCGATGAAGATTGGAAGAAGTTGGATCAGAAGGAAAAGAGCATAATATGGTTGTGTATCTCAAGTTGAGTATTGTTGTATGTATCAGGGGAAGCTTTAGCGAAGGCTTTGTGGGACAAGTCAGGGACTTTGTACCAATCTACGTCTCTGGTGAATAAATTGTTCCTATGAAAAAAGCCGTATAACTTGAGGATGAAGGATGGAGACTCGGTGAAAGAGCATCTAAACGCCTTTAATATTGTGGTAAGCCAACTGTTATATGTTGATATAAAAACTTCAGATGAAGATAAGTGCATCAACTTGTTGTGTTCTCTACTAGATTTGTGGGATATTCTGGTTTTTGCAATAGGTAGATATGCAACTGCCTTGCAGTTTGATGAAATAGTATCATCCTCATTATCGGAGGAGATGAGATGGAAAAATACAGAGGGCTGGAATGGTGATGCCTTGTTTGTACAAGAATGGTCCCAAAAAAAAAAAAAAAATCCTCGAGTGGGAGATCTAAATCTAGAGGGAGATCTAAATCTCCAGGAAAACCTATAAAGGTGTGCTAGAAATGCGGAAAGGAAGGGCACTTCTAAAAGGACTGTAGATATAAATCTCTTGAGATTCAAGGAAAGGGATCCGATGATGCTCCTTCTGTAGAGGCGAAAACCAACTTAGATGAAGGTGGGGATGTGTACTTGGATTCTTGTCCAAGTACACATGTAGATCATGAGGCATGGTTGATTGACTTAGGTGCATCCTTTCACTTCACTCCCCATAGGGAGTGGTTCCACGAGTATGATAAATATGATGGTGGTAATGTCTTCTTAGGGGATGAAAGAAAGGCTAGAATCGTCGGTCATGGAAAAGTCAAGTTGAAGTTGCAAGGTGGAAGGATTAGAACACTTTCGGGTGTTTTGCATATTCATGCATTGGTCAAAAATATTATTTCTGTAAGAAAGTTGGATGATGCAGGTGTAAAAATAGTGTTTGAGAAAGATACATGCAAGATGGTTCAGGGAGCACTGGTATTGATGCAGAAGAGGAATCAAAAGATGAAGAGCCACAAACTCCAGATGTGAGAAGATTTGATTGAGAAAGAAGGAAGTCAGAAAGGTATAGTCTAGCTGATTTTTTTCCAAATTTTGCTTTATCTATTACTCATGATGATCCCATAAATGTTAGGGAAGTAGTAGATTCAGACTATGACAAACTATAGAAAGAGGCCATGGTTGATGAAATGAAATCTTTGCACAAAAATGAGGCTTGGGATATAGTGGAGTTGTCGGCTGAAAGGAAACCTATTGGCAGCAAATGGGTGTTTAAGAAGAAGATGAATGTAGAAGGAAAGGTCGAGAAATACAAAGCTCGGTTGGTAGCAAATTATTCCTAGGTGTCGGGAATTGATTTTGGTGATATTTTTTCTCTTGTTGCCAAGGTAGCTTCTATTAGATTACTTTTATCTGTTGTTGCTTCTTTTGATATTGGGGTAGAACAGATGGATGTGAAGATATCATTTCTTCATGGGGATCTGAAAGAAGAGATCTACATGAAGCAACCTAAAGGCTTTGCAGTGAAGGGTAAGGAAGAATTGGTATGTAGGTTAAAAAGGTCTCTGTATGGGTTGAAATAGTCACCAAGGATGTGGTATCATAAATTTGATACATATATATGGGGACTTGGATTCACCAGAATCAAAGCATATCACTGTGTGTATTTTAAATTAATTTGTGACCGTGTTATTTATTTGGTATTGTATGTGGATGATATGATGTTGATTGGAAATAACAAAGAAATTATCCATGAATTGAAGACCTAATTGTCCTCCAAATTTGACATGAAAGCTTTTGGTGTTGCAAACTATATTTTGGGCATGGAAATTAAATGAGATCAGGAAAAAAGGAAGCTCTGGTTAAACCAAAGGAAGTATGTTGAGACAATATTACAAAGGTTTAATATGCAGGATAGTAAACTGGTGAAGGTTCCTATTCTTGTCGGTGTAAAGTTATCTGCTGAAAAGTGTCCCAAGACATAAGAAGAGGAAGAGGACATGTCCCATGTTCCATACACAAGTGCAGTTGGTAGCTTGATGTGTGCAATGGTATGTACTAGACCATACATTGCACATGCAATGGGAGTATTGAGCAGTTTTATGTCAAAACCAAGGAAGGAGCATTAGAAAATAGTGAAGCGGTTTTGCAGGTAATTGCGTGGCACTAGTGATTATGGTCAGTGCTACCAAATAAGACCAAGATTGGACAGAGTTTTGGACATTCATGGCTTTGATGATGTAGATAGGGTTGAAGATCTGGATCAGAGAAGATATACAAGTGGGTATGTGTTTAACGTATTTGGAGGTGCAGTTAGTTGGATAAGTAAGACAATCTGTAGTGGCACTTTCAACTACAGAGGCAGAATACATGGCAACCAATGATGCAAGAAATAAAGTAGTTTGGTTGCAGATATTGTGTTCAAGTATGGGGTTAGTATAATGAGCTATAAGAATAGAATATGACAACTAAAGTGAAATTTTCTTGGCAAAGAACCATGCTTATCATTCAAAGACAAAGCACATTGATGTTCAGTATCACTTTGTAAGGGATATGGTTGAGGAAAAAAATGTGTTACTGGTAAATGTGGACACTTTGAAGAATACTACAGATGCATTGACAAAGTTTGTGAGCTCTAAGAAGTTCTCTTGGTGTAAAGAAACAATGGGTGTTGCAGGGTTGGACCAATGACTAAGCTCTCATGTGGCCTCCCATGGAAAGAAAACAACGAGTGGGAGAATGTTGGGTGTGTTATATTCTTTCCATGACTATCCCCACACGCGGGGGGGGAGAAAACCCCCCTATTCATTGCGTCGGGCGCAGTTCCCTAGAGAAATTTTTTTTAGACCCTATATTAGGTGGGTGGACCTACCTATGGTTTTGTGCGTGGTTTTAACACATGGTTTTCGGCATGATGGTTTTCTGCCCATGGTATTTTGTAGATCTGGTCAAGAGAACTACGGTTATGTTCTAATATAGGGTTAATGGATTGGGGTTTATGGATGCTTCGACATGTATATATATGTATTGTAACATTTAAAGGAATATAATGAAAATATCAATCTGGTAGTCTCGGTTTTGGGATCCAGGGGAAAATATCTATGTATATATGTTTTATGTTTTATGCTCTCGCCATTGTTTATTTTCTGTTTTTAGAATTCGTATGCAGGTAGTTTTTGTATGGGGTTAAAACCTACAATGCCAAGGAAGGCAATGCAAGTAAGAATAAATAAAATTCTTTTGCTAAGTGAGGATGACCAACAACGAGAAAGAAGGAATTTTTGAAATTACTTGTTTCTTGTAGTGGCAAAGGAGGAAAGTGTAAAACCAGCCGCAAACTGAATAAAATGCACAAGAAATCTTCAAGATCTGAAGGTAATTAGAAAAATAATTGGTATTACAGGTAAACTTATCTATAATGTATTCTATCTTGACTGGCCAATAACTGAATGGAGTTGATTCAGCTAGGAAAAACAATAAACTTATCGAACAAATTTAAGTATTTTTTATGGGCCAATGTTAATGACAAAAAAAGGCTCCATAGTGTGCAAAAGGAGGCTTTATGTATTCCAATGAATTTGGGGATATTAGTGTCTTTGAAAGTTTGATGCAAGATTTAAAGAGAAACACTATGCCACATGATACACTTTAGGGAGCAACACTATTCCCAATATTCCAAACCATCAAAGACAAAAAATACAAATTCTACTCATGTATATACCATGTAAGATTGAATATCAACTAGATTTCAAGTTTGAAGTGGATTTCTTTAAATTGGTTCTACTGAATGAGGAGCTTAAGATTAAAACATTCTCCTTCATATTCAAAATTACCTTAGGGTTCCAGGGCATACAAATTGCAAACCATGACATGTAATAGTTGTGCACCAGTAACTTGTAAGCTTCAAACCCAATATTCTATTTATCAAGTTCTAAAAGATTAGACCTTATGTAAACTTCTACCCTTTGTTTACATGGATGAATTTGTGCGAGAAGGAAAACCAGAAACTATAAACTATATATAGGTATTTTAGTAAACTAGAGTTTCTTGACCCTCGACTACCTAGGCTCCCACTCAATGCAAGCAGTGGTAGGCACAAACTCAATCTAATCACCAGCCCAATGACTTCACAATTGTACAGGAAGTGGATTTCCAATTATCACCAAAGAAACCTACAAGTTAAATGTCTCATTTGAATAACCCAACGTCTCTCAAGAGCACTAGGTAAACTAAGAATTTAATTCCCATGCCTGAGAAACGATTGGGTTGAATTGACTGGTATAATGATACCATTTCCAGAATAGCCTCTTCCTTCAAGTATATGGAAAACTAATTTCTCTAGAGAAAGTGAGTTGAATAAACAATAACTGAATAAATGACTATACATTTGATTCACAAGCATTTAGAGGCACACCCTTCAACAATTAATTTCCAACAAGGACTACAAAACTTGCAAGAAGTGAAAATTGTTGAGGTTCACAAAGAAAAGGGAGCCCAAATTTGAGTCTTCTATAGTAACTCATTGTCAAGGACTTATGATCCAAGCAATTCTCCACAGTCACGACTACCAAGCATAACCCTAAGTGAATAAGTGCCATTCAAGCTACCAGAAAAATCATTAGAAAGGTAAAAATGGCTAATCTTTATGTTGACCATTTTAACATTGTAATCCAAACCTATGAGAACATGATGAGTGATAAGCATAAGAAAGAAATATAAATTCCCCATACTATACAATGCCAAGGAAGGCAATGAAAGGCATAATGAATGGAATTATTCTGCTAAGTGAGGATGGTCAAAAGCTAGAAAGAAGGAATTTTGTCAGTGACTTGTTTCTTGCCGTGGTAGAGGATGAAAGTGTAAATCAAGCTGCAAATTGAATAGAAATGTATAAGAAATATTCAAGCTCTGAAGGTAACTATAAAAATACTTGGTCTTATAGGTAAACCCAACTAAAATGTATTCTGTCTTGATCAACCCACAACTGAATGGAAGTAATTAAGATAGGACAAAAAATAAACTTATCCAAAAAAATTAAGTATTTTCTGTGGGCCAATGTTGATGACAAAAAAAGGCTCCACAATGTGCAAAAGGAGGCTTGATGCATTCCCACAGACTATGGGAATATTGGTATCTTTGAAAGTTTGATGTAATCTTAAGAGAGCAACACTCTTCCCAAGATTCCAAACCATCAAAGACAAAAGTACAAATATACTCATGTATATACCATGTAAGGGTGAATATCAGCTAGATTTCAAGTTTGCAGTGGATTTCTTTAAATTGATTCTACTGAGTGAGGAGTTTAAGATCAAAACATTCTCCTTTGTATTCAAAATTGAGTTAAGGTTTCAATGCATACAAATTAAAAGCCATGACATGTAATAATTGTGCACTGGTAACGTGTAAGCTTCAAACTCAATATTCTAGTTATCAAGTTCTAAAAGACTAGACCTTATGTAAACTTATACCCTTTGTTTACATGGATAAATTTTTTCTAGAAGGAAAACCATAAACTATAAACTATATATAGATATTTTAGTAAACTAGAGTTTCTTCACCCTTGAATACCTAGGCTTCCACTCAATTCAAGAAGTGTTAGGAACAAACTCAATATGATCACCAGCCCAATGAAGTCACAACTGTACAGGAAGCGGATTTCTAACTCTCACCAATGAAGCCTACAAGTTTAATCTCTCATTTGAAGAACCCAACGTCTCTCATGAGAAATATGAAAACCAAGAATTTTATCCCCAAGCCCAGAAGAGGATTGGATTAAATTTACCTGTATAATGATACCATTTTCGAAATAGCCTCTTCCTTCAGGTATATGGTAAGTAGATTTCTACTAGAAAAAATGAGTTGAATAAACAATAATCGAAGAAATGATTATACATCTGATTCACAAGTCATTAGAGGTACAACCTTCAACAAGTAATTTCCAACAACAAATACAAAACTTGTAAGCAGTGAAAATTGTTGAGCTTCACAAAGAAAAGGGAGCCCAAATTTGATCCATCTACACTCACGCATAGTCAAGGAGTTATGATCCAAGAAATTCTCTACAATCATGACTACCAAGCATAACCATAAGTGAATAAGTGTCATTCAAGCTACCAGAAAAATCACTGGAAAGGTAAAATTAGCTAAATCTGTATGCTGACCATTTCAACATTGTAATCCAAGCCTGTGAAAACATAATAACTTGAACATAATAAAGCAATGAAAATTCCCCATACTATACAATTCCAAGGAAGGAAATGAAAGGTAGAATAAACGAAATTCTTCTGCTACGTGAGGATGGCCAACAACTAGAAAGAATGAATTTTGTCAGTGACTTATTTCTTGCAGTGGAAGAGGAGGAAAGTGTAAAACAAGTTGCAAATTGAATAGAAATAAACATGGAATATTCAAGCTTTTGGGGTAACTAGAAAAAGACTTGGTATTAGAGGTAAACCCAAATACAATGTAGTTTTTCTAGATTGGACAACAACTAAATGGAACTTATTTAGCTAGGACAAACAATAAATTTATCTAGCAATTTAAGTATTTTCTATGGGCCAATGTTGATGGCAAAAAAAGGCACCACGGTGTGTGAAAGGAGGCTTGATGGATTCCCATAGACTTTGAGGATATTGGTGTCTTAGAAATATTGATGTAACCTTCAGAGATAAACACTATGATAAAGATTCCAAACCATCAGAGATAAAAAAAATACAAATTCTACTCATGTATATACCATGTAAGGGGGCATATCAGTTGGATTTCAGGTTGAAGTGGATTTATTTAGATTGATTCTACTGAATGAGGAGCATAATATCAAAACATTATCCTTTGTATTCAAAATTAACTCATAGTTTCAGGGCATACAAATTACAAACCATAACATGTAATCATTTATGCATTGGTAACTTGTAAGCATCAAACTCAATATTCTAGCTATCAAGTTCTAAAATACTAGACCTTATGTAAAGTTATACCCTTTGATTACCTAGATGAATTTGTGCTAGAAGAAAAAACAAAAACTATAAACTATATATAGATATTCTAGTAAACTAGAGTTTCTTCACCCTTGACTACCTGGGCTCCCTCTCAATGAAAATAGCGGTAGTCACAAACTCAATCTGATCACCAAACCAATGACTTTGCAATTGTACTGGAAGTGACTTTCCATCTCTCACCAAATAAGCCTACAAGTAATTCTATGTCTCATTTGAAGAACCTAACATTTGTCACGAGCACCAGGCAAACCATGACTTTAATCCTTAAGCCCAAAAGAAGATTGGGTTGAATTGACTGGTATAATGATACCATTTCCAAAATAGCCTCTTCCTTCAGATATATGGAAAGAAAATTTCTACTAAAAAAATTGAGTTAAGTAAATAATAATTGAAGAAATTATTATACATCTGATTCACAAGCCATTAGAGGTTCACCTTTCAACAAGTAATTGCCAGCAAGGGCTACAAAACTTGAAAGCAGTGAAAATCGTTGAGGTTCACAAAGAAAAAGGAGCCAAAATTTGAGCCATCTACAGTCATTCATAGCCAAGGACTTATGATCCAAGCAATTCTCTACGGTCACGACTACCAAGCATAAACCTAAGTGAATAAGTCTCATTTCAGCTACTAGAAAAATCACTAGAAAGGTAAAAATGGCTAATCTATCTAATCATTTTAACATTGTAATCCAAGCCTATGAGAACATGATGACTGCTGATCATAAGAAAGTAATGCAAATGCCCCATACTATAAAATGCCAAGGAAGGAAATGGAAGTAAGAATAAATGAAATTCTTCTCCCAAGTGAGGATGACCAACATCTAGAAAGAAGGAATTTTTTTTAGTGACTTGTTTCTTGAGGTCGCAGAGGAGGAAAGTGTAAATCAAGCTGCAAATTGAATAGAAACACACAAGAAATATTAAAGATGTTAAAATAATTAGAAAAAGACTTGGTCTTATACGTAAAACCAACAACAATGTAGTATGTCTTGATTAGCCAACAACTGAGTGGAATTGATTTAACTAGGACATATAATAAAATTATCCAACAATTGAAGTAATTTTTGCAGGAAAATTTTGATGAAAAAAAGTCTCCACAATGTGTAAAAGGAGGCTTGATGCATTCCCACAGACTTTGGGGATATTGGTGTCTTTGGAAGTTTGATGTAAGCTTTAGAGAGAAACGCTATGGCCAATGATAAGATTCAGAGAGAAACACTACACCTAATGATGTCGCAAGCTTATTCCCTAATGAAATTATATCACTGGTCCAATACTAGTATTCTAGAGATTTATTTGTAACCATTCTCAGTTCATGAACATGAAACTAGATATGTGGAACTTGACCGACAATTCACACAACAGTTGTAGTACAATTGGCTGCTAAACTATTCATTTATTCTACTAGTCTACTAGATCTAGTCCTAACCTTATAGTGAGCCTTAAAAATCAGTCCACTTACGAGCTTCCTGTTGTTACTTATTGTTGAATGACTATTGGTCCAGGCTGAATGAAATGATAACTGTTATCCCAATATGATCCACTTCCTTTTAAAATATCAAATAAGGTTGTCACTGCTTTAGAGAATGATTAGTTGTTGGGCCACTTCACTAAACATCCTTAGGATAAGATTAAGGTGGTGTTGCTACCCTAAGTAGCCTTAGGAAGGAAAAACCAACCTCAGATCTTGTCCTAGTGTGCCTCCAGTAAGCCACAAGAAATTTGGTAGGGTTTGCACAGTGAGTCTATTTTCTCATCTGTCCAAAGTTAGTCCTTTGTGCCTTAGATAGGGCCTTTGCTTCCTTTATCCCCTCAACTAGTACGTTAATGACCAGGTAGCTCTCAAATATAACCTTTTCTCCTTAAGGATATCTATAGAACTAGAATTTGTTTCCCTAAACCAAGATTTCGATGAGTAGGCGAGCCTTAGGAAATCCAATCCTTTCTTTTCAAGCCAAATAAAAGGTATCTTAAGAGCTATCTCGCTACAGAGAAAGCCTCAATACCTTAGGATATCCTCAGAATTAACCCTTACTTCCCTGAATCAGAAATTTGATGACTAGATAAGCTTCAAGAATGACCTCTATTACTCTTGAAATAGAATTAGTGGCCAAGAAAATAACCATAGAGAAATTGCTTCCTCTCTTACCAAACCAAAATAGAGATGCTCCAAAATATAGTGTTGGAATAGGGCAAAGAGAGGAAGAATAAGTGGTTAAATGATATTTCAAAAATTTACTAAAACTAATAAAAGTGATTGCTTTTAATCTCTCCACTAGTACTGAAACTTTCATTATCATTTTCCTCATAGAAGAATGATGTTCTAGTTTTCTCTAAGACTTTCAATAATAACCTAATGATGCTAACAGTAAAAAGGTAAGTTTCAAGTGAGAATATAAAATAAATATTGATTACAAGGGTCATTTAAGCCATATTTTTTAATCGACACATATAAAAACGAATATAGATACAATTAAATAAAAAATACAAAAAATGAAAAAAGTATTTCTACATCCAAACAACCATGCTAAAAAAAAGTACGAGACAAACACAAAAAACATAATTTCTTGATACTCAAATCTTGTGGTTGTTCTCCAAAGACACAAACATAAGTTAAATAAGATTACATGTGATATATTCCTATACATATAGTCTGGATGTGGTATTTTCAAGAAAAAAGTATCATTAGAAGAGGTAAAAATATACCTTAACAATATATCCAACCCACAGTGGGCACATGAACACTTATCATTCATTTCTTCCTTGAATAAATGAAATGAAAATATATTCTTATTTTAGCTTCCTTTCATCAGCCTATTATGAAGTTTCAAAGCTTGTTTAGAACCATTATTTGGACATCCCTGGAGAAGTCTAACTTCAAAGGCCTTCAATAGATATAGAAGAACATAAGACTCTCCCAAACAGTATTTGTGTCCACTGCCTTCAGTCTCTTCAGTTTTTCTACCATGTTTGACAACAGAGATATGAATCAAGATATGTAAACTGCAAATGTGTTCAGCAAGTTAAAAATGAAATAATTTCAGATCTTAAATGCCTTAAGCATTTTACGTGTACATGTTAGATTTTTGAGAGAAACTAAATACAAAAAATATATAGAGAAACCTGAAGTGCAAGTAGTGACACAGTCTTAGACCTTCCAACAACTGCCCTCCAAGTATAGTGTCTACTTCTTATAGGGATATCACAACCTTCTACATAAGAATTCTAGGTATTCTCCCTAATTCACCCGGAATGAAGCAAATTATGGTAACATTAGACTGAGATAAGATGAGATAATATTATTAGTGTCAATTAGAATGTATTAATCAATGTACAGAAAAAAACACACCTTGTCATGCAACTTGCTTTGCTATTGCAGACGGTTATTGAAGTACTTGGGTGGGGAACATGGAAAATTTTAGGGGCTAATGTTCGCCCAGTGGGCTAATTTTCCATGATTTTTCCACAAAAAAGATTCGCCAATTTCCAATTTTATAAAAGACGATTCGCCCAAATTTTAGAATATAAAATTATTTTACCTTAAAAATCGCCAACATTGTATAGAGGCTATATATAAAATCATTATAAATTTGAATAATTTTACAAATATATCAATAAACATTTTATAGTTTGCATATTAGGGATTAGTGAGATTCGCCAATGTTTTTAAACTTCAAGAAATTTTTCCATCCTTAAAATTTTCCTTGGTGGGGAACCTTCCACCTTTACACTAAGCTCTGACATTGTTTGGAGTAGTCATCACTATGGGGGCGTTGTTTTTCTGAGGTAACTTTCCATTATCTCCACATTTTACAATTGAGATAATAGAACTTGTGCCTATATGACCAACAAAAAATTGAGGGGACCAATCATCTGCATGTTTAGTTCAACCTATTGCTAGTGTAATGAGCCATCTGCTCTTCTTAATCTATAAAACAAAAGTCAAACAACCAGAATGTTCATACTTTCCTTTACATTGATAATTACAAGATATAAAGTTCCCATGTTCAAGCAAAATGCTATGAAATAAAACATAATATACAAGAATATTGACAAAAGAAGCACAATTTTTCCCAAATAAATAGAATGTAAGAAAATTTGACTTATTAAGAAGATATCAACCCAACAAATGCTTTTGTTTAGGACACTTTCTACACTAAGAGTGAAAATTCTTATATGTGCTACAAATGGTGCACAGACTTAGTCTAAGGGGCCAGGTCAACCGGTTATTGCATGTTTTATGTGCTCCATCCTTGGTCCTAGGGTGAAGTTTGGCAATCTTGCCTTAGATAATTCCCCCGGGCACTATCATTCCGGGCCACTATCTTATGGACATTATCCAATAGGAATTGTGTATAGGGATCCACATTATTTCATTCGATGAGTAGGTCCTACTCCCTCCTCTCTTCCTTGAAGTAACACTTATGTCTAGATGTTGTTTCTTCACTAGCTTACTTCCACTTCTTGAGGTTCTCCCCCTCAAGATAACTTACAATCACTCATACTCAAGGACTTATGATCTAAGAAATTATCTACAGTCACGACTACCAAGAATAATCCTAAGTGAATAAGTCTCATTTCAACTACAAAAATCACTGGAAAGGTAAAAATAGCTAATCCGTCTAACCATTTTAACATTGTAATCCAAGCCTGTGAGAACATGATGACTGTTGATCATAAGAAAGAAATGCAAATGCCCCATACTATACAATGCCAAGGTAATGGAAGGCAGAATAAATGAAATTCTTCTGCTAAGTGAGGATGACCAACATCTAGAAAGAAGGAATTTTGTTAGTGACTTGTTTCTTGCAGTGGCAATGGAGGAAAGTTCAAATTACACTGCAAATTGAATAGTAATACACAAGAAATATTCAATATCTTAAAGTAACTAAAAAAGGACTTGGTCTTATAGGTAAAATGAGCTACAATGTAGTATGTCTTGATTGGCCAACAAATGAATGGAACTGATTTAGCTAGGACATACAATAATTTGATCCAACAATTTAAGTATTTTCTGTAGGCTAATGGTGATGAAAAAAAAGCTCCGTAGTGTGCAAAAGAAGGCTTGATGAATTCCCATAAACTTTGGGGATATTGGTGTCATTGTAAGTTTGATGTAAGCTTAAGAGAGAAACACTATGGCCAATGATAAGCTTCAGAGAGAAACACTACAACCAATGATTTCACAAGCTTATTCCCTAATGCAATTATAGCACTGGTCCAAAAATAGTATTGCAGTGATTTTTTTTCAACCATTCTCAATTCATGAACATGAAACCAGGTATGTGGAACTTGACCCACAATTCACATAACAATTATACTACAATTGACTGCTAAACTATTCATCTATTCTAGTAACTCTAGTCCTGACCTTATAGTAAGCCTCAAAATTTAGTCCACTTATGAGCTTCCTATTGTTACTTATTGTTGATAGACTATTGGTCCAGACCGAATGAAATGATCATTATTATCCAAATATGATATGTTTCCTTTTAAAAGACCAAAGAGGGTTGTCACTACTTCAGAGAATGATTAGTTGTTGGACCACTTCCCTAAACATCCTTAGGATAGGATAAAGGTGGTGCTGCTACCCTAAGTAGCCTTAGGAAGGAAAAGCCAACCTCAGACCTTGTCATAGTGTGCCTTCGGTAAGCCACAAGAAATTTGGTAGGGTGTCCACAATGAGTCTATTTGCTCATCTGTCCAAAGCTAGACCTTCGTGCCTTAGAGAGGGCCTTCGCTTCTATTGGTGGAATTATATGTATTCTAATTCCAACATTTAATTATCGAATCCAGGATTGTAATACTTAGAGATGTAATCACAAGAAATGTGGGATTAGAGCCTATTCTATCCTATGATAAAAACTAACACGAGAAATAAATAATTACTAAGGATTATCACTTGTCACTAGACTGTGGGACTCTAATGTTTATCATGTTTTAAACCACAATCATTCATTAACAATGTTCATGTGGTTTTATATATGTAGCTTATTAGGTCTTGAGACTTCAATGGTTTTAATCCTATAGTGATGAAAACCCATTAAACATACTACAGAAAAGTAAATTGCAAAAAAGTAAATGTAGAAAAGTAAATGCCGACAACTATAAGTAAAAGCATGTGAGGCAAGTAAAGACAACAAGGCAATAAACTACAAGAAATGCATTAACAAAATATAAAAAATAAATGCTAAGCAGGCTTAGAGATATATTGTAGGTTCTTATTCGTTGTAGGAATATTTTATCAAGTAGTTGCAAAGCTTCAATTAATTAAAGAATCCTAAACTGCAAATTACATATTTTTTAATACCTTGTTCTAGTACAGAACCTAGTACCGAATTAATTACAGAAAGGTTGGAATTTGAAATTCTGAATAAGTGCCAAATAAAGTACAAAAATTTTGTAAATTTAAATTATGAATATTAAAACATGTTAAGAAATCAATTTAAATTTGTTTGACTCTTAAGCCTGAGAAAAATCAATTTGAATTTGATCATAATGCATTCTACTTAACAGATCAAAAAATAGAGAAATAAATCTAATACTATGTGAAATACAAATCTAATGAAATATTGAAAAGAAACATCAAATAAAATATGCAATCAAATGTTGAAAATAAGATCTTAATCCTGCACAAAGAAGAATCAATGGAATGAAATTCATTTCTTAAACCTAAAGAGAAGTACTAGAAAGTAAATTGAAAGCATAAAAGTGAATAGATCTAAGTTTTAACTAACATAAATTCATTGCAAAATAAGACTAAATTGCTAGATATAAGACTAATCTACAAAACACATGAGGCATAACAACACTTACCCACACTGAGGGGCCCTTCCCAGGAGGTTAGTGCTGCTAATAAAATCTCAAATCAAGCTAAGAAGATGTACCACAATTCAACAACCATCAATTCTTTTTTCACATAAAACAACTCTGTTACAAATCAACTCTCTAAATCTCTCCAAAAACTAATCATTGATCTCTTCTATTACAATAATGAACAACCTCATTTCCTCTGCCCTTTGAGGATTTATTTATACATAAATCCATTTAGGAAGGATAATATCCAATCCCTTAAACTCAGAAAACGAATTTACAACTTTAGAGATAAATCTCAGAACTCTGATTTTTGTGTAATTTTATACAAATTCTTGTTAAAGAACCAACCATATCTTCTCAACCATGATGTATTTTGGGGATATGTTTCTATGGAGTCTAACTTGTTATATTTTCAACAAAAACTTCTCTTGTAATTCCTTATTCAATTCCATAGCCTCGTAAATCATGCATGAAGTTGACTGTTTAGATATTTTTACCAATCTGGGCTTTGCAAAAAAATTGTACAAAACTGCTTCAATAAACCAATTGTAAATTTCAAGCCATATTTAATTTTTGGAAACGATATGATATACAAGTAAATTGTTATGTTGTGCAAAAACCCATTTTCCATATTCTTGAGATTCGCCATCATATGCACGGAAATTGAGGTAAAATATGGCAGTTTCAAAACTGTTACATATTTTTGGTTGTAGCTTAAATCATGTGCTAGGATCCCACATGTGTGAGATGGGTATATTCCAAGGCTTTTTCTAGCATATTAGGCCTACATTGCACCTAATTTACCATACTAGAGAAAATAAAAACATATTTTAAAATTTCAATTTTTCCCTCCATTCGTGCAAGTGCAGAATTAAGTAATGAACTGTTGAACTGATATAAAGATAGAAATTTTCATAGTGGAACGTGCTCCTTGGCCACATAACCACATTAGTAAACCGTCATTGATAAAGCCATATTAAAAACTCATTTAATCATTAAAAATATAAGAAATCATTAATAATTAACCACAAGGTAAAATGAATGCATTTAGTGAAAATTGCTAATATAATAGTTACAAAATATGTTGTAAGGGTATGAATGTGACTTGTAAATGAAATTTTTGGATATCCAATACAATAACATATCTAGGAACCAACATCCCCCCATGCCTGAGACTTTACATGCCCTCATGTAAACAAAATACGGACTAGGAAGGAATGATGGATGATATAAGGTGACAATGAAGATAATGGCTAAATAAATATGGACTTGGAAACTAGAATATGCATTAATGCATTTGGAAATGGTAGTTTAAGAAAGGTGAAGAAATAGGAAGTGGTTAATCATCAAGATTCCTTAAATTTTAATGATCTAAAGATCCTTTAAACATGTTTTATCTCAAGTATACCTTTCATACCTTGATTTGTATTGCATGTTGCAATGGAAGTTGTATGAAGTTGAAGATAAAAACAGAGTAAGGCTGAGAGTCTGGAATGATTTGGAAGAGCCAGAGTTGATGAGTGCCAATCTGATATGTTGAAGGAAGCTGAAGAGAATGAGATTAAGATGTTGAAAATATCCCACCAACCACTCCCTCATGTTTGAGATGAATATTGAATAAAAATAATTCATCTTAGGTTTATTAAAATGATGCTAAACTAACACCAAGCATAAAATAAACTTCAAATCACTCATTAAACAATGTAAACTTTGAAACGAGAACTATAAACTCAAAACGGGAACTCTGGCCAAAAAACCCCCAAAAAACATCAAAAACAGTGCTAAAAGTGAAAAATGTGTATACTGGAACGATGTTTTTATTTTTTAGGCGTCCATTTTGAACATGTTTTAAAAATGGCAGTGACTACGAAATTTAATATGAAATTTTCGTGCAAAATATAGCTTTAAAATGAAAGTGATGATACTGGAACAATGATTTTTTTTTTTAGGGTCAATTTTCAAAATTTTTAAAAAATGCTAATAAAACCAAATTTTTATGTGTCAAACAAAGTTGTTTATGACGAAAAAACACATTAATGTTTTTGGTAGAATATCATTTTTCTTTCCTAAGTATAAATTTAACATGTTTTCAACTATAGCATGCTAGATAAAAAAAATTGAAATTTTTTCAACTATAAAATTAAAAAACCATGACATTATGAAAAAACTACATCACTAAATAATTTCAAAAGTCATTATTTGTATATTGAATAAAACATACATTATATCTCTAATTTAATATTGCATTGTAGATATTTTAAACAATAAAATTTATCATAATTAAGACATATAATCCAACAACATAAAAATGCCTCATAACTTCTCATTTAACACCATATGGAAAACATTAATTTTATTTGAAGATACGATGCATACATCAGTTATATAAATTGTCTTAAACAATTATTCAAAATCACTCATATTTTCTTTCACACCATTAGAATTCACATCTTTAGATGAGTGACTGGATGTTGACGAAGATGTTCCATATTCTTCTCTTTCATCAACTAGTGCCCCATCTGAGTCCACATGCATGCCCAACATTTCAGGTTTCAAAATTCTTCTAGATCTACGACTGGTTTCAGCTGACTCCCATGTCAACACTGTTCTTTCTGGTAACAACCTTTTCAGAATCTCTATCGTCTTGAAGCGAAGAGTTCCTCTCTTTGTTAAATTGAAGTCATAAACAAGTATGTCAACATCCTCCAATTTTAATATGTCTGTGCGGCGACGATTTATATTTGTACCCTTTCTTTTTCTTTTTCCGTCATTTTTTTTGTCAACTACCATCTCTGGCTTATACACACCATTGAATGGGTGTGTATTTGTGGCATACCAATGTACTTCAACGCTTGTAACATCCTCATTTTCTATAAAGACCTTTATAACTTTAGCAACCCAAAATGGATAGCCATTGGGATCTCCATCTGCTAGCACTACAATCATGCAACCCTCCTTAATATCCTATATTGAACCCCTATAAATGTCTTCCATGGCTTCATGTTGTGCACAAGATCTTCTGGAACCAATATACATCTCCCTTTCCGCTGCCTGTGAAGAATTAATAATAGCTTGAGATTGTTGCTGTTCAACAATGTTTACTTCCTCATGTTCATTCGACACATTTCAAAGGTATATTTTCATTTGTTGTTGTTGAAATGATATCACTTTGATTATTGAAAAATGACTCCCACCAAACTGAATCAACAATGTCAAAGTACTCATATGTATATCTAATACATTTTTTAATTTCTTCCAGGCAATCATAATAATTTATATCTCTGTTCTGTCTGCGTGCATTTTGAACTTCACCAACTGATTGTAATAACAATATTTTTGATGCAAATATTGGATGATCTGGAATTAACTTCAAAAATTCAAACCTGATGACGGTGCCCATTCTGTAGTAGTTGAATACTTCTTGCCCCGTATTAGTGTTTTCCAATCAATTTTTTTGATACAAAATTGATGTTGGAAGCTAATGTCATTAAGTTGTTCAATGCATTTCCCCTCACCATATGATCCCAGAATAAACCTTCGCATGTCAACAGTTTCTTCCAACACATCAAAAGTAGGCTCTAGCATGTATGATTTCTTAATACATTCAATTAGTGATGGCAAGCTCCCAACTTCCTTCCTCCTCAATGTGACTGAAAAATGACTGAACATCTGATCAATATGGTCATGAGTGTGCCCAACAAGAAGGAAACCAACCTTTACCTTTTGAAAAATTCTCAATTCAAAAAGCATGTTTAGATATCCAAAAACAACCTGATTTTTGTTTTCACGGCAAGTGTTGTCCAATTGTAGATACAAAACTTCAGGAAGATTACCAGACCAATGAGAAATCACATCATGAATTATGGTTATGGTCAGATTTGCATCATTATGAATATTTGGAGCTATGAAGTACACCCTTGGCAACATTTTCCCATTGAAGACCATACAACCGACCAAGTGAAACTGAATAAAATTTTCCTCCTGTAAATTTTTGGGTGTGCGAACAAAATGTGGTAAAAGTGTTTTCTTCTGGTCCATACCATCAATTATCAAACCCAAATATTTATTCAGATTATCATAACACTTCTTTTGATGCTTGTACAACTTCTTTCTTTCATTTGTTTGTTGTTCGCGATGCTCCTGAAGTTCTTTGACAATTAAATCTACACAACATAAAATAAATTCATTAAGAAATATGTTTTCATAGTTGATGACTATACAATTTTAAAAGTTAAAGTTATGAACGCTTACCTCTTTCTGGGCCTTCACATTTGTCCCTTTTTGATTTAAGAGAAGCACATGTACTGCAAATCCCCATCCTTGTCTTCTTAGGAATACGGACATTTTTGAATTCTTTCTTCCATACCTTCACAAAATATTGATATGTAATAAACTGGCCATGTCCCTCAGCACCTTCTGCATATTCTTTGTATAAGTTGTAGATTTCTCGTCTTGAAAAATTATCTGGAATATGTATTATCTCTCTATTTGGCATACACTCTCCATTCTTTGAAAATAAATCTTTCATCCATGACATTGCAGTATTTGATAATGGCCCAAACTGTCTTTTATGATGTACTTATGAATAAAATGTGCGATCCTTTTCCAAATTTTCTTGAATTCTCGAGAGAAGAAAATTCCCAATCGAATGAAACATTTTGAAACCTTTTCTACAGATAAATAAAGTCCCAATATGATAATCATAACCTAACAATGTAGATTGCATGCACCCAACTAAATATGAATTTTGCATGTCTTTATTCATTGACAAATATCTCTTCCTGCTTTCTAATGAAAATTTGAAATCCATATGTTTCAAGCAATCTTTTTGGCAACATTCACTTGAAATGAGAGCACTGATAGAACTTCTTCTCGTCGGATATTCTGCTCTATCCCTTGTATAATTAGAACAACTTGCATTGATACGAAAAGGTCTGCACCTACTCCTCGATACAATATTTCTTGGCAACATCTCCATCATTGGATCATCATTTGTATAAGGCTTTTCATCATCATTAAGAGGAATGTTATCCAAACTATGATCAGCTCTGCTTTTCAAATATTGACTTGGAGGATATTCTTCATCTTCCGCTTCTTCAGTGCTACTATTGTAGTCCTTAGAATTCAGACTGAATGGAAAATCTGACAAGATGTTTAATTGATATTCTTCCTCATGTGCATTGTCAGTGCTACTCTCATAGTCCATAGAATTAGGACTACGTCGAAAATGTTACTATTTACTTATTGAAGATGCTACATTCCGTCCTTTTTCACTGCTACCTTTATACTCATTAGAATTAGGACTAAGTGCATCATCCTGTCCTTCATCATTGCTGCTCTCATAGTCCTTAGAATTAGGACTAAGAGGACACAGTGACACTCCATTCTTTTGAAATTCATCATCACGCTCTTTATAACTATTGCTCTCATAGTCCACAGAATTAGGACTAAGTGGACACCATGGCACTCCAATCTTTTGAAATTCATCATCCCACTCTTCATCACTGCTGCTCTCATAGTCCTTATAATTAGGACTAACTGGACACCGTGACACTCCATATTTTTGAAATTCAACATCATGCTTTTCATCACTACTGCTCTCATAGTCCTTAGAATTATGACTAACTGGACACCGTGACACTCCATACTTTTGAAATTCAACATCATGCTTTTCATCACTACTGCTCTCATAGTCCTTAGAATTAGGACTAAGTGGACACTTTGACACTCCATTCTTTTGAAATTCGTTATCACGCTCTTCATTACTGCTGCTCTCATAGTCCTTAGAATTAGGACTAAATGGACGCTGTGACACTCCATTCTTTTGAAATTTGCCATCATGCTCTTCAAAATTGCTACTCTCATAGTCCTCAGAATTAGGACTAAGTGGACACCGTGACACTCCATTCTTTTGAACTTCACCATCATGCTCTTCAAAACTGCTGCTCTCATAGTCCTCAGAATTAGGACTAAGTGGACATCGTGACACTCTGTTCTTTTGAACTTCACCATCATGCTCTTCATCATTGTGGCTTTCATAGTCCTTAGAAGTAGGACTAAGTGGAATCTGTGACTCTTTATTTATTTGAAATTCTCCATCCCCTCTTTCATCAGTGCTGCTCTCATAGTCCTTAGAATCAGGACTAAGTGGAAGAACTAACTTTCTATTCATAGTGGAAGAATTCCTGCTATATTCATCAATATGAATAGAGTTGTTATGCGATGAAGATGTTGATGGTGTATAAATTGAAACTTCACTATTAGAACAATCCATCCCTTTCAAATAGAAGATGTTGAATGATACAAATGGAGAGTCTCCTAAAGATATTATATATCTTAAATAATGAAATTTTCCCTCCAAAAAGTTTCACGAAAATATTTCCCTCCAAAAATTTTCGAAAAAATATTTCCCTCCAAAAAGTCTGTTAAATTTATTTATCTTCATTATTTTGTTCTACAATTTATTGAAAAATGTAAACTAATTTTTTATATGAAATAAATCATTAAAATTAAAATTGTAAACTACAACTTCTACATTAATTATTTTAATAGTTAAAGTATATAATATGTACTAAACAATTGATTTTTTTTTTTTTAATATATTCTAAAACAAATTACCCCACATTCAACCCCTTGTAAAACAATTCTACAATATTCGCTTTATAATATTTTAAAACAAATTATCCCACATTCAAATCATTGTAAAACAAATCTATAATATTCGCTTTATAATATTTTAAAACAAATCATCCCACATTAACCATACAGTAAAACATCTCCGTAATTTCACTTGTATATTAAAATTTGATTATCACTATTACTTACATCACATCCAGGCTTTTTGAAAATCGTTGAAAGACTAGTGAATTTGTGGAGCAGCTACATCGCTATCAACAACATATTCAACGAAGAATTCTCGCAATTGAAAGGTAAGTTAAATTTTTTTATATTAAATTAGTTTAATGAAAAAGATTGATTTATTTTTTATTTTTTAATTTTTTTTTAATTTTTATAATTAATAATTTTCCTGAGCCAAAATAACAATTACATCCATCATGGGCATGGTGGGCCCGATCAAACTCAATCGCTTAATACCCCTGGGTGGACCGCCGTAGTGTTGCCGGGTGGGCGGGGAGGTCGGGCGAGCGGGCGGGGTGTGAGGGCGTGGGGGAGCGGTAGGGGGTGTGGGGGCAGCCCAGCGGCTTGCCTGCCTGTCATGGGGTTGGGCAATTCTCAGAATCGCCCAATCCCCGCAGCGGGTGGGTGAGCTGCCAGGGTGGGCACCACAGCCTGACTCGCCCCCTACCTCCAACCCCTCTCCTGATACCTTCACTCCCTTCACCCACACCCCACGCCCCTGCCCCCTTAACCCCCTCAGTGCCACCCTCATCCCTTACCATCAACCCCCAAGAGCTCTCACCCCCTGCCCTGCTCCCTCACCCATTCCTCCCTCATGCCCCTCTCTCACCTCCCTGCACCCCACTAGGTGCCCTCACCCCTCCCTCAGCCCCACCGGCGCCCTACCCATCCTGCCCCTCTGACCGCCTCACCACAACCCCTGGCCCCCACCTCCACCCCCTTGGGCGCCCCGCGGCACCCCACGTACCCCACCCTTGGGCGCCCCGCGACACCCCACGTACTCCACCCTTGGGCGCGCCCTACCCTCCCCTCCCCTCCCCCTCTCGCTCGGGCGCCCCCCGCCCCTCCACACCACACCTCACCCCCCAGGCGCACCGCGCCGTGCCCCACCCGACCTCCCCTTCCCCCCGGGCGCGCCGCGCCGCACCCCACCCGACCTCCCCTCCCCCCGCCCGGGCGCACCCTATCCCAACCTCCCCCCGCCCGGGCATGCCTCGCCCCACCCTACCTCCTGCTCGGGCGCCGCACCCTGCCCCACCCCAGTCTACCTCCTGCCTGGGAACCCCCCGTCTCACCCACCCTACCCGCCGCCCGGGCCGCCCCCGCCACACCCTCCCTCCCTTGGCTGCGCCCACCTCCCTCCCTCAGGCGTGCCCCACCCAACCCCCCTCCCCTGGGCGTGCCCCGTCCACCCTCCCTCGGCCCCGCCACCTGGGCCGCCCGCACCCCCGTGGGAATCGCCCTGCAACCTGCCGGGCGAGGGTGCGGGCGGCCCGTGTGGCACTGCCGAGGCCGGCGCCACCCGTGCCCCCGCCTGGCGCCTGGCGGGGTGATTCCGGGAATGGCCCTAGCGCTTGCTGGGCGGGGGCGTGGGCAGCCCGGGTGGCGCTGTCGAGGCTGGCGTCACCCGGGTCGCCCGCGCCCGCGCCCGGCAGGTGGCAGGGCGATTCCTAGAATCGCCCCGCCGCCTGCCCGGCGGGGACACGGGCGGCCCAGGTGGCGGGGCCGAGGGAGGGTGGGTGGGGCGGGGGGTGGCCCAGGGGGGGTTGGGAGGGCGCCCAGGCAGGGGTTGGGGCGCGAGGGAGTGGGGGGGCGCACCCAGGCGGGGGCGGCGGGTGGGTGAGGGCGCTTGGGCAGGGGGTTGGAGGGTTGGGGCGCGGATGGTGGGAGGGCGCACCCAGGCGAGGGGTGGGTGAGGGCGCCGGGCGGGGGTTGGGAGGGTTGGGGCACGGGGGGTGGGAGGGCGCCCGCCCGGGGGGGGTTGGGAGGGGGCGCCCTGGTGGTGGGTGGGTGGGGACACGGAGGTTGGGAGGACGCCCGCCTGGGGGGGCGTGGTGGGTGGGGGCGCTTGGGCGGGGTGGGTGGGAGGATTGGGGTGCTCGAGCGGGGGGTGGGGTGGGGAGGGGGTTGGGTGGGTTGGGGCGGAGGGGGTCGGTGGGGGCGCCCACCCAGGGTGGGTCGGTGGGTGGGTGGATGGGAGGGCGCCCGGGTGGGGGGTGTGAGTGTTGGGCGCCCATGGGGGCGGGGGGTTGGGTTGGGGCGCCCGCGGGGGTGTTGGTGTGGTTGGGCGCTTGGCCGAGGGGTTGAGAGGGCACGCCTAGGGGGGCAGCGTGGTGGTTCGGGTGCGAGGGAGGGGGGGCGCCGGTGGGTGGCTTGGGTGCCCGGGGGAGGGCGCCCTGGAGGGGGGGCGCCGGTGGGTGGGTGGAGTGGAGTGTGGCAAGCGCCCAGGGGGTTGGGCGGAGAGGAGGAGGGTGCTCGTGGGTGGAGTGGAGTGTGGCAAGCGCCCAGGGGGTTGGGCGGAGAGGAGGAGGGCGCTCGTGGGTGGAGTGGAGTGTGGCAAGCGCCCGGGGGGTTGGGCGGAGAGGGGGAGGGTGCTCGTGGGTGAGGGGGAACGACGGCGGGGGCGCCTGGGGCGGGCGGATGGTGTAGAGCGCCAGTGGGTGTGGTGGGGCGCCATTACATATATATTTTTTTGTACTTATTAAAAAAATAGACATTTCATATAATATATATATAGTTAATTTTGGAATTTTTTATTCGTGATTTACTTTTTTTACACTAGAATGTTAATGCATGCCCTTTTAGAATGTGAGGGGTGGTGGGTGGGGCGATTGTTGATCATCCATGTAAAAAATTTATGATATATTTTCGTTGTTAATTTAAGTTAATATGTTTTTATTATTTACTGATTTATGTGTTTCTATTTTTTAGGACAATGGCATCAAAGAAAATTTCAGTGAATCTTTCTAGACCAAAGACTCTTAAAGATGCATCTTCAAGAAACATTGGTGAACGAACTCCACCTGAGCTCATGACTACAAATCTTTCAAGTTCCTCAAGTGATAAGAAGATGATTTCAGACTGGAAGAATTCGGAAGAGGTGAAATTTCCATCAAGAATTTGGTATGTGAAAGAAAGAGAAAGCACAAATGTGAATACATATCTATATATTGATATACCGAATGATAATGGAATTTTTGAGGTGATTGGAAGAGTCATAGATATGTGTTTGGTACTGGACACTGAAGTTGTTTACATACTTACAAAAGCTCCCAAGTCACATGAAAGGATTAAATACCGACTATCATATTAATTGTATGACACGAGAGAGGTATCTACAAAGTTGTGTAATCAAATCGTAAATGAGATGGCACAAAACATCATAAGTATTGTTATTTATATTTGTATTTTGCGTTCTTGAAAGTGTCTCGCTATATTTTTTAACTTTGTTTTTTATTGACATATGATATTTTTTTGGTAGAATTTTGTTGAAAGTTGTTCAATTAGGTTGGGAGGCATTTATTTCATAGAGCATGATATTATGAAAGTTGTCAGCAATTTTTACTCAGTGTCAGAAGAAGATATGGAGAATAAGCAAAATGTAGTAATTGATAATGCTACAAAACTACATCCAAAGAATCAGAAAAAAAGGCCTCTAGTGGATAAATCTAGCAAGGGTAAACAAGTTACTTTTGAGAGTGATGAAGTTGAAATTGACAATGAAGCATATGTTGCCATTACTGAAGATGACATTGGAACTGAGAAGAGCCATAAAAAACCAAAAGTAACAATGCCCAAGAATAAATCTGTTGGGAATGTTATGACCAAGAAAATTAAAGTTGAAGATTTTGAAGCAGTCATTACCAGCGGTCAAGAACCTAGTGAAACTTCAAAAGAAAGCAGAGAAATCATTACACCAGGAGCTGATTTAGAGGATGGGATTATCAAAACAAAACAAAATGTCATTCGAGAGAATTTGACAAAGAGAAAATTGATGGTAGTCGCACATTTCAGCTTAATGTCAGGCAAACCTATAAAGCAAGTGAAGGACAATGTCAATATCAAGTTAGAAAGCCACATCATCTGCATGTTCACAACTTGAAGACATTGATGAGGTACAATCCATATGCTCATGTGCTTAGTTATGTGCTTCTTGTTGATCCACTTCAAGTTCCCAACAAAGAAGCATTTGATAAGTCAAAATGTTTTTAATACAATTATTATGTGCTTGGGGGGAACCATTTCGTAGAAGCTCAAATACAATTGATGGAGGAATATCCTAATAACCCATGTTTTGAAACAATGAGATGCATCATTTACGCTGGTTTATCAGATATAGAAGCAAAGTTAGTGGCATGAGATCATAATTCAGATAATGAATATAGGATGTCTATGAATTTCATCCAAAGGGTTAGATTTATTCATAGTGAATTTGAAGAAAAATGTGGTGGGGATAGGATAAATGTTACTGCAGATTTCCAAAAGGAATGTTGTATGGAAATAGGATATCAAATTGAAGAGAAAACCAATTCAAAAGGTGGAAAAGGCAACAAAAATAGTGGTTTATTCAGAGGTGTTGATAACATTTTCCAATTGGAATTTAGAACTGGAGATGTTTGGATGTTGATTGATGAGATTTTTAGCTTGTGGGAAGACATTGCCATTAAAAACCAGAAGGTCAAAGAGTCTAAGCCATTGATATGTGGCAACAGTAAATTAGCTCTTGAAATGAAGCAGCTTCCAGATGATATGACTATCAAACCTTGGAGGGTGATGCAAGGAGTGAAAGATGAAAAGATTGTCAAAACAATATTATCTTGTGTGAGGTCAGGGGAATTATCATTGGAGGAAATGTCTGAAGAATTTCAAAAGTAAGTTTGTTGAAATATTTTTATTTATTTCTAGATTATAATTATATTTTAAATAAAACATGTTGTTATTGGTAGTATTTGTTATACATATCATTATATTAACTTTTTGTTACTTTATCTATGCAGTCACAAAGTTTATATGAAAATTCAAGAACAAATGGTTAGATTGTTGAATGAAGATAGTTGGGATGATGTTGTACGCAACTATCCAGATTCAAGTTCTACATCAACATTAAAAGCTTTTTATCTTGCATTTAAAAAGGTATCTTGATTTATACATTCATTTTTATTCACCTGTGTATTATTTTTAATTTATAACTTACACATATTTGTTTATTTTATAAAAGATGAGGAAGGATGATAATGGAGCGCCAGATAGTTTCAAAACCTTTATTGAAAAAATAAAGATCGAAAGATTGAGGAAGTAACGTATTAAGAATGTTCAACTTGATCCAACTCTTAATCATTTCATTTGGAATGGGCTAGACACTATTCAATATCAAGTAATACAAGGCGACTGTGAAGACATTGCTAAACTCATACCTAAAAGGGATTATGCCCTAGTCATTGCAGATATTCCCCATGGTTTCAATATTCCAAACATTGACTATGATAGTGACACTTATACTTATCAAGCTCTTAGTAAAGTGGTTGCGGGATTTGTAGAAGTCACGTCATCACCATTATGGAGATTTGTGACATTTCATTCAGACACACAATTGGAAATGATATTGTCAAGCTTCAAGGGGAAAACAAATTCAAGGATGCAGCTTACATGGTAAGATGTTTAAAATGTATATTTGATTAATGTTGAAAATTTTATTTATTTACAAGTTAATTGAACTTTTACTATTTCATGTTACAGGAAAAAGTCAAATCTTCTTAACAATGAAGATCAATAATTTATAAATGATTGTGAGTTCATTTATATTAATAGTTGGGCAAAAGATAATAGCCATATGTCTATGATTTTTAATCGGGTAGACGGAAAGAGTCATAGCCAAATACTGACTTATGATGCTGTTGTGAGAAAACTAACATATGAAGACAAAGAAGCAAAAGGAGAGATAGTTAACATTTATCAAAAACCACAATTATTGATTAAATATCTTATAGACATTTGTTCAAATGAAGGAGATTG
This sequence comes from Pinus tabuliformis, assembly GCA_031772625.1. Lineage (NCBI taxonomy): Eukaryota > Viridiplantae > Streptophyta > Pinopsida > Pinales > Pinaceae > Pinus > Pinus tabuliformis. Next base: position 334,563,294 of record CM062809.1, read on the forward strand.
GGTTCTAGATTTATTTTCTGGCTCAGGTAAGTTTTTATTATATGGAATTGAATTTCAATATGTTATTTTTTTAATTAATATGTCATTGTACTAATTTAGTTCATTATTTCTTTTGTGCTTGATAATTAGGAACAACATTAGCATGTTGCCTTCAAAAAGGAAGAAATTGCATTGCAATTGAAAAAGATCTAGTACAGAGCAATTTCATTAAGCAAAGAATTAATGCTCTTCAATTTCTTCCAGATGCAATGCAAGAAATTGGGTTGAAGAAATGGGACTTTAGTGAATCACATGTGGCAAAAAAGGCAAAGGAACCCCAACTACCATTACATGGAATGTTTGGAAAGACATACATTGGGAGATTCGCAGACATCAAAGACCCATTAGAAGAGGAAAATGAGAAAAAGGAAACATAAAATATTGTGGAAGAAGACAATGATGGAACTCTAGATGACAAAGAGTTTGGATTACGTGACATTGTTGATTAAATTTAAGTTATGCTTGTAAATCAAGCTTTGCAATGTTTTGACTTTGACATTTTATGAGAAGAATAAACACTCAATTAGGGTTGTTATACGTTCAATATTTGTAATATGTGATTTTCACATTGATTTTTAAGTTAATCATTGTTTTTTGAAAAAAAGAAGTGATTATTATTATTTTTTTGACATGAAATTCATAAAAAAAAACTATTATTTAACCATTTTTAGTTAAAATTATCGTATAAAAATTGTGATTTTGACATGTCAATTCTAGCAAAAAATTATTAAAACGTGTAGTTTTTTAGTTATATTTATGTTAAAAATGGTTATTTTTATGTCCATTGTTAAAAAATATTGTTTTTTAGAAACAATTATTTCATGTGGATTGAAAAATTAATTAAGGATGTATAAATATGTAGAATATCGAAAATTCTAAATATCAACCTTCTAATTTAAAAATGCAAAACAATAAAAACCTCACTAAAAAAAAATTAAAATTAAAATAAAAAACAAGAAAATGTGAAGAAAACGACCACTTCAAAAATTATCAAATTTACAAAATAATTATTTACATCTTATTCATTAAAAAATTTAAAGCCAAAAAACAGGTCTTTTAAAAAAAGGGTGTAATGCAAAATACTCACTTTTTTAAATCAACATGAAAATCACTACCATTCTAAAACGTAATGTACATAAAAAAAATTAAAGTGCCAAAAATTATGCTCTAAAAAAAACATGTGCGTTCTGCATCATCCCTTTTCAAAATCAGATCACTTTTTTGCTATCTCTACGAAACGGGTAACAGTATCAGTTCCTGTTTCAAAGTTTACATTGTTATTACATATGGTTTCATCAATCATTAACAATTTTAGGCTCAAGAAAAAGAAACCTTTTATAAACTTAAGGGGCTACCCTTCTTTGTAGGTAGGAGGATTTTTATGATCACAACAAATGATGAACCAATGAAAAATTAGTTATTACTAAGCAAATCCCAAAGTCTTATAGTTATCCAAGTATTACAAATAAGCTTTGCAGTTGAGTTTTATTAATTCTCTCTGATCATAGGTCCCACTTCTAAGACAATTAAATCTTAGATATAGTATGAAAAACCAATGATAGAGGACTCAAGGTTACCTTAAGGCCATTCTTTAGCAGAAAATTTATGGAGTTCATTTTTACCCTTGACTTCATCCACACATGCTTCCTTTTTATTGTAACAATCATACGTGTAGACAAAAGTCTTGGTTTGGTTGACACTTCTTTAGGAAGAATGCCCCATTTCCCATGAGCATCCATAGCCCTGATGGGTTTTCCTAGTGATATCATAGGTCAATACCCAATTCCAGCAGGCGTCCATAGCCTCGATGAGTTAACCTCTTAAACCCATTTACACTGAAGGCTCTAGTCCCATGTTTCATGCCATTTTAGTTTTATATTATGGATATTGCTTTTGTAATTGGTACATGGGGGAACGGCTTTAGAAAGCCCCTTAAAGGCATAGGATGCCATCTTTCAAAGTGACTTAGATTACCTGCATAATGTATTGGACGCATAAGGTACTTATAGGTACTCAAAGGACATAGCATGAATGAGCCATTTTTAATGTGAGATGGATGAGGCTGCCAAAGAATAACCAAAAGACACCTAAATTCCCACTAATCATAGTTTCCATGTATGCTTTCACTTTTAAAGTAGTGTTCCACCATGAGTAGAGACTTCAGTAACTCTTCTGCAAGTCTTAATAAAGATGCTCGGATATCATGCTTTGGTGTTATGGTTATAGTATTCAAGTTAATTTTTTTCATTGATATCATTGTATGGACCTCTTAACTTTGTTTTAATCCCCTTAGTATGCATTGGTAACTATATTTTGAGCAATTTTTTTGTATTGATAATTAGAAATATATATGAATAAGAGAAATGAAATTCCAAAAAAAGAAAAAGGTATATAAGCTATGAATAGTTTGGAATTATCATTTGATTCAACTTCTATGGAAAAAATTGTTTATTCGATCATCTTCGTGAAATAGTGGTCTTAATGATAAAGCATGAATGCATCATTTTTAACAACTTAAGGAAAAATGAAATATGTCATCAAATACTCCCCTAAGTGTTCCATTCTATTGACAAAGATTCTTTTCCACTTTTGAAAATATTCTTCCAGTCTTTAAGCTTCCAAAATGAACAATATCCTTGAATCATGCTTTGTCTTGCAAAATAACAAATTGGTACCAAAATAATGGGTACTGATTAGCTAAAACAAGGTACTAGACAATTGGTATGCAATACCAGACAATTTTTTAATGCAATCATTTCCAACTTCACATAATATTCCAAACATAATGGTCATAGCTTACTTTATTGAAAAGAAATACTAGAAATACATCTAACTATCAGAAAGAAATAATAAGTGGGAAAGAAATGTAATAGTTGAACCATGCCACTATTTGAAATAATATTAAGTGGTAAAAAAATATGCAACTAAAAGAAACCTCAATAGAAACCTTTTATAGGAAAAACATATCTCTTATTTTCAACTAGTTTCTTTTCAGCTATTAACATCCCCACTTATACAAAAAAATGAGAAAGATGTTGCACTATATTTTAGAACTCAAGCTAACTATTATATGCATCAATTATTTATTTATTATCCTACTCTACCTAAGAAAAATAAATTCATTTCTTCAAGTATATGAGTATTTACAATGTAACCATGTGCGTAACGGGTATAAAAATGAATTCATTCTCAAGTTTAGAATATAATATTCAATGCATACCTGAATATGAAGATCCAACTATTTAATGGTGATGTCAAGAAGTAAGGAAGAATGAAAGAGTGGTATGGCCTTATAATTGCTTGAAACCAACTTGTTGGCATTATGATACATATGTTGTACTTGATGGCAACCCACTCATCTCAGATAATAAATTATAGTGTAGAGAAAAGTTCACGCACTTATATGCAGAGAAAAGTTTATTTTATGTAGAGAAAAGTTCACGCACTTTTATGCAGAGAAAAGTTTATTTCATGTAGAGAAAAGTTCACGCACTTTTATGCAGAGAAAAGTTTATTTCATGTAGAGAAAAAGTTTACGCACTTTCATGCAAGGAAAAGTGCATATATGTTGGAGAACTTACCTTTGGTCCATGGTAGTTAGTCCTTGGTATTTGAACCTATGAGGAAAAGCGCGTATGTGTTGGAGAACTTACCTTTGGTCCATGGTAGTTAGTCCTTGGTATTTGAACCTATGAGGAAAAGCGCGTATGTGTTGGAGAACTTACCTTTGGTCCATGGTAGTTAGTCCTTGGTATTTGAACCTATGAGGAAAAGCGTGTATATGTTGGAGAACTTACCTTTGGTCCATGGTAGTTAGTCCTTGGTATTTGAACCTATGGTTTTGGACCATGGTACTTCGTCAAAAGTGTTGATCTCACGTACTTTCATGGTTGGTTCATGGTATTAGTCCAACAGTTTTTTTGATCCTATGGTTTTTGGCCCGTGGTATTGTGAAAGGCCTAAGCCTATATAAAGCAAAGGAGATCACTTGGCTAATTCATTCCTGCAAATCGAATATCTTAAGATCTGAAATATTGGGTTATTGTTTTAAAAGTTTGATCTATGAAAGGGAAGTTGAAAGCGAATCTGTGAAGGGTGATCTCTCGAGCGCTGCAGCTGTGGAAGTGCGGAGGCGCCACAGAAGGCGCAGTACAGAGGCGCCACAGAAGGCGCAGTGCGGAGGCGCAGTGCGGAGACGCCACAGAGGCATCACAGAAGGCGCAGTGCGGAGACGCCACAGAGGCGTCACAGAAGGCGCAGTGCGGAGGCGCCACAGAAGGCGCAGTGCGGAGGCGCCACAGAAGGCGCAGTACAGAGGCGCCACAGAAGGCGCAGTGCGGAGACGCCACAGAGGCGTCACAGAAGGCGCAGTGTGGAGACGCCACAGAGGCGTCACAGAAGGCGCAGTGCGGAGGTGCCACAGAAGGCGCAGTGTGGAGACGCCACAGAAGGCGCAGTGCGGAGGCGCCACAGAAGGCGTAGTGCGGAGGCGCCACAGAAGGCGCAGTGCGGAGACGCCACAGAGGCGCCACAGAAGGCGCAGTGCGGAGGCGCCACAGAAGGCGCAGTGCAGAGGCGCCACAGAAGGCGCAGTGCGGAGGCGCCACAGAAGGCGCAGGTGTGGTGGTCGCGGCGCCACAGAAGGCGCAGTTTGAAAATTTATGAAAAGTGGTCCTTGAAAGAAAAGAAGTAGGGGGTTGTAGCTCCCTTCCAGGAGAGACTGGAAAACGAGAGAGAGTTGTAGCTCTCTGCAGGTTGCAGCCTGCGTACTGGTAAAGGACTGCACCAGTACAAAACCATTGTAAAAGGAGTTTCTAATTTGAAAGAAGATAGAGACATATTGCAGCAGGTGGTTTTCACCCACATTGGGTTTCCACCTTACATCTTGTGTTCTTTGGTGTGACTATCTGTTTTCTTTGTTCATGCTCATTATTTTATGGTACTGACATGCAAAAATAATTCAAAGAATAAATAAGGAAGTTTTATTAAAAGAACTTGATAATAATGATTCACCCCCCCCCTCTCAGTATTATTTCCAACAATTGGTATCAGAGCAGGTCCTTCAGAGAAGCTTGATCGCTTGAAGGAAGATCATTCATCATGAGCAACTACGAGAGGGAAGCATCAATCAGGCCACCAATTTTTGATGGGACAAACTTCAATTATTGGAAGGGAGGTCCATCAGACAGAAGAGAAGCTGCTTTCAAGGCGTCAGGCAAAGAAGATTATTATGAAGCAAGTCACGTGCCAGAAGAAGAAGAAGAAGAAGAAGAATCAAATTTTGTCAGAAATCTTCAAAGGGGTTCTGGAAGATTCAGAGGTAAGTTACCTTTTAAATGCTTTGCTTGTGGAAGAGTAGGTCATTATGCTGCAAAATGTCCTTATAAGGATAAAGGAAAGGAACCTGCTAGATGGAACAAGAAACAAAGGGCAAATAAGAAAAGTTACTACACTCATGAAGATAGTGATGGTCTATCAAATAGTGATGAAGATGAACGAGGTAATGACTATAAACTGTTAATGGCATTTGAAGATGATGATTATATGGATGCTATAGATGTGGATAGCCTTTATGAAGAAATTACTAGACTCAAGAGATGTGTAGAAGAAAAGAATATGATCATTGATACTCTACAATTTCAAATTGATGAAAAGGAAAAACATCTTGAAAAATTAGAAGGTGAAATTGTTGGTCTTAGAAAAGAAATTGAGAAAACAAAATCTATTAATCTTAAGTTTGTCAAAGGATCTGAAACTTTGGATGAGATTATCAATGTACAGCGTTCTCCACTAAACAAGACAGGTCTGGGCTATAATGAAGGAACTTCTCAAGCATCCACCTCAAAAAGTTATCTTGATGCAGCAAGAAGGAATGAGCAAAAGCACAATGAAGACCATCAGGTAAAGCAGGGACGAATTGCAAACAGAGACTATCAGGGGCAATCCATCTTAAGGATGAACAAAAGCTACAACCAGCCACAGGTAAAATCTTCTCAATTTGGTTCAAGAATGGATGACAATAGAAATTACAATCATTTGGCCAGAAGATTTGATAACCGCAGAAGTTTCTTCAATGGACAATGCTTTTCTTGCCATAACTTTGGTCACAAGGCAGCTCAATGTGTTGCATATAAAACAATCATGACTAGAGAAGCTCAAAAACAAAGAAGTATGACCGGGATTACAAAAAGGACCTATAACAACTTTTCGGTTCTTGAAAATGAAGTTGAATGTTCTATTTGCAATAATTTTGGTCATGAAGATTCTGAATGCAGGAGCAGGTTTCAACAGACAAAGGAACAAGCATCAAGCACCAAAACATGGAGAATAAAGGAACCACAAACAGAAAGATGTGGGATAGCATTTTATGCAGAGGGACAGGAAAATCTATGGTACATTGACAGTGGATGTTCGAAGCATATGACAGGTGATAAAGAAAAACTTGAGTCATTTTCTGCTCTTGAAAAAGGAAAGAAAGTTTCTTTTGGAAATGATACTCCTGCAACTATAAAAGGAAAAGGCATTGCTCAGTTAAAAGAAAAGGTCAAGGCTGGAAATGTTTTGTATGTTGATGGATTGAAACATAATCTTCTAAGTGTCAGCCAGATGTGTGATCAAGGAACCGAGGTGATATTTAGATCAAACGGATGTCGTGTTCGTGATCTTGATACAGGTGAAACAGTGATCAAAGGTAGAAGAACTCCAAATAATCTATACATATTTGAAGAAGGACAACAACAATGCTATCTAAGCAAGGATGATGAACACTGGTTATGGCATCGGAGGTTGGGGCATCTAAGCTTTTCACAAATAAGGAAAGCATGCAAATATCAAGCAGTTCGCGATCTTCCAGATATCAAAATTCCAGACAACACCATATGCAAATCATGTCAGTTTGGAAAGCAAACCAGAACTAACTTTCTAGAGAAGGAAGGATCAGCTAGCATGCCTCTTGAGCTAGTACATACAGATACATGTGGTCCATTTAGGAAAAGGACACCTCGAGGAGAAGAATACTTGATATTATTCATTGACAATTTCTCCAGGTTTGTCTGGTTAGGACTTATGAAGCACAAAGATGAAGCATTCGAAAAATTCAAATCCTTCAAAGCCTTGGTTGAAAATGAATCAGGATACAAAATTAAGTGCCTCAGATCCGACAGAGGTGGGGAGTTTACCTCAAATGAATTTTTCGATTTCTGTGAAGAACATGGGATAAGAAGAGAATTCTCTACAGCTAGAACTCCTCAGCAAAATGGAGTTGTGGAAAGAATGAACAGAACAGTCCAACAAATGGCTCGTGCTATGCTTGATGAGTCAGGAACTCCCGCAACTTTTTGGGGTGAAGCTGCACATGCTGCGGTTGTTATTCTCAACAAAACAAATGTCCGGGTGAACAGCACTCAAACCCCTCATGAGCTCTGGTGTGTTGAGACTCCTTCGGTAAAGCACTTCAAAATCTTTGGGAGCAAATGTTATATTAAGAACATTGATGAGCAACTTGGAAAACTTGAACCTAGAGCAGATGAAGGCATTCTTCTTGGTTACTCTCCACATAACAAAGCATACAAGTGCTACAATAAAAGACTTGGCAGAATTGTTGACAGCATTGATGTAGTGGTTGATGAGAAGGGATACATTCCTAGGAAAGTACATCATGAAGACATTGAAGAAGATGAAGGCTACCCTCAAAGACAGAATGATGAAGAAGAAGAACCTCAAGAAGAACCAGAGGAGCATACAAGAATAGAAGAAAAGACTCCATCCAGATATGTTCAGAAGAATCATCCAGAATCTCAGATTGTGGGACAGAAAGAAGCAGGTGTACAAACAAGAAGAACAGTTGCAGAAGCTTCAAGCTATTTGGCATTACTCTCCTCCACTGAACCACAAAATGTGAAAGAGGCATGCAAAGATGAATGTTGGGTGAAAGCAATGGATGAAGAACTTGAGCAGATCGAAAAGAACAACACTTGGGAGCTGGTTCCTAGACCAAAGGATAAGAATGTTATCGGAACAAAATGGGTCTTCAAAAATAAATTGAATGAAAATGGAGAAGTAATTAGAAACAAGGCCAGACTTGTTTGTAAAGGGTATGCGCAACAAGAAGGAATAGACTTTGAAGAAACCTTTGCTCCGGTTGCAAGACTTGAGGCCATCCGAATGTTCCTTGCTCTCTCAAGCTTTCAAAACTTCAAAGTATTTCAAATGGACGTGAAATCAGCCTTTCTGAATGGAGACTTGGAAGAAGAAGTATACATCGAGCAGCCAGATGGGTTCATTCTTGGAAATGATCCAAATCTTGTATGCAGATTGAAAAAGGCTCTCTATGGTCTCAAACAAGCTCCAAGGGCTTGGTACTATCGTTTGGACAAATATCTTCATCAACAAGGTTTTTTAAAAGGATCAGCAGATAGCAATCTTTATATAAAAGTTGAAAATAACAAATTGCTAATACTTGTTGTGTATGTAGATGACATTATCTTTGGCAGCAATGAAGAAGCTATGAGTCAAAGCTTTGCCTTGGTGATGCAGAAAGAATTCGAAATGTCCTTGTTGGGAGAATTGACATATTTTCTTGGTTTGCAAATCCAACAAAAAGAAGGAGGGATCTTTTTGTCTCAAACCAAGTATCTCAAACATATTTTGAAGAAATATGGCATGGAAGATGCAAAACCAGTATGTACACCTATGGTCACAGGATGTAGCCTCAGTGCAAATGATGAATCTGTAGCAGTGCATCAACCAACCTGCAGATCTATGATTGGAAGTTTACTTTATTTGACAGGTACCCGACCGGATATCATGCATGCAGTCGGAATAGTTGGAAGATTTCAGGCAAATCCAAAGGAAACTCATCTTCAGGTAGTAAAGATAATCTTCAAATATCTTCAAGGGACTCAAAACTATGGCTTATGGTATCCTAGAGATACAGATCTCACACTTCATGCTTATACAGATGCAGATTGGGCCGGAAGCGTGGATGACAGGAAAAGCACAAGTGGTGGTGCATTCTTTATGGGTTCCAGATTAGTATCTTGGTTCAGCAAGAAACAGAGTTTGATTGCCTTGTCTACAGCTGAAGCAGAATATGTTGTTGCTGCATCGTGCTGCACTCAACTCCTTTGGATGATGCAGACCTTGCAGGATTTTCAAATCACTTGTACACCACCCATCTCCATCTTATGTGATAATACAAGTGCAATCAGCATTTCAAAGAACCCAGTCATGCATTCAAAAACCAAGCACATACCAATTAAGTATCACTTTCTCCGGGAACAAGTGCTTGAACAAAAGGTCAAGTTGGAGTATGTTCCTTCTAAGGAACAGGTTGCTGATATACTCACCAAACCATTGCCTAGGGAGACCTTTGAATACCTCAGGCAAAAGCTGGGGGTTGTTGATGCATCATCTTGTTATTGAATCTCTTCTGATTGTTGGTTGTACGCAAGGTTCATCTGAAGTATATGCGTACATGTGCTGGGTTGTGGATTGGTCAAAGATCGAATGGCACAGGTTCAGGGGGAGCATATCATGCATTGTTGGCATTATGGAGGAAGTACAGAATGAGATCATGGATGCTGGTCTGAATATTGCTACAATACGTCTCTATCTCTTTCATGGTCATGGATTATGGTTCTTCTTTGCAGATCTGGTTTATAGTCAGGGGGAGCATGTTCTTAGGGGGAGCATAACCCTTTGCCCTTGATGTCAAAGGGGGAGAGTGATTGGTTGTTGTTGCCATCAAGTCCAAAGGGGGAGATTGTTGGCATTATGATACATATGTTGTACTTGATGGCAACCCACTCATCTTAGATAATAAATTATAGTGTAGAGAAAAGTTCACGCACTTATATGCAGAGAAAAGTTTATTTTATGTAGAGAAAAGTTCACGCACTTTTATGCAGAGAAAAGTTTATTTCATGTAGAGAAAAGTTCACGCACTTTTATGCAGAGAAAAGTTTATTTCATGTAGAGAAAAAGTTCACGCACTTTCATGCAAGGAAAAGCGCGTATATGTTGGAGAACTTACCTTTGGTCCATGGTAGTTAGTCCTTGGTATTTGAACCTATGAGGAAAAGCGCGTATATGTTGGAGAACTTACCTTTGGTCCATGGTAGTTAGTCCTTGGTATTTGAACCTATGAGGAAAAGCGCGTATGTGTTGGAGAACTTACCTTTGGTCCATGGTAGTTAGTCCTTGGTATTTGAACCTATGAGGAAAAGCGCGTATATGTTGGAGAACTTACCTTTGGTCCATGGTAGTTAGTCCTTGGTATTTGAACCTATGGTTTTGGACCATGGTACTTTGTCAAAAGTGTTGATCTCACGTACTTTCATGGTTGGTTCATGGTATTAGTCCAACAGTTTTTTTGATCCTATGGTTTTTGGCCCGTGGTATTGTGAAAGGCCTAAGCCTATATAAAGCAAAGGAGATCACTTGGCTAATTCATTCCTGCAAATCGAATATCTTAAGATCTGAAATATTGGGTTATTGTTTTAAAAGTTTGATCTATGAAAGGGAAGTTGAAAGCGAATCTGTGAAGGGTGATCTCTCGAGCGCTGCAGCTGCGGAAGTGCGGAGGCGCCACAGAAGGCGTAGTGCGGAGGCGCCATAGAAGGCGCAGTATAGAGGCGCCACAGAAGGCGCAGTGCGGAGATGCCACAGAGGTGTCACAGAAGGCACAGTGCGGAGACGCCACAGAGGCATCATAGAAGGCACAGTGCGGAGGCGCCACAGAAGGCGCAGTGCAGAGGCACCACAGAAGGCACAGTACAGAGGTGCCACAGAAGGCGCAGTGCGGAGACGCCACAGAGGCGTCACAGAAGGCGCAGTGCGGAGACGCCACAGAGGCGTCACAGAAGGCGTAGTGCGGAGGCGCCACAGAAGGCGCAGTGCGGAGACGCCACAGAGGCGCCACAGAAGGCGCAGTGCGGAGGCGCCACAGAAGGCGTAGTGCGGAGGCGCCACAGAAGGCGCAGTGTGGAGACGCCACAGAGGCGCCACAGAAGGCGCAGTGCGGAGGCGCCACAGAAGGCGCAGTGCAGAGGCGCCACAGAAGGCGCAGTGCGGAGGTGCCACAGAAGGCGCAGGTGCGGTGGTCGCAGCGCCACAGAAGGCGCAGTTTGAAAATTTATGAAAAGTGGTCCTTGAAAGAAAAGAAGTAGGGGGTTGTAGCTCCCTTCCAGGAGAGACTGGAAAACGAGAGAGAGTTGTAGCTCTCTGCATGTTGTAGCCTGCGTACTGGTAAAGGACTGCACCAGTACAAAACCATTGTAAAAGGAGTTTCTAATTTGAAAGAAGATAGAGACATATTGCAGCAGGTGGTTTTCACCCACATTGGGTTTCCACCTTACATCTTGTGTTCTTTGGTGTGACTATCTGTTTTCTTTGTTCATGCTCATTATTTTATGGTACTGACATGCAAAAATAATTCAAAGAATAAATAAGGAAGTTTTATTAAAAGAACTTGATAATACTGATTCACCCCCTCTCAGTATTATTTCCAACACAACTTTCAACAAAATTAAAATGCTCTTGATTTACCTCTTTATTTGGCTCATTTACATATCCTCCTTTACCGTGCCATGCAGATCTTCTAGCATTAGATGATTATCCTATTGTGTGCTCAGAGGATCCACAAATAGGCATGTAAAAAATTCTTCAGTCTCAGGTTCTAATGGTTTCTCTCCATTGGATGTGGTCCATGATTCTTTATTTTCTTTGACAAAATTACAAGGGTGAAGATCTTCGTGTGGATGTGGTTCATGGATTTGTTGTTCTTCTATCACTTCTAGAGAGGTAGATAAGTTCTTGACTGCTGTCAAGATGTGTTCTTCCTGAGAACCAGAGATCCTATCTGCTACTAAGATTTGAGAGAGTTCTCCCAAAATCTTGATCATCCTTGAAATTTGCTTTTCTAGTTGCTAATCCTTGTCATGCACATAGATTAGCATATGGATTTCTTATAAAAAATACTAAATAAATAAGAAGAAAACACACCTAAAACAAATGCAAGCAAGCCAATCATGTACTTAAAGCACCACCGTGCTACTAGGATCCTGCTATCACTAGGTTATTTGTTCACACAAGTTAGGCTTCTCTTCCTTTCCTGAAACAATCTAAAGGAAAACACACTTGAAAAGGAAAAGAAATAAAAATGAGGATTTGGATCCTACCTTTAATTCTACGCATATGAAAAAGAAACTAGAAAATCAATTAGAGACAATCAGAATTTGGAGCGACCCCAAACCAAAGTGGATGCGTGGCTCTTCACTCACGTCTTACCATATTTCTCCACCCTCTAGTTGCCTTGCAACTAAGATCACACAGAAAACTTGTGAAAGAAACTATGCTCTAATCCCATTAGCACTTTCCCGGAAATGATACCAAAAATGTTGGTGGAATTATATGTATTCTAATTCCAACATTTAATTATCGAATCTGGGATCGTAAGATTTAGAGATGTAAGCATAGGAAATGCAGGATTAGAGCCTATTCTAGCATATGCTAACAACTAACACTAGAAAGAACTAATTACTAAGGATTATCACTGGGTTGTGGGACTCTAATGTTTATCATGTTTTAAACCACAATCTTTCATTAACAATGTTCATGTGGTTTTATATATGTAGCTTATTAGGTCTTGAGACTTCAATGGTTTTAATCCTATAGTGATGAAAACCCATTAAACATACTACAGAAAAGTAAATTGCGGAAAAGTAAATGAAGAAAAGTAAATGTCGGAAACTATAAGTAAAAGCATGTGAGACAAGTAAAGAAAACAAGTCAATAAACTACAAGAAATGCATTAACAAACTATCAAAAATAAATGCTAAGCAAACTTAGAGATATATTGTAGGTTCTTATTCATTGTAGTAATATTTTATCAAGTAGTTGCAAAGTTTCAATCAATTAAAGAATCCTAAACTGCAAATTGAATATTTTTTAATACCTTGTTCTAGTATAGAACCTAGTATCGAATTAAGTACATAAAAGTTGGAATTTGAAATTATGAATAAGTACGAATTAAGTATAGAAATTATGTAAATTAAAATTATGAATATTAAAACGTGTTAAGAAATCAATTTTTTTATTTTATTTTTTTAAGCCTCAGAAAAATCAATTTGAATTTGATCATAATGCATTTTACTTAACAAATCAGAAAATAGAGCAATAAATCTAATACTATGTGAGATACAAATCTAATGAAAAATTGAAAAGAAACATCAAATATAATATGCAATCAAATGTTGAAAATAAGATCTTAATCATGCACAAATAAGAATCAATGGAATTAAATTCACTTCTTAAACCTAAAGAGAAGTACTACAAACTAAATTGAAAACATGAAAGTGAATAGATGTGAGTTTTATCTAACATAAATTCACAGCAAAATAAATTAATTGCTAGATGTAAGACTAATCTACAAAACACAGGAGGCAAAGGAATACTTAGCCACACTGAGGGGCCCTTCCCAGGGGGTTAGTGCTGCTAAGAAAATCTCAAAGCAAGCTAACAAGATGTTCCAAAATTCAACAACCATCAATTCTTTGTTCACATCAAAAACTCTGTTACAAATCAACTCTCTAAATCTCTCCAAAAGCTAATCATTGATCTCTTCTATTACAATAATGAACAACCTCCTTTCCTCTACCCTTTGAGGCTTTATTTATACATAAAATCCATTGAGGAAGGATAATATCCAATCCCCTAAACTCAAAAAATGAATTTACAACTTTAGAGGAAAATCTCAGAACTTTGATTTTTGAGTAATTTTATACAAATTGGTGTTAAAGAACCAAGCATATCTTCTCGACCATGATGTATTTTTGGGATATGTTTCTATGGAGCCTAAAAATCTCTCTTTTAATTTCCTGATTCATTTCTTATCCTCATAAATCGTGCATGAAATTTATTGTTTAGATAGTTTTGCTCATCTGGGTTTTGTAAAAATTTTGTACAAAACTGCTTTAAAGAACCAACTGTAACTTTCAAACTGTATTGAATTTTTGAAAATGGTGTGAGATCCAAGTAAAATGTTATTTTTCACAAAAACCCATTTTCTAGATTCTTCATATTCGCCATCATATTCATGGAAATCGAGGTAGAACATGGCAGTTTCAAAATTGTTACATATTTTTGGTTGTAGGTTAAATCATGTGCTAGGATCCCACACGTGTGAGATGGGTATATTCCAAGGATTTTACCAACATATTAGGCCCATGTGGCACCTAATTTTCTATGCTAGAGAAAAGAAAAATATATTTTATAATTTTGAATTTTTTCTTTCCATTCATGCAAGTGCAGAATTAAGTACTGAATTGATATAGAGATATAAATTTTCATAGTGGAACATGATCCTTGGATGCATAACTACATTAGTAAAGTGTCATTGATAACACCATATTAAAAACTCATTTAATCATTAAACATACAAGCAATCATTAATAATTAACCACAAGGTAAAATGAATGCATTTAGTGAAAATTAGTAATATAATAGTTACGAAATATGTTTTAAGGGTATGAATATGGCTTGTAAATGAAAGGTTTGGATATATAATACAATAACATATTTAGGACCCAACAAATTCCTTGATCCCCTCAGCTAGGACGTCAGTGACCAGGTAGCTCTCACATATAGCCTTTGTTGCTTCAAGATATCTATAGATCTAGTGCTTGTTTCCCTAAACCATAATTTCAGTGAGTAGGTGAGCTTGAAGAAATCTAATCCTTTCCTAAAAATCCAAATCAAAGGTATCTCAAGAGCTATCTCGCTACAGAGAAAGCCTCAGTACCTCAGGCTATCCTCATAATTAACCCTTACTTCCCTAAATCAGAACTTTGATGACGAGATAAGCTTCAAGAAAGACCTCTACTACTCTTGAAATAGAATTTAGTGATCAAGAAAATAACCATAGAGAAATTGCTTCCTTTCTTACCAAAAAAAACTAGAGATGCTCCAAAATATTGCGTTGGAATAGGACAAAGAGAGGAAGAATATGTGGTTAAATGAGATTTCAAAAATTTACTATAACTAATACAAATAACTGGTTTTAATCTCTCCACTAGCACTGAAACCTTCATTACCATTTTCCTCACAGAAGAATGGTGTTCTATTTCCCACTAAGACTTTCAATAATAATCTAATGATGCTAACTGTAAAAAGGTAAGTTTCAAGTGAGCATATAAAAGAAATATTGATTATAGGGTTCATTTAAGCCATATTTTTTAATTGGCACATATAAAAATGAATATAGATACAATTAAATAAAAAGGACCTAAAATGAAAAAAGTATTTCATATCCAAAAAACCATGCTAACAACAGGTACAAGACAAACAACAAAAATATAATTTCTTGATACTCAAATTTCGTGGTTGTTCTCTAATAGCACAAACATAAGTTAAATAAGGTTACATGTGATATATTACTATGCATATAGTCTAGATGTGGTATTTTCAAGAAAAAATTATCATTAAAAGAGGAAAAAATATACCTAACCAATATATCCAACCCACAGTGGGCACATGAACACTTATCATTCATTTCTTCCTTGAATAAATGAAATGCAAATATATTCTTATTTCAACTTCCTTTCATCAGCCTATTTTGAACTTTCAAAGCTTGTTTAGAACCCTTGTTTGGACGATCCTGGAGAAGTATATCTTCAAAGGCCTTTAATAGATATAGAGGAACATAAGACTCTCCCAACTTGTATTTGTTTCCACTGCCTTCAGTCACTTAAATTTTTCTACCATGTTTGATAGCAGAGATTGGAATCTCTTTTAGGTTTCCAAAGTCCAATAAATGTTTTCCTAAAAGAAACATCCTCTTTTTCCATAGCCTTACCATAGATACAATGATCTTGTGGATATAAAATATCTTTCCATTTGATATAAGCATCAAGAAACGTAAACTGTAAATGTGTTTAGCAGGTTACAAATGAAATAATTTCATATCTTAAATGCCTTAAGAATTTTACATGTACATGTTAGATTTTTTAGAGAAACTAAATACAAAAAAAATATAGAGAAACCTAGAGTGCAAGTAGTGACACTGTCTTAAACCTTCCAACAATTTCCCTCTAAGTATAGTGTCTACATATTCTAGGGATATCATAACCTTTTGCATAAGAATTTGAGGTATTCTCCTTAATTCACCCAGAGTGAAGCGAATTATAGTTCATTAGACTGAGATAAGATGAGATAACATTATTAGTTTCAATTATAATGTATTAATCAATGTACATAAAAGAACACACCATGTCATGCATCTTACTTTTCTATTGCATATGGTAACATAAGTACTTGGGTGGAGAACCTTCCACCTTTACACTAATCTTTGGCATTCTTTGGAGCAACCATCACTATGGGGACATTGTTTTTTTGAGGTCACTTTCCATTATCTCCACATTTTACAGTTGAGATAGTAGAACTTGTGCCTATATATATGACCAACAAAAAATTTAAGGGACCAATCATCTACATGTTTAGTTCAACCTATTGCTAGTGTAATGAGCCAAACGCTCTTCTCAAGCCGCAAAACAAAAGTCAAACACCCAAAATGTTCATACTCTTCCTTTACATTGACAATTACAAGATAAAAAGTTCCCATGTTCAAGCAAAATGCTATGAAATAAAACATAATATGCAAGAATATTGACGAAAGAAGCACACTTTTTCCCAAATAAATAGAATGCAATAAAATTTGACTTATTAAGAAGATATCAACCCTGCAAATGCTTTTGTTTTAGGACACTTTCTACACTAAGAATGAAAATTATTATCTATACTACAAATGGTGCACAGACTTAAGTCTTAGTCTAAGGGGTCAACTCAACCAGTTATTGCATGTTTTATGTGCTTCATCCTTTGTCCTAGGATGAAGTTTGGAAATCTTGCCTTAGATAATTCCCCAGGGCCCTATCATTCTGGGCCACTCTCTTATGGAAATTATCCAATAGGAACTATGTATTGGGATCCACATTATTTCATTCGATGAGTAAGTCCTACTCCCTCCTCTCTTCATTGAAGCCACACTTATGTCTAGATGATGTTTCTTTAATAACTTACTTCCACTTCCTAGGGTTCTCCCCCTCAAGATAAACTACTTGTACACCCAGATTATATTGTTTCATTTTCTATTGGTGTACTTGTCTTAAATTCCATTTCATCTCATCACATGGGAGTTTTTTACCTACTATTTTTGTATGGGCTTCTCATGAATGACTCATAATCTCTAGTCACTTCTACATAGTTTGGTCTTCCATGGACATTAATATAAATTAATTTCATTTTATTGTGTCTTTCTTGGAAGGTTAGTAGCCAAAGTTGCACGGGCCTCATATTGCTTAATGTAAATTTTGTGGACCTTATTACAATAGGCACTGCCATTCCATGAAAAATGTTTTCTTTGAATTTACTAATCTTCTAGAGAAATCACCTCTCTTCCACAACAGTATGTAAAGAACATCAAATGATGGTTTCAAATAAAACTTTGGAAAGAAATACTATCTATAAACCCTATAATATTCTCGCATATTATTCATTGTTCAATTGCCTACAATGGGGCAGTCAAATACAAGAACATTGCATAGCTCATTAAAGTTATGAAGCATAAATCATTATTTTCCTTCACATCCTTACATTATCTAAGATAATTTTCTAAATTCTAGCATGCTTCATTTTTACTTGTATCTTATCCAAATTTCCATGCCATGGATTTTTTATAGCCATTTACTAAGCCTCTTACTACAGAAGCTTCATTTGGATCCCCTGATGATGGGTGCAAAAGGTTCAATTGGATCCCTTGATGATGGGCCAAGTGTTCACTTGAAATGTAAGGACATTTATACATTCGAACACAATTCATATGCAAAAAGTATGACACAATTATGGCTAGCAATGAAAATCTACATACTAAAATCATACTAATTTGTCACCAGATTTGACAACTGATCAATTTTTCATTTTCCTACGTTATTGTTCTCTAAATGAATTTGATCATTTAACACAAATTTAAAGAAAAGAATCAACCATATATATGCTTGAAACATATGGAAAAAACTAGATAGTGAAAATGGGAGAAATTAAACTCCAAAATGTCATATGCACATCCTTGAATGTCTCATACCTTCCTTTGCAATACTTAAGCCTAGCAATCCATAAATTACATAAAGAAAAAATGAAAAATATGATAGAAAGGCAATATAACATCACAACAATAGCTTGTTAGATAATCCAAATTCTCAAAAGTCACAGGTTAGATTCATCTGAATGCTCAACAAAAGAGATTAATCAATTATTGGGGAAGGTGACTTAGCATCCTTTAAAAACAAAATTCAATAGTAAACATGATTCATGCTTGAATGCTCCATGCAAAAACAATGATTATAAAAAATATATATCTAAACTAAAAGTTGGCAACTTGGCTATTTACTCATCCAACTATATAAGTGGAAAACTAAATGTTTCATCTTTTCCCCCTCTTCTAATGTTCATAGATATAAAAATACTCAGTGTATTTTTCCATTTCCACAACAAAAAGCTAATCAATGCATTACCTTCATTACGAGGATTTTACAACTCAGATTTACCTAACTATTCATGTCCGTATCCTTTTCTTTCTTAAACTAGTTTCCTAGTTGTTACAATTTGTTCTCGGATATTAGATATTTTCTAATTGACGACAACTTATATATTGGAACTATTTTTGCACTCCTACTTTGTACTAAATTGATTATATATCTTAGTCTCCACTGGACTACTTTTTGTGGTCTTCTAATGGAATTAATTAAATCACCTTATCTTATTTTATTGTTGGAAACTTACTTCTTAATGAACATGCCCTTATTTTTGTTATTGTTGAAGCTTGCTCAATAAACTTACGCAAATATTTTTTGTAGTCCAGATTCTCCCATAGGCCAACCATGAAATGACACAACCAATATTCAATGTATATTATATATGCAGCAACTACAAGAAGATGACCCTCTCCATTCTTTGTTGGACTAGACCGCCAAGTACATTTGCAATGCCTTCCATAACATTACATGCAGCCAAAGTCAGTAAGTAGGCTCAGCGCCATCTTGCAGTTGATTTACATGAAGCACACCACCCACATCTTTCCTTTGGTGGTTCCATTGATTTCTTCTTATAACTTGGCCAGCAAAATTAAACAACTCCCTTTGAAAATATTTTTACTTATTCTGAGATTGTTGTTGAAAGAGTCTTTTTAAAAGATCCCCACCTATTCACTAATCTATTGGCTTACACTGAGATGGACACTAGATTAGAAGTTGCAGATGCAGCAATATCACCTAGAACATAATAAATGATGTATGCATTTGGTTTGAAGCTTGCTTTACAAATCAACCTATTAGTACCCAAATCCATCTTCACAGCTCCTATGCTAATATCACCAGTTTACTTATGGAAAAAAGCATGTTCATTATACTCCCATCCACTTGAACACCTATACTACTATCCTCTTTGGCTTGTTGTTTCCCAGGTATGGGACTGCTCTTATGAAAATATATCTGCATAGCAGTCTTATTAGTGTCAAGGCCAAACAATTGTTTTAAATAATTCCCACATTCTTCTGAATTCCCACCCAGAGATGTTTGGAAAAATTTATGTAGCTTCTTGAAAAGTTCTGATTTCAATTTCTTTGAAATTAATGGGACCCATTGGCAATAATTCATTTTCTTTGTCATAATGTGTCTTGTTTTGAAACATGTAAACCCTCATGACCATGAACACGACAATCCTTTTTAGATTTTATTTTAGATCTCACACTTAGAAGACTTGATGCACTAACATATTCAACCAGATTTTTAGAGATAAACAGACATGACAAGCCTATCGAGCTATTTCATGAAGCCATATATGTCTTTTGAAGGCAAGTTGAATCTTGTTTTCCTTCTACAACACCCCAATACTGTAGTATTGATCTTTTAATGTCATCATCAAAAGGACCCAATAATTGTGATTTATCCAAGACCTTTTTCAAATCCCTTTTGTTGTGATACCTATAAGTGGTAGTTGGATTTGATGCAGAGTCAGACCTGTGACAACATTTTCTTTCAAATCCATTTTGTTGTGATACCTATGAGTGGTAGTTGGATTTGATGTAGAGTCAGATCTGTGACAATGTGTTCAAAGAAGAGATTGAATTATAAGAAAATTTGAGAAAATAAACCACAGGAATAAAGAAATATTTTCCTGCAAACTAACCAAGGGTTAAATGCGAAAACAAGCTCAAATGAACCCCAAGGGAAGTTAACCCATCTAGGTTATAGGAAGAATTGCGCCAAACATAATTTTGAAATTAATGAATATCATTAAGCCTAAAATATACAATTAACATCACGCTATTCCAAACACTTCATTAACAAGTGTGACTTACACCAATAGCTAGCCACAAATTACAAAGAAGACATGCCCATATGGATCAATATCGAATATCCTAGCTACATTCAATGACTTTGATGATGAACCACAGTAAGTGGTTCAAGAAACGCCTACTTTAACTTTCATGTGATTTATCTAGAAGAGACTTGGTATATGATAGTGAATCACAAAAGCCTACATTCAGAGACTTTGATGCTCTTGATCCCTGGGCATCAATTTTCTCCACAACACACTCGAGACAATACCATGCCCCTTTTGGTAAATGAGCTTTGGAAATACCAACACATAGAAAATGATATGCAGAAGGGAAACCATCACAACAAATCAAATTCCCATCCATTCCACCAGCAACATTGATCACTATTGAAATCCTCTACATCATCCATCCCAAGACTCATAAAATCGACATGTCCATTCTTAAAGTAACTATGATTTTTCTATGAGATTGAACCATTTGAATGAAAATTTGTCTTCTCAAGTGTCAGTTGACACAAATTTGACCTCCTATACCCATTTGCTTTGGTACAAGAAACCCTCTTTCTTTTGGAATAGTAGGGATTTCTTCCAATCAATCTAGTTATATGAGAATAAAAGCTCATTTTTGTATCTACATTTGCATCTTGTTCAAATTTTTTCATCATGTTGATCTCTATTCAAACTTCCTCAACCTTCATAAGATCATCACAAAGAAATCCAAATGTTTTAGCTTTGTGGAAAGCAATATGGTATAATGCCCACAATTCAAAAGTTTCAAATCCAAAACGTTTTGTCCCAACCAACTACTGAGACCCTAAGCCGAGAGATATTCTACCAATTAAACTGGCCATGTTACTACCTATAGGAAATTCCAATCAAGTTACCTGCAAAAATATATTGAAAACAACTTTTTTCATCATAGATTAGTTACCAAGTACAGGCCCTCAAAAGTCACTTATGGCATGTGTATAAAGGCAATAATGCTTTCATATAAGCATGCTTTCATGACAACCTACATAAAATGTTACAAACAAAAAAAAATAAAAAAAATAAAAAATAAAAATCAACAGGAAAAACCTATATATTTCAAACATGGAGGAAATTTGGAAAGGAAAAGCAATATTAGAATGTCAAATTCAAGAAATAATTTAAATGGATCCCAAGACCATTGATGATGGAGTTGAAGTTTAGAGTATGTTTATGTGGTTCATGGTCCTTAGAGATCAATGATTACTACATCAAAGGAATATTCATACCATAAGATCAACCCAAAGGAATCTTCCTGTTGGCTCAACCACGGAGCCTGATCCCAGGAGTATTGTGAGAATTGAACCTGTGACCTCTCAATCATGAAAGGTGTTTTACCGATAGGGACCCTAAATTTAATGTATGTTTATTTTCTATATTTTGTCTTTTGATTTTGGTTTTTCCTTGGGGTGAGAATGGGTGGTGTGGTCAAAATGAGTTACAAAATCATAAACAACCATTGAACAAGGGGTTAACCACAGTCAAGTCCCATTGCTTGTGTTTTGTTTAATATATTGAACATTTAGTTGAATATCTAGCTTGGGAATTATATTTAGTAAGTGGGGTAATTGGAAAGATAATGAAGTATAGAGATTAAAATCCGAAAATAAAATATACCTAAATCTCATTTCCCTCAGCTGAAATTGTTTCTACATTTATAAAGGTCGGGGTTGAAGATTGCGAGACCTACGAGTACATGCAAATGTTGAAACCTTAGCTTGCTAGTGTGACGATGACAGATCGAATACACAGATGGGTATGAAGACACATTGTTGAATATTATTATTGATTTCTAGAAACATCCACCTAGAACTCTTCCTCCCTCTAATTCCTCCTCTTCGCCCTCCTCCTACCTTCCCTCCAAAACTATGAAGCATTAATCCACCCACAAAACAAATGAATCTCTTATTTTTTCCACCTATCACCACAATTTAAATCTTGTACTATCATACAACTTCTTCATTCATGTTCAATAATTAATGAGCATATCTCTTAATTTCAAGCATAAATTTTATTGCACACCTCCCCCCCTTACTCTCTTTGGAACAATGGTCTCTTTTCACAACTTGCAAATAAAATGGTAAGAATTTGGAATGTGAGCCACAATTAAATGTGGTTTTTGGATAATGGATGAGGGGGTTTTTATTTTCTAATAAAAAAACATTATTTAAAAATAAAATGGAATTTTTGTCTCTATAATATTAAATTTAGTTTGAAATATTAAAAAGGGAAGATGTTATTCTCCTTACTTATATTAGTTCTTCAAATATTTTTTGTTGATTACAATTTTTAGTAAATCAACTGTTGATTGAGGTTGACAAGGTATTAATGATCTATTTCTCACCTTTGGATTAGAGGGTGACACAAATAGTTAAATGTAGATAATGAAGATTGATAATGGAGGATGATACAAATAGTTACATTATTGATAATGTATATGGCAAGAGGCACTAATCTCCCTCTCATCTTAATGACACCTCTGTCAAACCCTTTTAGGGTTCCACCCATAGATTGCACAAGGATTCTCGATTGTGAAGAAAAGCGAGGAAGTCATTGAGTTCAAGGGAGTAGAGCCACAACACTAAATATCACTTGGATTCTTGTTGTGTGTTTTTGATGACCAGGCTCAAAGGACTTCTCTCATGTTCTATGTGCTTTTGAGAATAAGTCAACCTTGTAGATCTACTTCAAACGAACATTATCTAACACAAATTAACAACCTTCCAATGATGGCATTGGGCATGCATATTTTGATAATTGTGGTATTCGTGTGTTTTTAGTTGATGGTAATAGAGTTGAGTATCCTATTGAGGGTGACGGGCATGTGTCTTGTGTTGATGGTGACATGCATGCGTATTATGTTGATGGTAGTGACCTTATGTCTTTTATTGATGTTACGTTGAGCTATGTTGATGGTGGTGGGATCTTCCTATGGGCTTGGATCTTTTGCTTGTCATGGAACATAGTTACTGATCAGACGAGAAAATTACTGAGTATCCTTTTTTTGAGGTAGCAAAAAATCACCTGATTTTGAAAAGTGGTGATTCAGAATACACATTTTTTTTGGAGCATATTTTTGGCACTTTAAATTTTCTTATGTATCAAGTATGAACATTTTTTTTTAAATGTGAGTGATTTTCATGATGATTTTAAAAAGTGTTGATGCAACATCAACCCCTTTTTTTTAGAGGGTTTATTTTTGACACTTTAAATTTTCTAATGTCTTCTTCTTCCCTAAGATATTTATTTTTAAGTGTATTTATGTATTTGTGTGTTTTTATTTTTCTTTTCAATTTTTTTTGTAATGAAATCTTAATTTTTTCGCATAGTTAAAAAAAATGGTCAATATTTTAAAGTTAGTATTTTCTATATGTTTATGTAATGTTAATTAATATTTCAATGCACATCAAATAATTGTCACTAAAAAACAATAATTTTAAACATTTGACAAAAAATACACATTTTGAGAATTTTTGTCAAAAAATGACATGTCAAATAAACGATTTTTATGAGAAAATCCTAACAAAAAAAACTTTAAAAAAATAACATTTTTTGTGAATTTTATTTAAAAAGGTAATAGTAATCATAGTTTTTTGACGGAAAAAAAATGAATCACATAAATATTAAAGTGAAAATAAGATAATACAAATATTGAACATATAACAACAATAATCAAATGCTCATTTTTTCTCATAAAATATCAAAGTCAAAACGTTACAAGTAAAACTAATAAATATCTCTCAAAATTGAGCTTGATTTGCAAGCATAACTTAAAGGTCATCAACAATAATATCATATAATCCATGTTCGTCATCTTCTACAACTTCATTATTTTCTTCTTCCACAATATTTTTTGCTTGAGTTTCCTCATTTTCCTCTTCTAATGGATCTTTCATGTCTACAAATCTCCCAAAGTGTCATTTTCCAATCATTCCATATAACTATGGTTGAGGTTCCTTTGTATTTTTTGCCACACATGATTCATTAAAATCTCCTTTCCTCAAATCAACTTCTTGCATTGCATATGGAAGAAATTGAAGAGCATTAATTCTTTGTTGAATAAAATTGCATTGTATTGAGTTTTTTTCAATCGCAATACAATTTCTTCATTTTTGTAGGTAGCATGCTAGTGTTGTACATAATCATCAAGCACAAAAGAAATAAGTAAGTAAATTAGTATAAACACATAAAAACTAAAAAACTAAATATTAAAATTCAATTAATATAATAAAAATTGACTGAACCTGAAAATAGATCCAAAACCCAATCTCCTTCATTTGAACATAAATATATAAGATAGTTAATCAATGCTTGCGGTTTTTTATAAATGTTATTTATGTCTCCTTTTGCATCTTTATCCTCATATGTTAACTTTCTTACGACAACATCATGAACTAGTACTTTGCTATGACTCTTTCCATCTACTCGATTTAGAAGAATAGGCTTATAGCTATCATATTTTGTCCAACATTCAACATGGATGAACTCACAATCACTTATAATTGGCTAATTTCTAGAAGAAATAAGATTTGACTTTTGCCTATAACATGAGACATTAAAAGTTCAATTAACTTGTACATAAATACATTTTTTTAACATTAATCAAACATACAATTTCAATGTCTTACCATGTAAGCTGCATCCTTGGGTTTCTTTTTCCCTTGAAACTTGTTAATAACATTGCACATTGTGTGTCTAAATGAGATGTCAGACATATCCAAAGTGGTGATGCTGTGACTTCTTGAAAGCCTGTAACCACTTTATTAAAAGCTTGATAAGTGTAAGGTTCACTATCATATCCAATGTCCAGGAAATTGAAACCATGAGGAATGTCTGCAATAACCAGGGCCTATTTCCTTTTAGGTATGAGTTTTGAAATGTCTTCATAATCACCTTGTATTATTTGATATTGGATAGTGTCCAACCAATTCCAAATGAAATGAGTAAGAGTAGGAAAATTTCAACATTCCTCATACATTGTTTTTTCAACCTTTCCAACTTAAATTTTTCAATAAAGCTTTTGAAAGTATTTAGTACTCCACCTGCATCCTTCTTCGACATCTTTAATGAAATAAACAAATATAAGTATAAGTAATAAAAAAAAAAATTACATAATAAAATGAATGTAAAAATCAACATACCTTTTTGAATGCAAGATAAAAATCTTTAAATGTTGTTGTAGAACTTGATTTTGGTCAGTTGCGTACAACATCATTCCAACTTTCTTCATTCAACGTTCTAACCATATGTTCTTGTATTCTCATATAAATCTTATAATTGAATGTCAATGGTTTGGACTTTGTAACCTTCTCGTTTTTTATGGCAATACTCTCCCACATGTCGAAAATTTCATCAATCAATTCCCACATCTCCCCTGTTCTAAATGCCAACTAGAAAATGTTATCCATGTCTCTAAATAATTCTGAATTTACTTTGTCACCTTTTGAATTGATTTTCTCCTCAATTTGATAACATGTTTCCAAACAACATTCCTTTCGAAAGCTTAAACTGACTTTTGTTGTATCCCCACCACATTTTTCTACAAATTCATTATAAATAAATCTGACCTTTTGGATGAAAGTCATAGACATTCTATACTCATTATCTGCATTGTGATCCCATGCCAATAAATTTTCCTTTGCTTATGTTAAACCAGCATAAATGATGCATTTCACTATTTCAAAAAGAGAGTTATTGAGATATTCCTTGATCAATTGTCTTTTGGCCTCTATTGAATGGTTCCCTCCAATTACATAATATTTGTATTCAAAATATCGTGTCCTATCAAATGCCTCTTTGTTGGCAACTTGATTTGGATCAATAAGAACCACATAATCCACCATCTGTGTATATGGATTATACCTGAACAATTTTTTCAAATTATGGACATGTAGGTGATGTCCCTTTCTAATTTGATATTGATTTTGTCCTTCATTTGGCCTATAGAATTGGCTGACATTAAGCTGATGTTTTTTTTCCACCATTAATTAATTTATTCTTCATCAAGTGATCTCGAATGGAATTTTGTTTTGTTTTAATAATGTCATCCTCTAAATCAGCGCCTGGTGTTATGATTCCTTTGCTGCCTTTAGAACTTTCACTTTGATATTCACTGTTGCCTATGATTTTAATAGATTGAACAACTTTTGATTTCTTCTTCTTACTGGTTAACATATCTTCTTCTATATAAACAATATCCTCATCATCAACTAGAAGAGAGACATTCGTGACCATTTTTCTTTTTGGTGTTTTATTTCTTTTCTCCTTTTGAACAATAGTTCTAATCTCCTCCTCACTAATGGTAACATGTTTTTCAACATCGGCTTTAATTTCCACATCTTCAAAAGAAACATTTTTAGCTTTGCTAGATTGACCCACCTTAGGGATTCTTTGATGATCCCCTGTATGTACTATTGCAGTGTCATGGATTGTTTCTCTTTACTTCCTTCTCCTTTCTTCTTCTGTCTCTGTATGGAAACTGTTGATCACATTCACAATATTTGGCTTTAGATAATAAATACCCTCCAACATCATTGAAAGACTCAACAAAATCCTATTAAACAAAATATAATATGTCAATGATCAATCATTTATAAAAAAATTAATGATCCTTACAATAATGCATAACACATAAATAAGCATACTTGCAATGTTATTTGAAATGTTGCCTGTGATTTCTTCACACAATGGTGTAGATTCTTCATATGTATCATACTTAATTTTTGAGAGACGATATTTAACATTTTCATGTATCTTGGGGAAATTTGGCAAGAACATAAATAGTGTCTGCATTCAGCACCAAACATATGTTTCGTACTCTGCCTATCACCTCATATGGTTCACCAAAGTTAATCATACCATAGTATAGATAGATGTGTACTATCATCCGTTTCAATATCTTTAACACATGCCATGTAAAATTTGTTTTATTTATTTTTCATGAATTCTTCCATTCAAAAATAATATTGAATGTACTTGACAGGCCACTTGCTTGACTTTTACGATGTGTCTAAACTCGGGTATGTTCAAATGTATTCATAGAGCATCCAAGTGAAACTTTAGATGATGGAATTGTTGTCCTTGTTCCAGAAACATTCACATAGGCCTTCTTTGATGCCATCTTCTTGAACACACACACACACGCATATCAATTAATTAAAAAAACACATATATTACTTTAAAAAAAATAAAAACCATATAAATGTTATTTAAAAAAATATAAATATAAAAATAATTTAAATTTAATGTTAAAAAAATAAAATTAAAATCAATATAAATTGAAAAATTTATAAATTATTTATTTATTTTTTTAATAAAATTTAAACCGTTTTAATATATAATTATTTTTTTTAATAATTTTAAAACAAATTTAATGTTAATATTTTTTAAATCAATATAAATTAAAAAAGTTATAAATTATTAAAAAAAATTCCACAAGGTTGATTTTGGGAATTTTTTTTGTAAACCTATATAAATGGTTAAAAAAAAACAATTAATATATTTTTATTTTTTTTGCATATTTGAAAAAATAAATAGATTTTTTTATCTTTTATTTTTTTTGTGCAAGAATTGAAATTTTTTCATTTCAAATCCTTAAAAAAAAAAACTAAAATTCTTAATTTTTCTCCTAAAAATCTTACAAATTTGAGTTTTCTTCATTTTCACTATAAACAAAAAAATAAGAGATTTTAATGTGGTTTTTCCCGTAAAACAATAAATTCTCCCCAAATTCCGCTTTAAATAGTCAAAATAGAAGGAAAACTAACCTTTCAAGTGCGAAAAACTCTCGTTGAATGTGTTATCAATGACAATGCAATTCCTCCGCAAAATTGCTTCAAACTTTTTAACAAAACCTAGAAGACTTGATGTGATGTGACGAATAGAAACAATGCATGTTATTATATAACGAACATTATGTGATTGCTTTAACGTTTCTCAAATAGAAAGTCTTATCATCTATAATTGTATACCTTCCTTCCGACCTTCCTTCCGAATGAAAGCATGCTCCTTCACCGGGGGCCATTTTACCTTGGCGGAGGTTAGGGAAGTTTGACTTCTCATTCAGAGAAGTACGGTGATTGGATTCGATAGAGCGTAATTACATATATATAATAGATCTCATT
Source organism: Pinus tabuliformis (assembly GCA_031772625.1). Lineage (NCBI taxonomy): Eukaryota > Viridiplantae > Streptophyta > Pinopsida > Pinales > Pinaceae > Pinus > Pinus tabuliformis. Next base: position 334,591,874 of record CM062809.1, read on the forward strand.
AGTTCGTTACCTCACCCTATGGAGGTGATCCCCTACTAAATGCCATCGCAGTTGTATTAGGAGAAAAGCTCAAATCCCCTACTAAATGCCATCGCAGACCTTTCTAGTAGAAAGCAAGTAACCGCGGGCAAGCATCTTATCCCTTCTCGGTCGAGTAGCTTCGCACCTCTCGCTGTCGCTCGAGCAGCTTTCGCGCCTCTCTATGGTCGGTTAGTCTTACATTCTTTGTTGTTAGCTCTAGCATAACTAGATGCCTTTGGAAAATCTCTTGGTGTATAACTCTCTATCGATCGATTCCACCTCCTATCCCCATTATTCAACTCAATTCATTCTTTTTTCGAACGAGTCATATGAAGGTCGAAGTATAAGCGGATTAAAATTAAAAATAAAAAAAAAGTAATATATAGTTAATATTATAGGTTTAGATTAACTTTTATTTATTGTAGGATAAAAAATAAAAGATCAATTATAAAAATTAATTTAGTTACGTAGTCAATGTTAAATAATCTGCAATATATATATATATATATATATATATATATATATATATATATATATATATTTCAAAGAAATGCATTAAACGAAAATCTATGTGAATATTTTGAATAGAAAGTAGGGTGAAATTTTTTAAGACCAAAAGTTTAGTAATATGTTTTCAAGTAAATTTTAGATAAAATTTTGGAGGGAAATATTTCAAAAACAAACTTTTTGGAGGGAAAAATTTGTGTAAAAGTTGTTGGGGGAAACATTGGAGAGAAAATTTCCGGCGAAATTTTTTGGGGGGAAACCTTAGAAATATAGTTACTGATCAATCAAGAAAATTATCTAGTCCCCATTTTTTTGAGGTAGCAAAAAATCACTTAATTTTGAAAAATGATGATTCAAAATACACCTTTTTTTTTTTAGCATAATTTTGGCACTTTAACTTTTTTTTATGTATCAAGTATGAACATTTTTTTTTTTTAAATGTTAGTGATTTTCATGCTGATTTTGAAAAGTGTTGATGGAGCATCAACACATTTTTTTAGGGGGCTTATTTTTTGACACTTTAATTTTTTTATGTATCGAGTATAAACATTTTTTTTGTTAGTGCTTTTCATCTTGATTTTGAAAAGTGCTGATGAGCATCAACCGTTTTTGTCTAGAGGGCTTATTTTTTACACTTTAAATTTTCTATTTTATTAAGTTTGGATATATTTTTTTCAATGTTGGTAATTTTCATTTTGGTAATAAAACATAAAAATAAAATTAAAAAACATGACAAAAATTAAAAAAAAAAAAACCATAAAAATGTAAAATAAAAACCAAAATTAATTTGTAAAAATAAAAAATTAACAATAAATAAATAAATAAACAAACAAAAAAATTCTAAAACCATTTTTTATGTTAAAAATAAAATAAAAACCTCATAAAAAATTTAAAAAACAATTCAAAATTAATATTAAAAAAAAAGATAATATTAAAATTAATATATATATATATATATATATATATATATATATAGATATCTGGGAAAAAAAAAATTCCCAACCCCGCCCAACCCATCCGGCCCTCCATCCCAGACCTCCCTGCATACCCCTCCCCTCGCTCCCACCCCTTCTGACGCCACCCCGCCGATCCTCCTCGCCCGCCCCGTTGGCCCAGCTGGCGCTGGGTGGCGAGGGATTGATTCTGGGTCGGCGGGGAGGTAGTTGTTCGCAACTCCTTCCCCACCCACCCCGCGACCCAACAGGCCTAGGGTGGCGTGGGGCTAATTCCGAGAATCGACCCCTCGTCACCTAGGGTCGGTTAGGCCACGGGGTGGGTAGGGAGGCCAGGCAATGTGGGGCAAGAGGGAGGGACGATAGGGAGCTGTGGGAGGGCTGAGAAGGAAGGTCAGAGTGGGGTGTGTCGGGTGAAGTGGGGCAGGAGGGAGGGCAAGGTGAGGTGGGTCGGGTGCGGTAGGCGGGTAAGGAGGGGCGGGTCAGGTGGGCTGGGTGTGGTAAGGTGGGGTAAGGTGGGGAGGGAGGTTGGGGTGCGGTGGGCCGAGTGCGGTGGGTGGGGAGTGAGGGCTGGAAGGGATATTACCACATAGCCCTAATCCTAAGGATTATGATAGCACCACTAAGGAAGGGGGGGGAGTCGAGAATGAATAATTTCCAGTAAATAGAGATTCTATGTTTCCACTTAGTCCTAATCCTAAGGATTATGAGAGCACCACTGACAAAGGGGAGGATGAGGGATTTCCATTAAATAGAAATTCAAAGTTTCCACTTAGTCCTAATCCCAAGGATTATGAGACCACCACTAATGAAGGGAAGGATAAAAAATTTCCTGCAAATGATAATTTGACTATGAATAGAGAGTCATATTTTCCACTTAGTCCTAATCTTAAGGATTATACAAGCCCCAGTTATGAAGGGGAGGATGACGAGTTTCTTGCAAATGATAATTTTAGAAGCGCAGATGTGAATAATGCATTTTCTCTAAGTGAGTGCTTCAAAGGCACTCATGGTGATGATGAATTGAATCCTCCAAGGGAGTATTTCAAAAGCATGGATGAAGATGGTAAAGAACTTCATCTGAGTCAGGATTTCAAAAGTGCAGATGTTGGTAGTGAAGAATTTCCTTCAGGTGAGGATGGTAATGAATATTTTCCCAGCAATGATGGTGATGAATTTTCTAACTATATTCAAAATGATAATAGTGAGTATAATATTCCTCCTAATGAGATGAAAATGTTTCTACAAAGAATGATGAAATGATGGAGACGTTGCAAGCAAATATTGTATCTAGGAGTAGGAGTAGACCTTTTTCATATCAATCCAAAATATTCCAGTTATACAAGGTTTATGACAAAATATCTCACAAGTAGAAGTTATGTCAGTGATGTGATTTCAAGTGAATCTTGTCGAAATGATTGCTTGAAACATATCGATTTCAATTTTGCTTTGGAGCAAAAGAAGAGATATTTGTCAATGAATAAAAGAATGCAAAATTGATATTTAGTGGGTTGCAAGAAATCTACATTAGCAGGTTATGATTATCATATTGGAAATCTATTTCTCTGTAGAAATGATTTCAAAATACTACATTCAATTGGTAATTTTCCTTTGTCAAGAATCCAAGAAAGGCTAGAAAAAGATCCTACATTTTATTCAGAAGTATGTTATAAAATATAGGTTGGGCCGTCAGAAATTACTGCAATGTCATGGATGAAAGACTTATTTTCAAAGCATGGAGAGTGTATGCCAAATAAAGACACAATACATATTCTAGATAATTTCTCAAGACGAGAAATCTACAGCTTATACAAAGAATATGTAGAAGGTGCTGAAGGAGATGGTAATTTTATTACATATTTATATTTTACAAGGATATGGAAGAACAAATTCAACAATGTTCGTATTCCTAAGAAGACAAGGATGGGGGTTTGCAGTACATGTGCTTCTTTTAAATAAAAAAGGGATAAATGTTAAGGGGCAGAAAGAGGTATGCATTCATAACATTATTTTTAAAAATTAGATAGTTACCAACTATGAAAATATATTTATTAATAGGTTTCTTTTATTTTATGTGCCCATTGTCAAAACACTTCAAGAGCATCACAATCAACAAACAAGTGAAAGACAAAAATTGTATAAACATCGAAAGAAGTGTTATGATAATCCAAATAAATATTTGGGTTTGATAATTGATGGTATGGACCAAAGGAAAACAATTCTACCACATTTTGTCCCCACACTAAAAAAATTACAGGAGGAAAATTTTATTCAGTTTCACTTGGTTGGTTGTATGGTCTTTAATGGGAAGATGTTTCCAAGAGTTTAATTCACAACTCCAAATATTCATACTAATGAAAATCTGAACATAACTATGATCCATGATGTGGTTTCTCATTGGTCTGGTATTCTTCCTAAAGTTTTGAATCTGCAATTAGACAACACAAGCCGTGAAAACAAAGATCAAGATCTTTTTGGATATCTAAACATGCTTATTGAATTGAGAATTTAAAAAAAAAGGTAAAGGTTGGTTTCCTTTTTATTGGGCACACTCATGACCATATTTGATAAGATGTTTAGTCGTTTTTCAGTAACATTGAGGAGGAAGGATGTTGGGAGCCTTCCATTATTAATTAAATGATTTAAGAAATCATACATTCCAGAGATTTTTTTTCATGTGTTGGAATATACTATTGACATGCGAAGGTTTATTCTAGGATTGCATGGTGCAAATAAATGCATCGAACAAATTAATGACATTAGCTTCTAGCATCAATTTTGTATGAAAAAATTAATGGCAAAACACTTATATGGGGCAATAAGTATTCAACTATTGCATAATGGGGGTCGTCATCGGGTTTAACATTTTTGAAGTTCATTCCAGATCATCCAATATTTGCATCAAAGATAATATTATTACAACTAGTTGTTGAACCCCATAATGCATGAAGGCATAAGAGAGAGATAAATTATTATGTGTGTCTGGAATAAATAAAAAGATGTATTAGAGATACATATGAGTACTTTGATGTTGTTGATTCAGTTTGGTGGGAGTCTTTTTTCAATAATCAAAGTGATATCATTTCAAGATCAAGACATGAAGATACACTTTTGAATATTGCATTTATTTGGCTGCAAAATATGCAAAATGAACAGGAGGAATGACACATTGTTGAACAACAACAATCTCAAGGCATTATTAATTCTCAACAGGTAGAGGAAAGAAAAATATATATTGGTTCTAGAAGATCATGTGCACAACGTGAAGCCATAGAAAACCTTTGAAGGAGTTCCATGCAGGATGTTAAGGAGGGTTGCATGATAAAAATATTAGTAAATGGAGATCCACTTGGCTATCCATTATGGGTTGCCAAAATTATAAAGGTCATTAAAGAAAATGAATATATTACAATTGTTGAAGTACATTGGTATGCCACAAATACCCACCCATTAAATGGTTTGTACAAGCCAGAGATGGTAGTTGATAAACAAATTGGAAGAAAGAGAAAAATAAAGGGTACAACTATAAATCATCGCTGTAAAAACCTATTATACTTGGAGGATGTTGACATACTTGTCTATGAATTCAATTTAACAAAGAGATGAACTCTTTGCTTCAAGACCATAGATATTTTGAAGAAGTTTCTACTAGAAAAAACAATGTCGAGATGGGAGTCTGTTGAACCTAGTCGTAGATCTAGAAGACTTTTGAAACCTGAAATGGTGGGCATGCATGTTGACTCAGATGGGGTTCTAGTTGATGAAAAAGAAGAATATGGGTCATCTTCATCTGAATCCAGTCATTCATCTGAAGATGTAGATTCTGATGGTGTGCCAGAAGCTATGGGTGATTTTGAATAAATGTCTAAGACATTTTATGTAAATTATGTTTGCATGGTAACTTGAAATAAATATTTTTACTTCCATATGATCTTACATGAAGTTATGAATCATTTCTATGTTTGTTGGATTATATGTTTTAATTATGAAGAATTAATCTATTTAGAGATGTTTGCATAGTAAGTTGAAATAAATATTTTGACTTCCATATGATCTTACATGAAGTTATGAGTCATTTCTATGTTTGTTGGATTATATGTTTTAATTATGAAGAATTCATCTCTTTAGAATATCCACAATGCAATCACGGGTCTTCACCTAGGGAGAAATATCATACCACGTAGGTTCATATTGGGGGATATATATTGAAGAAAAAAAGACATAATATATTGGGGGATATATAGGGGGTAAAGGGTTTTCATATTGGCAAATAAAAAAAATGGAGCTTAAAGTTAAAGAGAAAATATAAAGGTGTCTAAAAAATGTTAATGAAAAAATGGATACCTACAATATCTAGTTAAAGTAGGGGTTTTTCAATTGGGAAGCTATATTGGGTTCATATTGGTAGGGGGTTAAATAATATGATTTTTAGAGGGATTTCCCAATATTTAGTCAAATTAAGGGTATTGTTTAATATGCCACAAATGCATGTGATATGTCAAAGGTTCACTGAGCAAATCTCAGTGAATGCAATAATGAATTACAAAAATAATGTATGTTATATTCAATCTACCAAAGTTAATATTTTGGTTAAAAGTAAAGAAATATTAGAAATTAATATTGATTTTTAAAATTATACATTGATATTACCATGATATTATTTCTTGTTATCATTTGGTATAAGATAGTTTTAAAAATGTTGAAATTTTAATGCCTCATTAAAAGGGACACTTCGTTTTGATAGTTGATTTTTAGGATTTTGTTGCAATATGATAAGTTGTCTTAGAATAAGATTTGAAAAGAGCTATAGTTTTAGCCTTTAAAATAAAAAGCTACTCTTGGAATAATGAATCTTTCATTTACTTGTTCATTTTTAAAATTTGTTTGTCATATAATTTGTCCATAATTTCATGGTTGAAATATGTTAAAAACTTAAGGTTTTTAATTCCATAGTTGAAAATTTGTCAAAATCTTAAAGTTTTTTCTGAGTTATGATATTTTATCTTTAATGCTATTGTTGAAAACAATTACAATTTTAGGGTTTTTTAGAGTCAAGATATTTTACCATTAACAACATGGATGGAAATTGTTGTAGTTATCAGGCTTTGAGACATGATATTTATCTTTAACATCATGTTTGAGAATTGTTGGAATTTTACGGTTTTTCAAAGTCCTAATATGTTATGTTTAATTCCATTGCTAAAAAGTTTCAAAATTGTAACCCAGCTTTTTGTTGTTGTTGTTCCAGCATCAACACTTATTGTTTTGAGGGTGTTTTTTTCATCCATTTTGAAAAAAAAATGGTTTTTACTTCCATTTAAAAAAAAAAAAATTATTGAAAATTTACCCTAAAAAAAACATCATTCTGGCATGCACAGTTTTCATTTTTAGGTTGTTTTTTCATGTTTTTTTGGGGTTTTTGGGCTAGAGTTCTTGTTTTGAGGTAATAGTTCATGTTTGATTGGTAACCATGTGGTGGTTACTAGTGGCTTTACTTTCATTGAAATGCACCCTGTTGTTCACAATTAAAATGACTAACATAAATGACTGATTCATATTATTGTATTACTTGTTAGGTAGTCGTATTTTTGTTCCTAGACTAAATTATTCATTTACGTTAAATTTTTTTAGTTGCATTACTTATTAACTAGTAGGATATTTTAACTTGAGACAAAATTAGTTGGTTATGTCAGTCGTTTTTAGTTAAGTCACTTTATATTGCTCATTTTTTGCAGTATTTCACTTGGAAAAGTTGTGGTGACTAACATTTTAATCGCCTGGCCACTAATTTCATCATTTTATACCAATGGAGTGGTTTTGTTCAGTGTTGGGGGAAAGGCACCTGGGGCCCACATGGATTTAGAGAGGTTCCACATGAGGAAGAGTATCCATGTGCTATAAAAGGATACTTAGAGAGCCATTATCCAGGCATTCCATCCATTATCAACATTTGGTTACTCATCATGACCATTAGTTTCCATCAATGGTTCATCATCACCATTAATTTGTACAATCAACCACCCATTATTATGATTCCATCATCACCATCTATATTCATCATTCACGCCATGGAAGAAGGTGAATAGGGGATTTTGGTTATGAACCAGTTGGTGGGCATTGGAAGGTGGGAATCACAGAGGAATTGGTAGGTCCCAGAGAAGGGTGTGCCACATGGGTTCCTGAAATGACTAAGGTTTTGGTGGCCGATTGGTGAGCCCTAGAAGGTGGGAACCATAAAGGGATTGTTAGGTCCCAAAGAAGGGTGTGCCACTTGAGTTTTGGAACTGATCTATCCAGTTATGGCCTACAGGGGTGCCTAGAAGCAACACAAGCTCATGGAGCCCTGTTGCTGAGAAGTTCCTGGCTAGCCGTAAGGTGCCCTAGAAGGTGGACATCGCGGAGGGACTAGTGGGTCCCGAAGAAGTGTGTGCCACTTAGGCATAGGTATGGGGAAGTAGAGTGCAATGGTTGGAGCTGTGACTATTGGGTTGGTACATGGGTCATGGATATAATGATATCTCAAGTTTTTTGTTGCATGTGGAGTTGTCATCCCATCTTAGGGGTGACCCGTGGTTGAGATTGATGAACCACGAGGTCCATGTCTGGGTGGAACATGGAGAATTTGTAACCAATTTATCTTTTGACACATATAAGTGTTTATATATAATGTGTATAGATTTATAAGTTTATGGTCCAAATCCTAGCTCTAGGGGTTTGTGACATAATGACTATGTTTTTTTTTGTAAATTAAATTCTATTACTTAAAAATAGCATATTACAACAATTTTCCATCAACACGACTCATAATAGATCAAAGTATAATCTCTACATTTCTGGTATCAAATACCAAGATAGTCCATGGGTTTTTCTTTTTTCTCCTTCCTCTTTTATACATCAATCCAACCTACAAAATTACCAGGACCAACTGAATATGGAACAATATCCTCATTTTTTTGAGAGATTTCCATTGCCACCAATTCAACCATATTTGTCATTTCTTTTTTGCTATCTAAGTGATTAGAATCATGGGTGTGTTTTTTCCCACTTATTGCAAGCACGATTATAACTAAGGCTCTTTCATTGTCATTTACCAGAAGGTTCTCCTCCGCTAAGGGATGAGATGGTGCCACTGGGGGCTGAATTGAGTTTGGAGGAGATGAGTTTTCTGGAGAAGTCTTGTTGTTGAGAATTGTCCTTCTTTTGACCTAGAGAGTTCTTGGATCCTTTTGCTTCCTTCAGATCTCACCATCCATGACTAGTTTTCTTCGGCTCCTCGATGCAAAAAGCCCCTTTTAAGGAAGGACATGCATTTTTAAGGTGCCTAGGTTGCTGATATAATGACTATATTTCCTTTATATTCTGCAGAGCATATTTATTGGCATGCGATTATTCATAGTGTTGTTTAATGCGAGAATGCATTGTTGGTTTATATATGAATAATGGTTTCCTATGATGTCGAATGTGAATGATCATGGTAAAATTAATTGTTAAATTCCGTTATGCAATGTTTTAATTATTTTTTTTAATGTGTTGAAGTTTGGCATTTAAAGCATTTTGCAATTACATTTCCGTAAAATATGTGCTTCCAAGCATAGAGATAGTCGTAAAATAGTGATGATTTCACCTCCATGGAGAAAGTTTTATGTTTTGGAGTGTCAGAGTTGCAATAGTGTTTCCCAACAAAAGGTTGGAGACATTATAGGAATGAGCCATCTCTTAGGCCACTATTATCCTATCCTTTAAGCATTAATCTTAATGAAAATCATTAATAGGAGTGTAGTGTGGATTGATGAATTATTTACAAAACATTCTAAAGGTTGTTTACAAACCATACTCTAATCTTAGGCAAAAGAAGCAATGAAAATTTTGAAAAGAAAACTGCTAATGCACCCGATGTCTTCAATCTAATGAGAGGATTATTGTCATCTTTGTGAAAAGTTCCCATCATTTGATTAAGTAATGATATCCACTAATCTTTACTATCATCTTTGTGAAAACTTCCCATCAATTGACTAAGTAATGATATCCACTAATCTTTCCAAATTGTTTTGGATTTATAAAATTTTATAAGCAAAATGTTGCTTATATGCTGGAGTACCACACGAGTTCATGTAATTTTTTCATACACCAACATAGATCCATCTTAAATACGAATTGAACATGAGCCGAGAGACATCCAATTTCTTCACGTGCAAATTTTTTATGCGCTGACATTATTTATATATTTTGTATAGTTATTTAATTTTTTTAATTTTTAGATTTTATTTTTTATTTTTTAATTTTATTTTGGCCAACATGAGCAAAATTTCAACTTTGATGCCGGACAAAAATCCTTACACATCATACTAAGCTGTAGAATGAGCCTCTCAACTCAAAAAAATTTAATAACAATTTTATGAGAATGATTCCATATTGGAGTATATCCTAAATCCTTAAATCAATTGTGAAAATTATTATTGTGTAAAACATCCTCTAATAGTTTTAGTGTGCCTCAAAATTCCTATATAAAATTATATGAAATAGCTATAGCTTAAGGAATCACGTAATGGCAGTAGTAGTGTGCATCAAAATTTCTATATAGAATTATATGAAGTAGTTATAGCTTAAGGAATCACATGATGGAAGCATTAAAAAGCTAATAACCCATTATACATGTCAAACGTCCTTAGTGTGACTTAAAATCATCCATTATATATGTAAAAAGTCCTTAATGAGACTTAAAATCAAAATTTTAACGGAAATAGTTTATTTATTAAAAAGAATACATGTCAGCAGAAAATTGATGTAGCTGTTATCAATTAAATTCACTATTAAAATGATAGCCTTTTTTTGTTTTACATGCGAGGGGATTTCTTTTGACAATGTTTTTAAATTCACTATTAAAATGATAATCTTTTTGTTTTACATACGAGGGGATTTCTTTTGACAATCTTTTTGTCTTACACGTGGGGATTTATTTTGACAAATTAAATTAATTTATGGTAGTAAAATATTGCAATTTATGTGAGTACCATATGGAAATATGGTATTATATTTAAAAACAACATATATTAGTAACTAGTAAGGTATGGAGCAACATTGTGATTATATCAATTTTAGTGGTGATTCATGGACCACCTTTGGAGACTATTCGTTATTTATCATATTGAAATACATTTTTTTTTTTAAGAAATGAATGCAATTTATAAACTTATTTCCTTCTATAAATTTTCTTCTTCTTCGTTTCTTTTAATTATTCTTTAGCAAAATAGACTTTGAAGAATGGTTGTAAGTTCAACATTGAAAAACAAATGAAGCTCAATGATATGAAGTTTCATTCTTAATACTTAGTTTATGATTTCAAGCTCAAAGTTTCATTCTTAATATTTAGTTTATGATTTCTTATATATAAGAAAAATTTATAGTTTTAATAATTAGTTGTATTTTTGTTATTTTTTATAATTTTGAAATTTCATAAAAGAAACTAAATAATATAAGTGTTATGATGTTTAAGTAGGTTATATAGTTATGTATTAAGAAAGAATAAGAAAATTGATTCAAATATTATATTATTAAACAAGTTTTTACTAGACCAACAATCCATGTTCTTGATGTTTGAGTTGAAGGTATATTATAAATTGATATCAAAACATATGGTTATAGCATTACGGATTATATGGGACTAAAAGAAAATGAAAGAATACTTTTGATGTTACGCTAACTTAAGAAGCTATCTTTTTTACATAAATATTATTGTTCAAAGCAAGTTGCAAAATACTAATCTTATGAAATTGAGCAATTGTTGTTATCAAAGTTAAGAAAAAATTTAAGGATATGAACATATGCAATAGATATAGTCCAATGGAAGACGAAATGTTGAGATATCTCCAAACATAGAAGAAATTATGAGAATTTTAAGGGAGTAAACTCAAAATTACAAGGAAAATAATGAAAGAGTGGTCAAAGCTTAAGAGGGAAAAAAATCATTTAAATGTTGTTATATTGCAAAACTTGATAGAATTCCAAAGTAAAATACATTAAGGATTGACTTCAAGTAATGTTGGTAAAAGTAATTGAGAAAAGGTCCCATGGTACTAAAGACCAAATCTAGAATCGTGGGACACAAACACCATTAGAATAGTTTACTCAAGCTCAACTACATTTGAAGAATAAATTAATAGTAATTCAAAATCTTCATCTCATAGGAGGAAGAAAATTCATTCCAAATATTACTTTCATGCTAAATTCAAAAAACTAAAACTACCTACATTTTATGGTGAGGTGAAATCTAATCAAGAAGCCAAGTCTTGGATTCTTGGGATTTGCAAAATCTTCCAACTAATCTAGAAATATGAAGGTTAGAGTGACTCACTAACTATCTTTAATATGAATGGTAGAGCATATATTTGATAGGACCATTTCAAGCATGTGGAGAAAATCAATGAGATAAAAATGACTTAGAGTCAATTTAAAAATTATTTTAGCAAATATATTTGAGATGAGTTAAAGTTAAGACAAATGATTATGGACGAGTATGTGAAAAGGTTCTAGGCATTGTTATCATGTGTCAAGTATATCATGGATGGGAAGGTAAAATTTGATGAGACTAAAAATGTACATTCCTAACTCAATGTAGCTAAAAATCATCATCATGGATGAAATGCATAAGAAAATATACTTAGGAAATATATGCTACCTAAGTTTTTTGTTTTAATAAGCTCTCTTTTTATCGAAATAGAAAAAATTTACATCAGTTTAGCAAAATTGTTGCCTTTGACTTACCGCCTTGGAAACCATACTAGCGACAGTAAATTAGAGAGTTAAGAACCTGAAAAATTATAGGAGAGTCCATGAAAATAGAGACCAAAACCATTTTTTCCCCTCTCAAGGGAATACCAACAATAAGAAACAAAAATAACAACCTTGTTGAGTCGCAAATTTTGTGCTAACAAGAAAATTAAACTAAGCATGGAAGAAAAGCGAAATATAACTATAACCCAACTCCATTTATTTCATTGCTTTCCACCCACATTGAGGTATTGATATCTTGAGCTATTATTTCATGGAATTCATATTTTAATGAGGAAGGGAGAAAGGAAGACCAAGAAGAATGGCTGAAAATAGAGAGTGTAGCACAACCTTTGTTGGCTAATCGATCTACAGATATGTGAGGGAATGGTAACAAATATTTGAGGAAGGAATTGTTTAATGAGGTTTGGGGATCCTTCATGTCTTCAACTTTTGGTGATTTTTAGAGAGGAGGATCCGTGGAGGAGCTTAGTAATAATGGAAATATCAAGATGGGATTCACCTTCAAGGATAAGGTGATAGAAATTGAGGGTGGAGGAAATTATAAAGCCCCATGTGAAGGGCTTTCAGTTCCACTACATTATTACTATTGTGGCCAATGTAACCAAAGTACATATGAATAATGTCTCTTATTTCTAAATGAAAGACTCCCTCCTTGCTTGTATGAGCAAGGTTTCCTTTGGAGGAACCATTAAATTTTAGTTAAATTGATAAAATTAAGAGGAGGGGAAGAATAATGCAAGGGGGAGGAGGAAGTCAATGAAGGAGGGGGAGACAAGAGTTGGGAAGGGGAAGAGGAAATATTGAGAATAGTGAGAATAGGTGCATCAAAGTCTTGTACTTCCCATTCGAAGACAAATTAGAGATAAGGATGGTTTCTTTGAGATTACGAAGAAAGGTGTTCCAAAGAGAGAGGGTGGAGTCTTGGGTGTTGCGGAAGATACATTGATTGAATTTTTTCTAGATGATTTAGAGGATGTATCTAGGTGCAAGTATCCAAGATCTATTGAGAATGTGATTGCAAAATAGGAAAATAGACCAAATACTGATAAAGTCCACCGGGGGAGTCTCCAATTGGAAAGGTTATCTAAAGAGATTGATGAACAAGATCCAAAGATCTTCAGCCAGAGTATAAGAGTGGAAAATATGTTCATGTTTTTCTTCATTGGCTCAACATAAGAAGTAGAGTGAGGGACCAACATAACCCTTAGAGAGAAGCTTATCCCATGTTAATGTTTTTTTATGGAGGAGAAGCCAAATAAAATAAGTTATCTTGTTCGAAAGATTTTGACGCCATATATTAGACCATACCTGTTGATTCAGAGTGTGAGTGTGATTGGCCACAAGGAAGTAAGATTATTTGATGGTGAAAGAACCCTGTGGCCAATATCCCCAATGAAGTTTTTCCATATATTCAAAAAAGTGAATTTCTTAATGTAGAAAAGTTTCCTTGAGTTTTTCAAGAGCTTGGGCTAATAAGTGGATGCTCGAAGAGGAAGGAGATTGTCATTGATAATTGGTCTCTATGGAGGAATTTTCTTAGTAATCAACACAAGAATATTCCCCCAAGAATGCATAACATAGTTTATATCTTGAAGATGTTCTTGGGTAGAAAGTTTGGGAAATTGATGCCAAGCATCATCCAGATAGATGAGCTTGTTGGAAAGATAGTTGTGTGGATGTGTTATTCACTAGGAATGTGGTTGTTATATTTACTAGACCATATTTTATTGATCCATATGCCTGGACCTTCTTGTAGCTAGTTCCACCAAAGCTTGGCTCCTTAGACAATGTTCAGAGTTTCCATATACTGGAGGCCCAATCCTCCTGATTTCTTGGGGAGTCTTGATTTCTGCTAAGAAACTAGTGCCCATCGTTTTCTCTTTTTTCACTCTTCCCCATAAGAAGGTTCCTTGAAGGACATCTATTTGATCAAGTATGCTTTTGGGTGCTACAAGGGCAAAGAAAATATATACAGGTAAGGCATGTAGGACAAATTTAAGGAGGATAGTTTTTCCATCTATGTTAAGTGAGTAAAAAGCTCAACTATCCAATCGGTTGGTAAAATTTTGAATGAGGTTAGACTAAATTTGGTACACACAGAATTGGGAGCTAAAGGGGTGTTGAGATAGGTAGTGGGTAAGGTTCTTTTCTTGAAGCCAAAGAGATTAATGATATGGCATTGAATAGTAGGGGGGTATTAAAGAAGAAGATCCCAGAAATTTGTGAATTTATGTCCATGCTTGAGGCAGTTGTGAAATCATCCAGGACTTTTAAAAAGGCTAAAAATTCTTAGCTATTTGGAACGCCCATGAGAATTGTATCATCCACAAATTGATGGTGCAAGGATTTCTCATTAGAGTTGGAGAAGTATAGACCCTTGATGGAACCAATAGTAACAACTTGTTTTAGGGCCCATCCTAGCCCTTCAATTGCGAGGATGAAGATAAAATCGAAAAGACGATCACATGGATGAATTCATCTAAAAGGGTTGAAGTCCTTATAGGGAGAATCATTAACTAAGATAGATAAGAATTCATAGGAGATAAGGGAACGAATATAGGTGATTTCAACTTCCAAGAAACCAAACACTATGAGAATTTGCAAAATGTAAGACCAACTTAATTCATCAACATCATTAGAGAAATCAAGCTTAGTGAGCACACCTACTTTTTTTGAATGATGAAGGAAATGAACCTACTCTTAGGCCACTATTATCCCATCCAAAATTTTCCTTCCTTCAACAATACTTGTTTTCTTTGAAGGGATGAGTGGTGGAAGAGTGGATTTCAAATGATTGGCAATGAATGAAGATAATTTTGTAGATAGTGTTGCAAAGGGAAATATGAAAAAAACCAATAGGGTCCTCTAAATTAGATTTTCTTAGTACAATGGTAAGAAGAGTAGCATTGAGGACTGGTAGGAAAAAATTTTAAATTGATATTCCTCCACAATCCTCCATACATCCTCTTTATGAATGACCAACATGCCTGATAGAAATCAAGAGGTAAAGCCATTAGGCCCTGGTGCTTTTCTTTTGGGAATTCAAAGATGGTTGCTTCTACTTCATATATGGAGTAGGGAAAAGTAGAGCCTCATTTTTCTTTGGACTAACTAATGCAAGGATGTAGCCAATGATTTTGCTAATGCCTTTGTCTCTAGAGGGGAAAGGCTCTGATAAGAGATGTTGGTAATATGAAACAATCTCAACTTAAATATATGCATGCTTTAAAAGTTGTTGATAATAGAAAACAAACTTATCTTTAATATCGATGTGTTTTAAGAGCTTAGTGCCCACAAAAGTTTTTAGGGAAGAGATTTTATTTCTACTTCAATGCTTAAGCATGGAGAGATGGAAAAATTTAGAACTTTTCTCACCTTCTTTGAGTCATCTGATGCATTATTTCTAACATCATAGAATCTCCTCCTATTTTTTCCCATATTTGAGATGAGTGGTGAGGGTTACTTCCTCAATAGCAAGGTATTTTGATATACCAACCATGATCATTTTTTGTTCTATTTATTTCATGCGTTATTCAAGAGCTCCTTGAGCTTGAAATATGCTCCAAAATTCTTTCTTACTCTATAGTTTGATGCATATTTTGAGATATTTGCATTTTTTCTAGAAATTACTCCATGAAAGAGCTTGAATTTGAAGGAGCTTTTGTCCACCATGTTTTGGCCATATCCAAGAAGGATAGGTTTGAGAGATAAAAAATCTTAAAACAAAATGGTCGATTCATAGGCATGGTTTGGATGTCAGTACTTAGACATATGGGTTGGTGATCAAAGCCTTTGCAGGGAAAGATGGAGACTTCTAAAAAGAAATATTTTTCCATGATATTCTCAAAAATAAGGAAGCAACCTTGTATGGAGGAAACCTAGTACTTTCCTTTATGTTATTTGTTCTAAGTGAAAGTTTCATCCTCCTCATCGAGCCTTTGAATACCTCCCTTTTTCTTATTTATGGATTTATCATGTTAAAGTCTCCCCCAATTATCCATAGGAGATCTTTCAACATCCAACCTAGTCATTTTAGAGCGTGAAGGAAGTATGATCTTTCACTAGTAATGTGTAGTTCATAGACATTGGAGATATATCCCTCTTGATCTGAGCCTAAAATTCTGAATTTGGTTGTTAAAACTCTATTATTTTTTTAACAATCAATGAGCAAAACCTCTTTAGGATGCTAACATATAGCCAAACCTTCTGTGTTATCATTTGTATCAATTAGCAGAGACTACCAAAAAATAATTAATACAATTAAAAAAACAATATTTGTGTCCTGCAATGAAAAAAAATATTACAAGATGTCTTGAATGTAAACAAGTAAAAAATAAATGTGAATATTAATGTACTCGTTATAACCTTATACACTTCCAATCAAAACGAAGAATAATAATAATAAACTTTATCACATGATTACTTCACACCATAACGTAATATGATATTGCTATGTTTTCGTGAATATTATCATGTCTCATTACATGTACTTTGTTCTCATTTTTTTGGTTTGTAAACTATATATTTTTATGCTTATAAATTTTCTTTTAGATGTATTATTAGTTGAGATTTATTTATATATATTTTTAACTCTATGTGAGAGAAATAACATTTCTTTAACTTTTATTCAAGTAAATAATTTTTATTTTTATTTATGTATATTTTTATGATTGAATTTGATAATATATTTAATAAATTAATGTTTTTCTTTTTAAACTTAAAGTACTTAGTTTGTATTTTAATACATAATTTTTTTACTAAGCACAATTTGTTAATGTTTTCAACCTTCTTCCATGATTCTCCTACAACAACTATATAAAATTATCGTTGTCACTTTTTTTTCATTTACTATTTATAGAATAGATAGCCTTCTTCCAGGATTCTTTAACTAATTTTATTACTATTTTTTTTTCATTTATTATATATAGAATGGAGGGCATTCATGGCCATGGTTATCTATTTCTCTACACGAGTTTAAATATAACAATGATATTACCTAAGAAAAAATGTCACTATTATATGAAATGTTTATATTTTTATCACAAGTAATTTTATGATATGTTAATAACATAACATCATCCATATAAATTAACAATAACAAAACATAACTTCTTATATGCATGCTTCCTTTGTTCTTTATGATTCAATTTTCTCACTAATTTATATATAGTCTATAAGTCTAATAAAGGAGACATTCTTATTTCATTTCTATTCTACTCTTAATTTTGACCGGTCCTTCTAATTTGATCATTTATTGGAATCCTCAATTTTACAATGAACTTTTCATATACTTAGAAAGTTGCTCTTCTCCACTCTAATTGAATTCCTACTTTCTCCATTATTTTTCAAAGTTATTAGACAATGTATGATAATTTTTAGAAAAACTGAAGAAGCATTAATTAATATTATTTCTTCATCTTTTTTTTTTCAAAACATCCACTCATCAATGGTTGAATGCTTAGGCCAAAAGAAAACCAAGAAATATCCCTCACAATTTTCACATTATTAGTCCTTGCCTGGGAAAGAGTCTAGCATCATGTTAAGTGACATATCATATTGATAAAAAACTATGTAATTGTATTTGTGCATTGTACTAATCAATTTGTAATTTAGTTGTATATGAACATAATGTAAATATGATTTGAACAATTCCTACCAAAATTACTACTTTGTAAATAAATTACAAGATTTTTTTGTTTTGTTTTAGAAAATATAAATTATCAAACTTTATCATATAAATATGAATACAATTGTACTTTGTAAACTTGTTTTATAGAATAATAATTTTCTTAATTTACACATATAAAAAATATATATTAATCTTCTCCCTATTATCTTAATATTAGTTTAAATGTTTCTTAATATTTTTTATATATATGAAACCAATAAATTTTAAATGTAAATTTTGTAACAACATAATTTTTAATTTTAATGGCAAGCACTAAATAGCCTTGTAATACTTGTTTTTCATAATTATCTAAAGATGTGGAATGAGAAATGATGTAATACATTTCAATGGTGTATGAGCGTAAATGACTATATGGTATGAGATAAAAGGTGTTGTAATGCATTCCAATGATATAAAAATAAATGACTCAATTTCCAGGTAATGTGAATGTGTATTTTTATAGATATATATTTTAATTTAAATAAATAAATATAAAGTGAAAATTATATATTTTTAAAATTTATAAATAATATTTTTATTATATTAATTAATATTATATTGGAATGTTAAAACAAATATTTTAGTTAAAGAAAATTTTTAAGTAATATTTTTTTATTTTTGTTGAAATAGTTTATTATCACCGTTTTTAAATACATGAAGTTAAATATAATAATGAAAATTATATTTAAATATTTTATTAAAAATATAAATTTATTAAAATTATTATTTATAAATCATTTTTAATAATGAACTAATTATTACTACTAATAATAACTCTTTTTCCTATTGTCTTTTTTAAAATGTGATTAATATTTTTAGTATATATATTGATCTTTTTGTTCTTCGCCTCTTAAATAAGGGGTTTAATTTTGCCATTGTCCTCAGAAAGATTTCCGTTAATGACATTATTTGTAACATCAAATATGGGATTAAAGACCTTCTTGATAATGTCAATAAGCTTATTAGGCAAGATTGTGCTATTGTGCTTAGGAAAGCTAAGCCTCCTAAAAGAGACAATGGCAAAAATGAGTTTCTTTCCCTTAAAGCTTTACAGGATAATCTTGACATTGCAGTCCTAAAATCCGATAAAGGAAGGGTTGTTGTCATCCTTGATAATGCTAACTATGCTAGCAAAATGATTGACCATCTACATAACAATGGTAGTTACAATAAACTTAAAAGGAACCTCATTAAAAAAGTTTCTAAGTAAATTGTGCTAGCCATAAAATATAATAATTCTCTTAACCCTATTAGCAAAAAGATGATTGAAAGCAATCCTCTTACCCCTAGAATTTATGGCCTTCCAAAGGTCCATAAAGTTGGGATCCCCCTGAGACCTATTGTCAACACAATAGGTGGTCCCTCATATCTTCTTGCTAATTGCTCAAAAACTCAAACCTCTTGTTGGTCTCATCGACTCCTTTGTCAAATACTTTTCTTCCTCTATCAAGGAGGTGAAAAATATAAGGCTTGACCCTAGTGATTTGTTAGTGAGATTTGATGTTGTTTCCCTTTATACAAAAATCCCCATTCAAGAGGCCATCAATGTCATTAATTAGATAACCGATAGTGACACGGCCAAATTGGTTGGTCTTTGCCTTACCTCAACTTTTTTCAGCTTCCAAGGTGAGTTCTTTGAACAAACCTGTGGGGTTGCGATGGGTTCTCCTCTCTCCCCCATAGTTGTGAACTTATTCATGGAAGATTTTGAGACCAAAGCTTTGGCCTTTGCTCCATTCCGCCCCAAGAAATGGAAGAGGTTCGTGGACGACACTTGTGTCGGTAGGGCCCATGGTCACAAGACACTAAATTTGTTTCCCATTCATTTGAATTCCCAAACTGAATCCATCAAGTTCATGATGGAAGTTGAAGATAATGGATGCCTTCCTTTCCTGGATATTCTCCTCTCCAAGATGGAAGATGGTTTCGTGTCTCACCAAGTTTTTTGCAAAAAAACTCACACAGAACAATATCTTCATGTTGCTTCTCATCATTTTCCGACCCATAAATTAGGAGTTCTTAACACTCTTGTCACCCGTGCTCTTAGAATTTCTGATGAGAATCACTTAGAAGAAGAAAAATCTCATCTACTGAATGTTTTTGAAAATAATGGCTATAGCAGAAAACAAGGCATCAGAGCTTTTCAAAGATCTAGTAAATAATCTCGAGTTAAGCAAGCTCGTGATGATCAAATTTCTAATGTGTTGCTTCCCTTTATCTAGGGAACCATGGATAAGATTGGTCATATTCTTAAGAAGAATAAAGTTGTTGCTACTTTCAAGCCCCTTAATACCATTAGGAATTCTCTTAGATCTGTTAAAGACCCAGTTAACCCTAAGGACATGAAAGGGGTCTACTCAATTCCTTGCTCATGTGGGATCCCTTACATTGGTGAAATTGGTCGCTCCATTAACCAGAGAATCCAAGAACATGCAACAGACATTAGGCATAATCGCTCTTGTTCCTCAACTTTAGCTGAACATGCGGTGAAATCTAAACACCATGTCTGCATAGAAGATTCCCAAGTCATAGTGAGGGTTGACCATTTCCATCAAAGGAAGCTAAGAGAAGCCATTGAGATTGAGAAGCATGTGATCAATCTCAACCAGGATGATGGTTGGAAATTAAGCAAGAGCTGGATTCGTGCCCTCTCCTCTTGATTTTTTTCATTTTCTTTTATTTTCTATTTTATTTTATTTTTCTCTTATTTTTATTTTAACCTTTTTTTATTTATATTTTCTCAGTCCTGTCTTATTATTTTTTTCTCTATACTTGTCTTTCCCTTTTTCGTTAATTTCCCTAATAATTTATTATTTAATTATATTTAAACTAATTTTAGTTTTATTGTTCTATTCAACGTTAATTAAACTTATTATCAATTATTATATTAATAACATTTCTCTAACCTCTTTTCTAACAATTTTTAATCCTTTTCAATTAATTGTATTACATTATACCATTGATTTTGAAATAAATTATAAATAAATAAATAAATATTACTCTATTCTATGAAAATGAAAATAAATAATAAATTATTAGATAAATTAATATTTTATCCCTTGAAGTAATTCCTAATTCATAATGATCTTCTCTCAACGGCTAGTTCATCTCGGTTATTTAAACAATTGGGAAGATTGGTTTTTTCACCTTTGTCCTGAGCATGAACCACATTAGTTGGGAAGCTTGGTTTTTTCACCTTTGTCCTCAGGATGAACCACAATAGTTGGTTCAAAATGTTGACCAAAATTCAATGATGTGATTAATCCAAAAGACAATCTCTTTATCAATATAGATCACAAAACACTAAGATCTAACATTTAAAATATATATTTAAGTTTTAAAATTTTAAATATTTTGAGAATAAATATTTATATATTTAATTAAAAAATAATAATTTTTTAATAAAATATTATTGTAAATTAAAATTAAATTGCTTAATAGAAATCAATTTTGTATGCTTTAAAATTATATATATATATATACATTAAAAGAAAATTTCATCAACTCTTCTAATAATATTGATATTTTAATGTGAAGGGTCAGCCAGACTAGCAGGGCCTAACCCTAAGGGTGTCGATGAGAATTGACCCTGTGACCTCCCGATCGGTGAGGTACTTAACAATAGGAACTGGACCAATTGAGCTAACCCTTGGGGCTTAATGTTAACAAATTGTTTAAACAAAATGTATATTTCTATATATTTTCAATAAATTGTATATTTCTATATAGACGTAGTCTAACTTATTGACTAAATAGTCTTTTTCACGGCATTTTTTTTAGTTAATTTTAATCAAAATCTGATAGAGATTTTTAAAAACTTAAGTTTAAATTGTTTAATTTGCATAATTCGAGTGCCCCTGGGTTTTTTTGGGTGCTGAATCCATTTATGGATTGAAAACTGTACTTTAAACAACAAATTTTTTTGTAATTGTATTGTTTTATTTTGGTGAATTCGGGTGAAAAGGGTTATTTCGTCTATAAGATTCAAGTTCCCCTGGGGTTTTTCTGGGTGCTAAATCCATTTATGGATTCAAAAATGTAATTTAAACAACAAAAAATCTTGTAATTGTATTGTTTTATTTTGGTTATTGTGTCTATAAGTTAGACTACGCCTTTGTATATATGTTAAAGTTTACGACTAATTACCTGTATTTCACTTTTTTAATTGTCATTTATTTACATTTTTAAAATTTACACATCATTCATGACAGTTAATTTTTTTAAATGTCAATTTGACGAGTATATTTAAAATTTTACTCCATCCATCTATATATATATATATATATATCCACTTTATTGATTTTCTATAAAGTAAACAAAAAGTTGAGATTTTTCTATAAAATAGCAAGTAGTTTTAATAATAACTTTTCCATAGTCAAGTCCGAGTAGCACAACCGGTTGACCTCGTTAGCAAGACACCTTATGATCAAACCTCATGGAGGTTATTGTTCCCATGTTAGGGGGAGGATATTGTTCCCATGTTAGGGGGAGGAGACATGCTAAAAAATCCAGTCAACATAGGGATGGTGTGGCCTAGGTCGAGTGCTAGTCCCACTGGGTTGCAGTTTGTCAAGCCACAAGTCAAGCCACAAGACAACTTGACAAACAAAAAATAACTTTTCCATCATTAATAATGGAGAATTTATTTTTTTACATAGCTAATTATTCCACCAAGAAGTTCTTTAGCCGAGTGTGAAAGAGATGTTGTAATGCCTTATTATGTTATTTTATTTAAACATTTTTATTTGCTAAAATAAAAATAAAATAAAATCAATAATTTAACATTGGCAATTTTTTAGCTCGAGCTTTTGAGAACCCATGGTTTTTCCCATGATATTTGTTATGATGAAGCTTATTTAAAGGCTTGAGGAAATCCATAATGGAATATAAGAGTAGTGTAATCCATTTCTATATATCAATCCAGTGAAACACAACGCACCCACTTGATGCAAAATATGTAAATTTTAATCTTTTCTACTAGTTTAGATTTTTTGTAAGACCTTTTTGTTTCTTCAAGAATTAATTTATTTTGATTTAAATTGACATTAATGAATTTTATTTAATGTATTCAAGTTGTTCAATGGGAAAGTTTAGCCTAAGGAGAGGAAGCTCTGAGGAGGAGCAATATAACTTGTATTTGTAAGTTAATTTGAATTTATTTATTTCTGAAGTCTAGTTTATTCATAAAATTTTAATGTTTGCATAAGATTCAAAGTGTGATTTTAAATCATAGTAATTTAGTGTTAATTTGAATTTATTTATTTCTAAAGTCACGTTTATTTATAAAAATTTAATGGTTGTGTAAGACTGAAAGTATGCTTTAAAATCATAGTAAATAATCTAATAAGATAAAGATGATTATTCAATAATTTAAATCATAATTTTATTTATTTAATTAATCAATCAAAATAATTAGTCTCTCTCGTCTATACCAAAGGCTCGAATTATACAAGATTCATAAAAATTTAATGGTTGCTTAAGACTGAAATATGCTTTAAAAACGTAGTAAATAATATAATAAAATAAAAATGATTATTCAATAATTTAAATCATAATTTTAATTTATTTTTTTATTATTATTTAATTAATTAAAATAATTAGTCTCTTACGTGGAATTTTTTTTTTCTCCTCCTAACAGAAAGAGAAGTGATCTCCTCACAAACCGGGAAATTAAATGCATAGTACGAAAATAACTTTCTATGATATACAAAACCTATTTGATATTTTTAAAGTAATATAGCAAAGATTAGAACGAATTCTCATGAGCTCCATAGTGAAACAGGTCATTGGGCAATTCCTAAAACGCCATGGATGGAAAAGATTTGCCATATATGTGAGAATAGGAACATCGAGGATGAAAACCACTTCCTCTTAGAGTGCCCCGCGTACAACCACATTAGATCTCAGTTTCACAATCTTTGTTACAATACTGACCTTCCTAACCTTTTACAATGTCAAAATTATAGTGAGATCGGGAGGCTTCTTTCCAAGCTTTTTGAGCATAGGAATAAAATCTTAAATCAAAATAAATAATTTGTTTCTTTAGGTCCGATAGACCAATGTTTGGTTTGAGTGGACGTTAACCACCACCATCATCATCATCATCATAAAGTATAGACATATATTTGATGTATTAAGGGGGTTTTTTGCAGTGCATTATATTGGATGTCATTTTTGGAGTTCGACTGCGTTAAGTAAGTCATTCACGTATGACCATGTCCATGAGAGGTAGTCGTAACTCACTAATTTCTCATGATTTTTATATAGTCCCCTTAGCACTCATTGCATCGAGTGATGCTCACAGGAGTGAAGAAGTGGGATTGAAACTAGTAAAATGAATCACATAGCGTCAATCATCACATATGCATATGGATATTTGATTTAAAATATTGTAATGGGAAAAAACATGCATTTATGTTTAAGATATAATATCTCATCATACTTTTTTCAAACAACTTACCTGTCATTTATGTTCTCTTGAATGGGCTATAGTTGAAGCAAGGTTCGTTGAAAAGTGCTCTTGCGAATAGGCTCTACAACCATCATGTGTGCATCCCATCTATATGTTGTCGATGATGGCACCCTAAAAAGCATTACATGAAAAATGGACTAGGAAAGAGGGAATGACAACTATTGATGGATGTAATGAATGTAAATATTTTCAAACCAATCAATCTCCTTTGCTTGAGAGATTTTGTGGAGTTTGATTTGCTTAGCTATACAGTCTAACCGCTCACCTATAAATAATTGTGTCCTAAGTTCGTTTAGAGTAAGAGTGAGTTGTAGTTCTTTTCTACTTATCTAAGCTCGTTTAGAGTAAGAGTGAGTTGCGGTTCTTGTCTACTTCTCTAAGCACCCAAAAGAGAAGTTCCTACAAAAAAGTAAGCATCCATTAAATTGTGCAATTTTCATGCCATCTTAGGTTTCAAATTCTGCAAAAGCAACCTTTGGGCTCCTTTGCACCAAGCAAAGAGCATAAAAACATTATTGAATCTAGATCCATACACAAATCTTGGCCCTCTTTAGAAATGTAATTTATTCTTAAAAATAAATATATTTCTTCACACACCTATTCTTGCTTACCCTTCCACACGCATCACAACACTTCCAAATGACATGGAATTTGACCAAAATAATCAACCAACTATTTTATTCGGTGGATAACTCATAGCCCAACCTTGTTCTCATGTTAAACGATTCCAGAGAAATCAATCTCTTCCTTATCGTTGTCAACATCTCTCCAATAGCTATTGATTCCTTGAGGGCATCTGCAATTGACACGATCTCAACCACACACAAATCTTCTCATAGATCTAACTAATATCAACCACTAATATCTCACACACTTGAACAATCTCAACATTCAATAATAAACCAAGATTGATGAACACAGAGCGCACACTCTTGAACAACCCATATTTGGATCATTACTTTTTGGAACTTGGCCTTCTAGCTCTAATATCAATTTAAACAAATGAATCACAAAGAATTGATAAAAAAGAAACATATAATAATTTGATCCTAGGCTTGCTCATCCAAATACATGAAATTGTCCTATTATATAATGAAGGGATGAACTAACTCGATAGACCTAACAACCCAGATGATAAGGACTATGACTTAGCTATAACTTGCACACATTGGAAAACAATGACTTCTAGAACAATACCTTGTGACTCACATAGATCTAGAACATTTCTCCATTATCTCCAAGTTATGAATGCTTTTCGCAACAATGAACAAAAAATATACTTTGGAGATGAAATTTGTAAATTACGTGTATATATAGACATACAACTCTTAGACATGGTTAAAGTTTTGGAGTAAACCTAGGATTCACTTGGTTGGATCATAATGTTGGTGGGCTTGGCTACTTTTAAGTCAAGGCATGGATGACTTTAAACCAAAAGATACTAAACAAAAATGGATTGCTTGGGTATCCTTATATCGATCAATCCACATAAGTTCAAGAGATTCCTTGTCCCACAAATAAAAAAGTTGCATACACCACTCTAACTTATTGTAAATTCAAATTGTAGAATATCTACTATCCAAATTACTAATACCTTAGATTCAATACCTTATAAAGTAGACATTCACTGATTTAGTGATGATATCCATGCAACCTCAATTTATCCCATCGTACATTTTTCAAACAACTTACCTGTCATCTATGTTCTCTTGAATGGGCTATAGTTGCAACAAGATTCGTTCAAAAGTGTTCTTGCGAACGAGATTTACAACCATCATGTGTGCACCCCATCTATATTTTTCCGGTGAGGGTACCCTAAAAAACATTACGCGAAAAATGGACTAGAAAAGGGGTAATGACAACTATTGATGGATGTATTGAATGTCAATATTTTCAGACCAATCAATCTCCTTTGCTTGAGAGATTTTGTGGAGTTTGATTTGCTTAGATATACAGTCTAACCACTCACCTATAAATAATTGTGTCCTAAGTTCATTTAGAGTAAGAGTGAGTTGCGGTTCTTGTCTACTTCTCTAAGCTCGTTTAGAGTAAGTGTGAGTTGTGTTTCTTGTCTACTTCTCTAAGCGCCCAAAAGAGAAGTGCCTATGAGCTTCTTGTGTTGAGAGATTATTAGTACTCGCTGCCTACAATCTAAAATCCAAATTTCAAGTTTTTTGCATTGACAGTGCCAATATTAGTTAAACTTGACATTCTATAATGAAAATGGGTCACATTCATGATGACTCCTCGTTTCTACTCTCAAGTAGAAATACAAGGTGACATGATGCAAGTTTCAATAAAATCCACTTGCAAGGAGGGAAGAAAGGTTTCATACCCTTGAGTTTTGAGGACGATGGGCGCATCAAATGCCAAGGTATAATTTTATTCAACTTAGTTTAATTAAGTCTATAATTCATTGTAAATACTATTTGTGGCCCATTATGTTGCTCAAGCCTCACTGGGTAGAATGAATTTGCAATTATATACTTGATTTTTTGATTCGAAAGAGAAAGCTTTAATGGCAGATTTTGGTAGGACACCTATTGACACGTTTCCTTGAGTTCATATTTTGAATATGGATGTAAGTTCCTTAATAAAAATAAACTTTGTTTTTCTACATTGGTTAGGGTGTTAGTTGTTTGCAAGGTTGCAAATTTTGAAGAATATTTTGAAATTTGATAGACTGAACCCAACTCAATTGTTTAATATCAATTTTTTTTTTTTTCAAAATATTTGTTGAATTTGCAATCAAAATAAGAATAATTGGAACACTGGGGATAACAAGTGCACATATTATCACAACGGTGATTGGATTCAGAGTGCTCTCATTGGCATGAGAAACAACTCGGCTAGGATGGATTGCTAGACATGTAGCCATGCTTTCTTTTTCCTTTGTCACATACTATACATCTTTCTTACTTTCATACTGTTATAGGTCTCACAGAGGCTTCACTGGGGGAGAAAATACCATACCACATGCATTCATATTGGGGGATATATATTGAGGAAAAAATGACATAATATATTGAGCATATAATAGGGAGTATAGGGTTTTTAGAATGCCAGGTATAAAAAATGGAGCTCAAAGTCAATGAAAAAATATAAAGGGGTATAAAAGATGTTAATGAAAAATGGATACCTAGAATATCTAGTGAAAATAGGGATTTTTTAAATTGGGAAGGTGTATTGGGCTCGCATTGGTAAGGGGTTAAATAAATCGATTTTTAGAGATATTTTCCAACATGTAGTCAAATTAAGGGTATTGTTTAGTATGCCACAAATGCATGTGATATGTCAGAGGCTCATTAAGTGAAGCCTATGTGATAGGTCTCGAGGCATAGTTAAACGAAAACAAAATATTCATGCCCTGAGAGCTAATCTAGGTATGGTTCCTGCATGTAAATAAATGTTTGAAACTTTGGTGCTCAATATAACTCTTTAGAAACTTGAAATTTTTGATTTGTTGCCACAACTTTTTTTCAGATGGCTTTTAGGTGTGGATATGTGGTTTCACACAATACATGAATATGTTCGAAACTATGATTGGTTATACAATAGTTTCATCCATCAACATGATGTGAGATAATTTGATTCTTGGTGGATAATTAATAGTTGTTCCTAATGATTTGGAATTTGGGCACCAATTATCTTATTTTGGACTAAATTGTATTGTTGAACGTTAGAAATAGTAATTACTCCCGCATATAGATCTAGAAAGATCTAAGTCAAGTGATGCATGAAGAGTTGATTTAAGTTGAGTGGAGTCAAGTTTGCATAAGTAGTTAGCCAGAGAAAAGTCAAGTCTTGTTAGAGTTTGCATGATTGCATATTTAGTAAGTTTGGTGTTTATATACCCATGGTTGGGTCATTGTAATGAGTGAAAGCCAAGAACATCAGCTCGAGGGGATGTATGCGAGAAATATTAATTAATAGAAGACTTTTATGTATAGAAACAATTTGTGCATGCTTGTTTCCATTGTGTTTGTTTGTTTATCTTTATCTCTAACCAACCAATGGTATCAAAACTCAGGCCAAGTTTCGAAATCCGAAGAGCAAAAAACAAAGTGAGTAACTACAAAGATGACAGTATTTTAAGAGAAAAAGAGCCAAAAAGAGTAGTAATGCACCCTATAAATTACTACTCTCTCATTATAACGCAAGAGAGCTATAACAACAATCGTGTTAGCGTTATAACGAAGGGGAGCCATAGAAGAAGTCACATTCTATGTCCGATCAAAGCATTAACGCGACCTCCCTGTATCAAGAGGGGTGTTATCCTAACCATTCAACAAAAAGGCGAAGATGCATTGACCATGAGCAAGTTTTAAGGTTAAGAAATATTTGAAGATGATTTTTTTTTATTAAAAGTGAAGAAATATCGTTAAGAGATATTCAAAAAGTTTTCATTATTAAAGGACAAGAGATATGGTTGAGAAACATTTCGAAAGTTTTTTTTTGATATTAAAGTTGGCATATTTTTTTTTTTTTTTTAAAGTCACGTGAGCGAGCTAATTTATTGGATTTGAAAGGTTTTTTTTTTTTTAGAGTTTTATAAAGAGATTTTTTTTAAGTTTGCATAAGACAAAAAAGGTTTATTAAAAGGGTAAGCCCTATAAAAGTTTATAAAGGTTTAGAGCGTGTAAAAATCTTTCGACAAAAAATTATTCCAAAGGGATTTTTTTTAATAGGTTGAGAGATATTAAAGGTGTTTTAAAGTGTTTTTGGTATATTGTAAAGGTGATCTATAATATATATTTTTGGGAGAGTTTATAAAGTGATTGTTGAAAGAGAATAAAAAGAGGCTTTATTTGAATGAGAGTTTAGGGTTTTGAAAAGGTGTCTTTAAAATATTTTTGTTTTGTCAATTATGATAATGTTTTGGGTTCGCAAAAATCTTTGTGTATGATAAGGATACATGAATCTGGTGAAGATTGTATCTTATGGGCGTGCATATTGGAAACCATATTTTTTTCGGGGGTGATAAGGATAGAAGTCTGAAGCAATAAGGAAAGAAGATAGAAAACAAGAGAAAGACAACAAGGATGGATCAGCAAGTGAGACTAAAGTAGCAAAAAAGAAATCAAAAGGAAAAGTCAAAGTATTTCAAAGAGATGATAGAGGTTCTCGCCACAACTGAGGAATCTAAAACACAAGCAAATGAACCAAAACAAGTCAAGGATGCATGGATCGGGATGGATCTGGTAATACTATCAAAATTTACTGGTAAACAAATTAATTTTTGGCTTGTCAAAATGTAAACTTTTCTTCGATGTAAAGAGTTGATTATGTAACAATCTAATAACCCATATGATGAATTATCTGATTATTTAGTATTGGATTTTATAAAACAAGCATTAGATAAGAAGGTTTTTTGCAAGGTAGCAAAAGATACATCTTCCTAGGAAGCATGGAAGATCTTGGAAGTATAATTTGGTACGAAGGAAAGTGACATGCAACAACAAGTTGTGTCATAATCTATTAAAGAATTAATAGAGAATTCAACTACAAGACATAGAGTAAATGAACAAGACTTTGGGAAGACAATAGAGCATGGATGATCCCACTCAAAGGTGGATGATGGTCATGAAGATTGTAAAATTGAAACCCATTAGAAGACATGCATATGGATGAAGAAGACACAGTAAAGATTGCAGAGAGAGAAGTTGAATCCTTTGTGTGTGAAGCAAATCTAGAGCATATAGATTCTCAAAAACTCCACTATAACATGGATGGTGAAGATGATGGTGAATCCCACTAGGATGAGACACATGTGGATGATAAATACAAAGTGAGTTGTTAATTGGTGAATCTAGCAATAGACCTTGTTGATGATGGTAAGATTATAGTTGATGATGACTTCTTTGCATTAGAGGTTGAGACATTTAAGTTTGAGAATAACAAAGAGAGTTTTTCATATGAAGTAATGGTTTGCAAAGCTAAGAGTGCATCTCTCATGAATTGAGAAACAACTAATGAATTTGGTGAAGTTGAAATTGTTAATGACCACATGCATGCTTAGATATCCTGCCATAGAGTGGATGAAAATTATGTTAATGACATTTGTGGTCTATTTTTTGAAACATGGACTACTCGTGGCAATATGGAAAGTTCCATGTTTGGTGAAGAATTGAAGGTTGAAGCTACCATTGTAACAACAAGTTATGAAGCAAAATTTAGAATTTCTCATGAAGTAATGTGTGTTCCAACAATAATTATCGATTTCAAAGAAGATGAAAATGAAGTGATTCAACAGTTTTTTATGACAATATCCACTGACTGCATAATAGTGGAAGATAGTCTTAATGCAGTTGAAGAAGCAGAGAAGGAAGAGGAAGAGGATAAAGGCCTCACTGCAAAGCATAATGAAGATGTTTTTAACATTGATTTTGAGTGTACAAGTAAACATGATAGTAGTCCAACTAAAAGAGAAGATGAAGAAAAAGATGTAGGAAAGGAAATGGAAGTTTCTGAAGACGAAGAAGAAATCATTGAAATAATCTTTCGGTGATGGAGCCAAGAAGAGATCAGATTCTACTATCAAGAAATATGGTAGAAAGAAGATCAGGAATATGAAGCACAAGAAGTAGAAGGAAGAACAAATTTTGAAGATGAAGAGTTGTGGAAACAGCCCATGAGTGAACAAATCTTTGAAGAGGAAGATGTAGAAGACAAGATTATAAAAAAATATAAGAGAAGTAAAAGAAAAATTGTAGCAATAACAAGTGAAGAAATATGGAACTTACAACAAGAAAGCATAGTTTAGAATGAAGCAATTTCGAGGGTATAGAATTTGGAAAAAACAAAAAACAAAATCCAACATTGTAAAAGTTTTGAGTCATTGTAAGCCTACTTGAGACTTAGACCATCAGTTCAAGTTATGATTAAGTCAATTTTTATTGTAAACCTGGCACACATAGTTGACTCAAGATTAAGTTAGGTTGAGTCATACCATCATAACCAAGGGGGAGGGTTAGAAATAGTAATTACTTCCATGTGTAGATATAGAAATATCCAAGTCAAGTGATGCGTGAAGAGTTGAGTTAAGTTGAGTGGAGTCGATTTTGCATGAAGTAGTCAGACGAAGAAAAGTCAAGTCTAGTTAGAGTTTGCATGATTCCATATTTAGTAAGTTTGGTGTTTATATATTTGTGGTTGGGTCATTATAATGTGTGAAAGAAAAGAACATCAAATCGAGTGGATGCGTGTATAAGAGAATCAATATTTATGTTTAATGGAGTAATTGAGCAACAACTCACGTTTTTAACTGTGTATTTTGTGCTTTCCTCCTCTACCTTTCTAACATTGAATGCAGGGCCATTGAGAAGTCAAATTGCTTCAACACTCATGGAGATGATTACCCATGCAACATCTCCATTAATTTGTACTTGATAGCCTTCAGAGTGGTAGAGATCCTGCTTTCTCATATACCAAACTTTGACTAGATATGGTGGCTCTTTATGGTCATTGTGGTCAAGTAATTCACCTATTCTACCATCAGACATGGCCTCGGTATCGCCAAAGTAGCATGCTTGTCCATCAATTAACTCTACTCCCTAATCTACTTTTCCCCGCACATCTCTTCTCTCAATTTCACTTTTCACAATGCATTTCAAATTTCGTCTAAATTAATATATATCACAGATTTCAAAGCTACCTGTAATATGTCTAGATGTTCTTTACAGATGGGACACTTTAGAGGGAGTCTCACGAAATCCACTATTGGTATAGTAACTAAAGCTAAGAATAATATGGAATACATTCCAAGCTCTCGATAACATTGCATTTTCTTACTCCTATTCCCTCATTCTCATAAAAATTTAGGTACTATATAGTTATACAATATCACCATATCCCTGTTCCCTAATTTTTTAATACATCAGTGGCTTCATGGTAACAAATGTGAGGAGATAACTCAATTGAAATGAAGCTCAGGGCACAACAAAATTGTTGAGAGCAGAGAATAAGATGATGAAGAAAGCAACGTTACTGGGTGTGGCAACAACAACGGTGTTCTACATTCTATGTGGTTGCATGGGCTACACAACTTTTGTTGACAATGCACCAGGAAACCTAACGCGAGGCTTTGGTTTTCACAATCCCTTTTGGTTGATTGACATTGCCAACATTGTAGTTGTCATCCACTTAGTCGGTACATATAAAGTAACTATAACAGTTAATGTTAAAGCTTAGATCCCACGTATCCATTTTCATTCCATTGTAGATTTTGAAAATATTCTAGAATTTGATAAAAATGAGTAACTTCAATTGTTTAAGGTTACTCCCATCCATCAAATTTCAAAATATTCTTAAAATATGTACTTTCTGCAATCCTATCAAAATGTACAATTAATAATCTCAATAATGATCTCAATTTTTAGCTATTGAGACTAAAATTGATACTTTTATGCATATAACGGAGCATGTCAATTGCTACTTTTTTGCACATAAATGAGTTTTTCTACATGTTGATGTTATCAGCTATATGATCATGTTACAACTTGTGTTTGTTATGCCAATGCATTAATGAGTGACCAATGTTGATGTATTTTAACGTTTATCTTTTCCTTCTCATATTTATTTCCAACCATTGTTTGCAGTTACTGAAGGGTGCGCCCGCAAAAATTACCCATGCATTCACTTCATTAATAATCAGTACGTTCTGTTGATACCTTTATATGGGCCATATAAGGTGAATCTTTTCAGGTTGCTGTGGAGGACAGGTTTTGTGGTGATCACCACATTGATTTCCATGTTGCTTACATTCTTAAACAATGTTCTATGACTTCTAGGCACATTGTCATTCTGGCCATTGACATTGTACTTTTCGGTGAGCATGTATATATCAAAAAACAAGATTCGGAGTTGGTCTTCTAGGTGGGTTCTTTTGCAAATATTGAGGTGGATTTTGTATGGTTATTTCAATGCTAGCTGCCAATGGATCTAGAGTGGTTATTGCTAAAGCTTTAAAAGCATACAAGCCCTTCCATACAACATAATGAGTAACGATAAACTATGGGGCAGCCAGTGAGCAGACTTTGTCAATATGTAAAAACATGCATGAAAGATACTACTTTTCTCTCTCATGAATAAAGACAATTGTAAGTTGCAATTAGAATTCAGATTATGTAGTTGTGCCACTTTTGTTGTCTTCTTAATTCAAGGATTATCATTTCATTGCTCAAGGTAAAGCGAGGGTAAATATTCATGGTTAAGAATATTGTTACATGTTTTTTAAAATGTATATATGTTTAAATCTTATATTAATCTATTTTATAGTTAATAACAATAATAACTTAAAATAAAATTATAATTTAAATAATTTTTATGATTTTTTTAATCTGGGTAATGTGACCAGGTAAATATTTTGATGTTTATCGACGTTTACCAACCATTTGATTTATATAAATGTGTTAGTATTACTCATAATCAAAATGTGCAATGATCAATTAATCATTTAAAAATAATTAGTATCAATAAAGCTAATATTCTTCAACCTATTTTTTAAATAGAAATTCCCATCATTAATTAAGTACTATCCACTCATCTTTCCAAATGGTTTTGGATTTATAAAATATAAGAAAAACACTATACGTTGGAATACCACAAGAGTTCATGTATCTTTTCAAAGAAAAGTTTTAAAATGCATTCAAGAAGTACCTTCTCTTCCCTTAGAGGACGGTTTTATGAGAATGATTCCATGCTAAGTATATCCTAAATCCTTAAATCAATTGCGCAAATAATTATTGTGTAAGACATCCTCTAATAGTTTTAGTGTGCCTCAAAACTCCTATATATAATTATAAATTTATATGAAGTAGCTATAGCTTAAGGAATCACATGGTGCAAGCTATAACACATTATATATGTAAGAAAAAATAGGGATTTAAAATAATCATTTTAATAGCTATATATATACTTACTAATTTTTGTGCTACATGGAGATTTATTTTAACAAATTAATTTGTTGTAGGAAAACCTGAAATTGATGTGAGCACTATCTTGAAATATGAAATTATATTAAAAAAGGACATATATTACTCACTCACGAGGGTATGGAGCAACATCGTGATTGTAACATTTTTAGTAGTGCTCCATGGACCACCTTTGGAGACTATCCATCGTTATTATTTATCATGTTGAATACTTTTTTTTAAGAAATGAGTGGAATTTATAAGCTTATTTCCTTCCATAATGAATTGTTTGTTTTAATTATTTTTTTAGCAAAATATATTTTGAATTTAATTGTTGTAAATTCAACATTGGATCCATTAATTGTTAATTATAATTTTTATTGGAATATTGTGGGTTTTAACATTCTCTGTGTCGAATTTGACTTTTATAAACATTTTCGTATATATTATGTAATCAGATCACAAAGTAGAAGAAAAAATAGATCAATGATTTGAAACTAAGTTTCTTTAAAGGGAACCTCCTTTACATCACATAAATGAATAATTCTTGGATGATTCAAATGAAAAGACTTCTTTAGTATATATAAGAGTCTAAGGAGTCACAATATAATAAGAGTCTACATAACAATAATAATGTAAGAGAACAACAATAACAATAGTGGGCTTCTATGGGGCACAACAATAATAATATGGGGGATACATGGGCACAACGATAACAATAAGGAGGCTACACTAACAATAAAAATAAGGGGGCTACACCAGTATTATAGGGACCTAACAAGCCCCTCTCATTAAAAAAAGTGTTGTCCTCAACATTTGAGTAGTTATGGATGCTTCTGTATAAAATTATCATCCTCCCATGTGGAATCTTCAGTGGGTAAGTTCTTCCACTTAATGAGATACTATGAAATTGATCAGTTTTGTAGTTTTCAAGTTCTTGTTTCGTGAATACTTCAAGCTCCAATATGATTTTTCCTTCCTCATCAAGTTCTAGCAATATTGTTTGAACTGGGAACTTGACACTGATAACCTTCTTTAAACATGAAACATAGAAAACTGGGTGTACTTGGGAAGATGCAGGCAACTCTAATTTGTATGCCATAGTACTAATATTTTGCAACGCCTTGTAAGGACCCAATAAGGACCATAGTACTTGGGTGATAATTTCTTATCCTTCTTAGCTTGTTTGAGGAACATTTGATTGTATGGTTGTAGCCATAAAATACCCAATCGCCTACGTTAAAACTTATTTCACTGTGATGTTGATTTCACTGTGATGTTGATTTGCCTATTGTTTCATTTGATTTTGCACCAAAATGGGGTTATCCTTTAAGAGTTAGATAGCTTATTTTTTATGCTCGTTGTGATCTTCCACTACTTGAAACTTAGAATTTTCTCTTAAAGATGATGTGATGGACGGTGGATGATATCCATAAAGTTCAATAAATGGGGTCATTTTTTCTCTAGTATGGAAGGAAGCGTTATACCACCATTCAGCCATAGGTAACCACTTGACCCATTGTGTTTGTTTATTAGATACAAGGCAACAAATATATCCTTCCAAACATTTATTCGCTATCTCAGTTTTCTCGTCGAATTGAGGACGATAAGATGAGTTGTGAGCTAATTGAGTACCAAGACAAGATAATAATTCAATCCAAAAACTTCCAGTGAAAATAAGATCTTTGTCACTCACAATAATCTTTGGGTTTCCATGTAATTTTTGAATTGTTTCCATAAATGCAGTAAAAACTATATTGGCTTTAAAAGGATGAGATAATGCACAAAACTGTGCATACTTTGTAAGTATATCAACTACCACCATGATGACACACTTTCCTTCGCACGTGGGTAAACCTGTGATAAAATCCATTGATACCTCCTCCTAACGTTGACTTGGAATGGCTAAAGGCTGTAACAAACCTGGGGTCCTAATTGTCTCAACTTTATTTTATTGGCAAACCAAACATTCTACCACAAACTTTCGAATATCATATTTAAGGCCATCCCAAAAAATTCCTTCTCGACCCTATGGTAAGTTTTTAAAATTCCTAATTGAATTCCTAAAGGAGATGTATGCAATTCCAAAATAATCTTTTATTTGAGTTGGGAATTCTTATATAGATATAAGTGATCTTTGTACCATAATGAGTCATTTTTCCAAATAAAAGTATCAAATGTACCAGGATCTTGTTGCAACTTTTGAATGAGTGTCCACACCTCTTCATCATTCTTCCATTCCTCCCTTGCTTCAGTTATCTATTCAGGTTGGATAATAGAAATGGCATAGAGAAATTCTTCCACATCTTCATCCCTTCTTGAGAGTGCATCTACAACAACATTTTTCTTCCCTTTCTTGTAGATGATTTCAAAGTCATAACCTAACATCTTAGTGACCCATTTTTGCTACTCCTATGAACATAATCTTTGTTCTAAGAAGCATTTAAGACTATCATGGTTTGTTTTTACCTTGAAGTGTTTTCCCATTAGGTATGGGCACCATGACTTTAGGGAATGTAGTATTGACAACATTTCCTTCTCATAAATAGGTTTGTGTAAATACTTTCCCTTAATTGGATGACTTTCAAAAGCAATGGGTATTCCTTCTTGCATTAAAATGACACCAATTCCATTTCTCGAGGCATCACATTCCACCATAAAGGTTTTTGTGAAGTCTAGAGTAGCTAAAACCGGAGCTTGGCACATTTTCTCTTTAAGATGTTCAAATGACTTAGTTGCTTCTAGAGTCCAAAAAAATGCATCTTTCTTTAGTAATGTTGTTAATGGTGCTGTTATTTTTCCATAATTCTTAACAAACTTGTGATAATACACTATTAACTCGAGAAATCCTCGAAAATGCTTTAGGGTTGTGGGTATTTTCCATTCTTTGATGGATTTAATTTTGTTAGGATCTACCTTAACACTCTCATGAGATACAATATGACCCAAATATTTCACCTCTTATACCCCAAAGAAATATTTGGAGGTTTTTGAATACAATTGTTTCCCCTTCAATATTTTTATCACCCTGTCAACATATTGAAGATGATCCTTCTAAGGCTTCTTGTAGATTAGTATATCATCAAAAAATACTAACACAGATTTTCTAAGGAAGGGTTTGAAAATGGAATTCATCAAACCTTGAAATGTGGAAGGTGCATTAGTAAGGCCAAAAGGCATGACCAAACATTCATAATGACCTTCATGAGTTCTGAATGTTGTTTTTAGAATGTCTTTAGTCTTCATTCTAATTTGATGATATCCTGAATAAAGACCCAACTTGATGAAGAAAATTTCTCCATGTAACTCATCAATGACAAGAATGGGAAATTTATCTTTAATAGTGAGATTGTTGAGTTCCCTATAATCCATACACATATGCCATGATCCATCCTTCTTGTGTACCAATACTACTGGAGCAGAGAAAGAACTTTGGCTAGGTTGAATTATACCATCCTATAGAATTTTTGTAACCATACATTCAATTTCACTTTTTTTGGCATATGGATATCTGTAAGCTTTGATGTTTGTACGAACGCTTCCTAGAATCAATTGAATAGCATGATCATGATCAAAAATAGGTGGGATTCCTTTGGGAGTCTCAAATACATTGGAATGATTGTCTAATATTCTTTGGAGATATGGAGAAACAAATGATTTGGATGTTTGAACATCTAGTAAGCATAATTATGTAATTATTCCTTGTTGTTCTTTCTTTATAATATGTGTCATTCCATTAGACATGATTATCTTCCATGTTTTCCCCATGATTCCCCTTAATTCAATTTCATTTGCTTCCCAAGAAAATTTCAAGAAAAGTTCTTGAAAAGTAAAAGTTATCATCCCCAAGGATTGTAACCATTGGAATCCTAATACAACATCAATACTACTCATTGGAATGGAAAGCATTGGACTATTCAATACATATTCCCCCATGGTTAGATTGATATTATGGAACTTCCTTGAGCAATTTATAGTTCCTCCATTTGCAACCATCACTTGGCACTCTAGTGTTGGGTATAGAAAGAAATCGAATTCCTTGACTATCTTACAATGAATAACATTATGGGTACTATCTAAATTTATCAATACTATTACCATTTTTTTTCTTAATATATCCTTTTATCTTGAGAGTTTGAGGAGTGGCAATTCCTGCCAATGCATTACAAGATATGGTCTTATTCATTTCTTCTTTATCCGAGGTTGGTTCTTGGTGTATATCCTCTTCTTTTGATGTTTATTGTTCCTTTTCAACCTTCTCTTCACAATCTATGTAAAGTAATTTCTTCTCAGCACACTTATGACCCTCAGTGTATTTTCTATCACAACTGTAAAAAATCCCTTTTTCTCATTTTTCCTCCAGGTGTTGTGGTGTCAACGTTGTAGGTTGTGGGAGGCTAGGAGAAACAACACTTCCATATTTATAGTTGTGAGTGTTAGACTTCCTTGTTGCCATAATTTTTCTTTCAATTTTTCTTTCCACCTTGAATGCCTTCTCCAATGAATTAGGTTCCCAAATGTGAACCTTATGTTGGATGTTATCCTTTAAAATTCCTATGAAGACATCAATCCTATGCTCCTCTAGAATATCATTTACCTTAATATTCAATATTTTAAGTCCTCAATGTGCTCCACCATTGAACCCTTTTGTTTGAGATTTATCAATGGGCTAAAGAAGGTATTGTTCTTTGTATCCTCATAATGTGCTACCAATTATTGTGTAAAAATTGTCCAAGTGACAATTAGTTTACGAGAAAAAAGGCATCGATACCACACAAACTAATTTTTTTCTAAATATAAAGACACAATGTATAACTTTTGTGTGTGCGATACATCATGTAGATCAAATAATTGCTCCATCTATAGTATCCATGTTACTAGATCCTTGCCATCAAACTTCTTTATATCGATATTTGGAATGTGGTTAGTCTTCAACCCACTATTGGAGTCTCTAAAATCATAATTTGTATTCCTTTTTTCCTCATCATGGTTTTGATGGAGTACCTTGTCACTATTAGGAAGCCTTTGTTGCAACAACTTTGTCAAACCTTCCTTCAAACCTTCCATGTCTACTTTTAAACCTTCCATGTCCCCTTTTAAACCATCCATGTCCCCTTTTAAACCATCCATGACCCCTTTTATTTTCTTTTAGAAACCATCCATCTTTGCATTCAATTCATTTTTGGTTGCTTTTTTGTGAGAGTGAAATTTGTTGCGCTTGGTCCTGTAACTTTGATATATCATGTTTCATTTCTTCCTCTTCTTCATGCGTCATAGTAGAGTTTTCTGGTTTCTTATTGGGTGTATCCATTTTTTGTTATGAGGCGTGTTGGAACTAAATAATTATATTTATGCTTCAAAGTGCCCTTTGAATCACTTCAAACTTATTTTTCAAATAATAGTTATGCAATTAAAATATACACACTTTTTTTCTTGTTTTTTGGATCTTAATCTTGAAACTGTTGTATCTCTGTAATTTCAGCTCTCTAAGGTCTGAAATTTCGTCTTGCGGTAGTCCTTTGAGTCTTATTTCCATTACCACAAGTCAGAATGAGATTGGATTCTTCAAGGTCAAGTTATTCTCATTCTCCCACGATGACATGATTATGGATTGGTTCAGTAGAACAAACTTGTATGAAATTCCACATGTCACTGTTTCAACCTCCATCCTTGAAAATAATACACGACAAACTATTTTCCATTAAATTTCAATTAGTTCTTACAAAATTCAAATTCGATGCTCGCAGAAAAATTTATGACGATTTTCCCTAGGTCACATGTTTGAGACAGAATTCTGGAGAATGCAAAAACCCTAACTT
Organism: Pinus tabuliformis; assembly: GCA_031772625.1. Classification (NCBI taxonomy): domain Eukaryota; kingdom Viridiplantae; phylum Streptophyta; class Pinopsida; order Pinales; family Pinaceae; genus Pinus; species Pinus tabuliformis. The sequence goes on from CM062809.1 coordinate 334,632,016, forward strand.
CTTCAGACCATATCTCAGAAAATATAGTGAACAAAGAGTTAAAATTTTTACATGAAGTTCACCAAGATTTCAGCTCCACATGGCTGAAATTTAATTTTTTGAAGCCTCGTAGAAAAAAAATATAGCGAAAATTCCAAGATGACCTATTTGAAGCAGTGAAACCTTAAAGTCCAAAGCTCTCAAACTAAATGTTATGTAACTAGATCACAAAAAAAGAAAGAAAATATAGGTCAACGACTTGAAAGTAAGTCTCTTCAAGGGGGAAACCTCTTTTACATCACATAAATAAATAATTCTTGGATGATTCAAATGAAAATACCTTCTTGGTATATATGGGAGTCTAAGGAGTCACAATATAATTAGAGTCTACATAACAATAAAAATGTAAGGGGACAACAATAATAATAGTGGTCTTCTATGGGGCACAACAATAACAATATAGGGGATACATGGGCACAAAAATAACGATAAGGGGGATACACTAGTATTATAGGGACCTAATAGTATAATTAAGAATCCCAACATAATATCTTATTGCTGGAGGAAATTGTGTTTTAATATAGTCAAATTATTGATGTGGAAAATCCAATTATGTCGTGATCATGGTACCAAAATGTATGAATTATTTATCTAATTATAATCACACATTTTAATGCTTTAATCAATACCATATTTAGAGCAAATATGCATTAATGCTTAAAAAGGATTAATTAAATATTTATGCTTTAATTAATAATTACTATTAATAATTATAATATTAATATTTAATTAATTTTTATTATTGTCGAAAATTGAAATTTGAGGAGAAGGGATAATGGGCCAGAGTTTTGAGAGATGGGTCTGACGTGAACCGCCATACCAATCCCACCAAATTTAATGTTGAACCCTTATGGACGGGAAAGGTTGCTATGATTAGATTTGGTTACTAATGCAACTACCAGTGTCATCCTAATTTGTCCCTTGTCGTGAATCAAAAGGGTAATGTGAAAAGGAAGTCAATGCGGGGGGGGAAGAGTTCCCTCTCAAAAATTCCTACGACATAGCATGACAACTTAAATATGTTGTCCAATTGTAGACAAGGGAATCGAATTTGGATTTCTAGGGAATTGTGTGGAAGATCCAGCACTAGGAAAATTCACGAACATTATTCACTTACACTGGACCACTTCTTAGTCTTCGGATTTCTATGGTGTTTCCAAGTTGGGCACAAAGTAAGATTGACTAAACATATTGGGTGCTTGCTGAGGTTGAAAAACCATTGGTGCTTATTGTGGCTGAGAAACCGTCGGTGCTTGTATCAGGCTGTGAAACCACTTGTACAATGAGTCACTGGTGCTTGCGGTTCGTTGAGAAACCATTAGTGCTTGCTACAACTAAGAAACCACTAGTGCTTTCTAGATACTTATAAACCACTTGCAAGTGATATCATTCTCTTAGCTCAATTGGTGTATGGTCTAGTGAATTTTAACTCTGAGACTCTGGACCTAACATGGGGGTAGCAAGTTACGAGATAGATTAATGTAACTAGCCTACGGTTGGGAAGATAATGTGAAGCCCTTCTCTAGGAACCATCACAAATTAACTTATACAGATAAGTAACTTGGTATAAGTATTTATTGTGAATTCCACTCTCATTTATATACATTTCTGTGTGAAATTTACTAGGATGCTTAATTTTCTATCTCTATATGTTAAACGGATCACAAGTAGAGGTGTTATAGTATATGAATGCACATGAATTGAATATTCGAACTTTAAACATGCATTGATGAAGTATAATAATGCAAAATTTATACCTTCCACCCTAATGCATGTTGTTAAAACGATCTATTGAAAGAATGTCAAGTTATATATATATATATATATATATATATATTTGTTGGAACTCAAACTTTGTGGTTCACAACAATTCCTTTTAAACAATTACATGTATCCACTTAATTTTGCGCTTTACTGAGATGGTATTTGTGAACTTCTCAAGGGAAAAAAAAAAAACACTTGCATATTAAAAATATACATATTCACCCACATAATCATGCAATTGTTGAGACAGAATTCAAGCTTCATCATAATTCGTATATCATATTTAGGCTCTAATATACACATATGTATAGTCTAGAAGTGGGAGAATCAGATTGAAGCCATAAATTTTGTCTTTTTTATTCGCCTTTAAAAACTCGCTAACAACGTCTCCCTTTTGAATTATGCCATACCAAATTAGCATTGTTATTCATATTTAAAAATGTGTTAATGAAGTCGCCCACAAGAATTATGCAATGCCAAATTATTATGACCAAAATGGCATGAATAGTCTCACAATAATGGATTAATCAACATAAATAGTCTAGCCCGGGCCACTTACGACATGCCCAAATAATTCGACGAGTACTAGCATCTTATATGTAAATCACTTAATACTCATACAAACCACTTATGTATTTCATTTGATGGAATAATTGGCATGTGTATACGTATAGCTTGGGACCCCCTGACCCTTGATGAGGATGAGGCAAATCCCATATATATCCAACCATCAGTGTTGTTTGATGGTAAAAACGTTTTGTAATGACTTGGGACCCTCAACCCCTAATGGGAAATGAGGTGGGCCCCCTGCCTATTTGGTGGTCGACGTTGGATTAGTGGTAGGGAATTTTGTTAGTGCTCAGACCCTCAACCCCTGATGGGGCGATGGGGTGGGTCCACCTTATTATCAAACCTCCCGAGTGCTAGTTTGGTGGCAATATGTTTCATCAAGGCTCAGATTCATGACCCCTGATGGGGTGTTGGGTAGGTCCACCCTAATATCTAAACCACCAAACCTTGGGCTTAGACCTCCCCATGTTGATTTGTGTAACCGCTAGTATGGTCGAAGACAGAGTATGGTGAGGGGGTGATCCACTAGTGACTCAATTGTAGGCCTCATGGAGATATGGGATGGCACAATAGCATTGATGCAGGGGGCGTGGGTTTTTTGGATAATCTGTTTGACACATATAATATGTGGTTGAATGATTTTAATACAATCTATTTGATTATATGTCACGACATGACATGCGATGTGGATTTGATGCATGTAGTTTGTTAGTGTATAATTGAGCTGCGAGGCTCATTCTACAACCCAGTATGAGGGGACGTGTAAGTTTGTCCATCCGTCCGTGCCCTTTTAAAATAAAAATAAAAAATAAAAATTATGTTCTATATAGAAAAATAATGTTTCCTATAATTAAAAAAAATGAATATGTTGTAAAGTAATTAGAAGTGAAAAAAAGTGTGAATTGGATGTTTAAATCTTATACTTTCAAAAATATTTCAACAAGAGATTTAAATAAACTATTTGAAGATATATGTTAACTAATTTATGTTGATATCAACTTCATATATATCTATATATAGGAAAAAGATAAGTTTTTATGGTTAAAATGTTTATTTGGTCTTACATATACTCTATTTAGCATTCAAAAATATAATTTAAACAATGAAAAATAACACATTGTATTGTGTACTCTAAAAAAAATTGCACGTGAAGAAATTTGATCCCTCTCGGCTCATATTAGATCCATACTTAAGATGGATCTATGCTAGTATATGTCGAGATATTTGATACATAGAAAGTGTTTATATATAACATGTTACATGGATTTAATTCCTGCGGTTTGTTTACATGTTTTGGATTCAATATTTGTGAATTTTTTGGTATAATATGTATGATGTGGATTTAATGTCGGTAATGTGTTTTATGTGACATGGATTTAATTCCAGTGTTTTGATTACCTATTTACTCTATATGGCGTGGACATAATACCTATGATGTGTGTGTGTGTGTACTCAATAAGTCTCAAAAAGATGTGGTAGAATTGTTGCCTCACAAGGTGACCAAATAAAAAAGAGAAACCACGCAGGTACCATGTGACTTGCAAGTTTTGATATGGCCAACATTAACAAGACCATTTTTTCTCATAAGTGTAACTTTTAATTCGGGTCTCAGATTAACAAAAACATTTACATTGTCAAAAGGCTCACACCAAGTTGGACATGATGACAACATTAGTGTCTATTTCCACAATTTTTTAGAAATGGGGAATTTATATGTTCCCAATTTTTTTGGAAAACATTGGAAATCAAGTTTAAGGTGATAATAACACCTTCCAATACCTCATTAATATAAGGGGGTGGTAGGTAGTGTTACGAAGTGGCATTAGAGCCCAAGTTCAACACTTGGACTAAATGGGCCTTGAAAAAAGAAATTCACAGACAAAATTTAAATATATCTGAACAATTACACTTATAATTAATATGAATGAATACTCTTGTTGGCATGTTGACATGTTTTGTAGAATTTTGGTTAACATAAAATCTAAATAAGCCTCAAGTTTGATATGATGAATTGACGTATTTATGTCATATTTAACTTATGATTACGTGTGTGTAACAACACATAAGGTAGCACACGTCCCAACCATAAAGTAAAGGATGAGCAATAGGATGGTGCAATATAGTATAGACAGAGCCCAATAAGATCAAGAGGAAGAATTTGTTTGGAAGAGGGTGGAGGAAAATTCCCCCCTACTAGATGGACACCCTTTGAAGCTTGAATGCTGAGTTAAGAAGTTGCAAAGAAAATAACACAAGAATCGCCAAGGTGTAGGAGAAACAAGTAAAAGCGAAAGTGATGATTTTCCAAAGTCTCAGAATTAGAAACGAAGAAACAATTCAAAGTTGGTGCCATCTAGTTGAACAAATGAAAATCTAGGCAAAGCCCAGCTGAGATAGAGAGGCACGGATTTGAAGCTAATAAAGTATAAGAGAATAAATAAAAAGGGCACAAGAAACATAAAGAAGATACTACGAGAGGAGAAACTCCATAGAACACTCCAAAGCCAAGACCATACAACCTTGATCATTTGTCAAGGACTGCAACTAGAAGAGATTGTTGATAAGGAAGGAGTGGCAAAATCAAAACACTGAATGAGTTGAAGAATTCGAAACTCCCCACCTTTGATGGAGAGAATAATAAAGTTGAAGAGGTGAAAGTCTGGTTTTTGGGCATTAAGAAATACTTTAGGGTACATGATTACTTTGAAAACATGAAAGTTAGGGTAGAAATTTTCAACTTAAAAGTTAAGGTTGATATATGGTGGCAAGGAATTAAACAATGTTAAAGATAATAGAGAAAATAAGATGTCATGGAATGAGTTTGAAAAGTATTTATGGGAGAAGTACATGTCGAAAATGTACTATGATATCAAGATCAATGAATTTCATGAGCTCAAGTTCTGTTAGCTTACTGTTGATAAGTACACAAGTTTTTTCTTAGAACTACTGAGGTATGTACCTTATATCAAGGATGAAAAAGTAAAGATTCAAAGGTACCTCAATGGGTTACCTCAAACATTTAGAAATAGGATTGAGTTTAGCGAACCCAAAAAATTAAAGGGTACTATCTGGAAAAACAGTTACTATTATGAACAATCCAAACATAAGAATGAGAACCAGATTTATTGGAAGAAGAAAGATCAGAACAATTTCAATGGGAAAGGAACAAAACCCTTATGGAATAAGAAAATGGGGAAGGGAGGAAAATTCATCACTCCTTCTAGAGGTGAATTCTTTTGGAAATATCCCACTAACAAAGAGAAATCCTATAAGTGATTAAAAGAAGAAGTTGAGGGGTACAAGAAACTTCAATGTTGGACATGTGGAGGAAACCACTAGCAAATGAATTGCCTTCAACCACAACAAAAAAATGACAAAAGGTTATACAAGGTAGAATAGGAAATGATAGTGAGAAATGTGGCTCTGAGAATGACTCAAATTTACATAACATTAGACAACCAACAAGTGTATCATTAGGCCTCAGTCATCAAGGTGGAAGGTAAGATCATTAACCAATTAGTTTCATGAAGGGGATGTTTGAAGAGGAGGAAAATTTCCATCGACGATAATTGGTCTCTTTGGAAACATTTTCTTAGTAATCATACAAAGGAATTTTCCCCTAAGATTGCATAGCATAGTGTATATCTTGAAGATGTTCTTGGGTAGAAATTTTGGAAAATTGATGCCAAGAATCATCCAAAAGCAAGCATTTTTTCCATCCTTTACTTCCTAAAAGCAGTCTTCTTGTACTAAATGTTTTCCTTTAGAAGTTAGATTCCAAATAGATGATCCTGTTGAAAAGATAGTTGTGTGGATGCGTTGTTCATTAGGAATGTGGTTGATGTATTTAATGGACCATATTTTCTTCCATCTATGCTGACCTTCTTGCAGCTAGTGCCACCAAAGTTTTTCTCCTAGGACAGTGTTTGGAGTTTCTAGATCTTAGAGGCCCAATCCTCTTGATTTTTTGATCAGACATAATTTCTCCCAAGAAACTAGTGCCCATTTTTTCTCTTTCTTCACTCCTCCCCATAATAAATTTCACTGATGGAATTTGATTTGATGAAGGATTATTTTGGGCACTGTAAGGGTGGAGAGAATATACATGGGTAAGACATGTATGACACATTTAATGAGGTTGGTTAAGCCAAATATGCTAAGTACGCAAAGAAATTGGGAGCTAAAGCGGCACCTAAATAGGTAGTGGGTAAGGTGCTTTTCTTCAAGCCCAAGAGATTAATGAGATGACATCGAATAGGAGGGGGATTATTGAAGATCTCGAACTTTTGTGAATTTATTTCCATGCCTAAGGTTGTCATAAAATCATGCAAGCATTTTTGAAAGGCTAATGCTTCTCAGAGAGTTGGAACACCCATGAGCATTGTACCATCCACAAATTGTTGGTGCAAATATTTCTCATTAGATTGGTGAAGCATAGACCCTTGATGGCACCAATAGTAACATCTTGTTTTAGGGCTTGTCCCAAGCATTTGACTGCGAGGATGAAGATAAAAGGGGAAAGAGGATTGCCTTGACAAATTCCTCTAGAAGGGTTGAAGGCCTTAGAGGGAGAGACATTAACTAAGATATAGAAGAAGGCGAGGGAGATAAGGGAAAAAATCTAGGTGATTCAGTCTTCCAAGAAACCAAACTCTCTAAGAATTTGGAAAATGTAGACCAACTTAATTTATCAAAATCCTTAGATAAATCAAGCTTGATGAGCATACCTACTTTTTTGAATGATGAAGGGAATGAACCAACTTTTAGGCCACTATTATCCCATCTAAATTTTGTTTTCCTTCAAAATAACATGTTTTCTTCAAAGAGATGAGTGGTAGAAGGGGATTCAAACAATTGGAAATGAGTTTAGAGATAACTTTGTAGATAATGTTGCAAAGGACAATAGAATGAAAATGACTAGGGTACTCTAAATTTGCCTTTTTATTCGCAAGAGTAAGAAGAGTAGCATTGAGGGTTGGTAGGACAACTTTTGTTAATCAAGACTCCTCCACAACTCTCCAAACATCCTCTTTTATGAATGACCCACATGTTTAATAAAAATAAAAGGTAAAGCCATTAATCCCTGGTGCTTTATTTTTGGGCATTTCAAAGATGGATGCTTCTACTTCATCTATCGTAGTGGGATGAAGTAGAGACTCATTTTTCTCTTGACTGACTAAGGCAGGAATGTAGCTAGTGATTTTGTTGATGGCTTTGTGTTTGGAGGCGGAAGACTTCGACAAGAGATGTTGGTAATAGGAAACAAACTTAGCTTAAATATTGACATGCTTTAAGAGCATAATGCCTGCTAATTTTTTTTGGAGGAGATTTTATTTCTACTTCTATGATTAAGCATTTAGGGATGGAAGAATTTATAATTTTCATCACCTTCTTTGGGCCATCTGATGCATGATTTCTAACAACAGTGAACTCCTCCTGTTTTCTTCGATCTTCAAGATGAGTGATGAGAGTTGCTTCCTTTGTTGCAAGGTCCTATAATCTACAATATGTGATGATTTGTTGTTTTATTTCTTGCATGCATTCTTCAAGAGCTCCCTAAGCTTTAATGATGTTCCCAAATTCATTCTTATTCCATATTTTTATGCAAATTTTGAGAGTTTTTGCTAAAAATAATTCATGGGAAAACTTGGATTTGAAGGAGCTTATGTCCACCATGTTTTTGGCCTTGTCTAGGAAGGATAGGTCCGAGAGCCAAAAACTCTCAAAACAAAATGGTCGAGCATAGGTTGGGTTTTGATGTCAATACTTAGACAAATGGGTCGATCATCAAAGCCTCTGTAAGGAAGGATGGAGTCTTCTAGAAAGATACATTTTCCGTGAAATTTTAGAAATAAGGATGTGATCTAGTCTGGAGGCAACCTAGTGATTTCCTTTATGTCGGTTGTTCCAGGTGAAAGTTCCATTGATGGTATTGAGATCCACTAGTTTTAGGACATGCAAGGCCTCTTTGAGTGATCTTCCTCTTGATCAAACCCTCAAATACCTCCCTTGTTCTTAGAGAGGTATTTTATCAAATTAAAGTCTCCCCAATTATTTGTGGGAGATCATTCAACATCCAAGCTAGTCTCTTTAGAAAGAGGCAGAAGTATGATATTTCACTAGAAATGTGTGTTCAAGAGACGTTGCACATATATCTAGCTTGATCTGAACTTAAAATTCTGAATTTCGCTACTAAACTCTATTATTTTACCAATAATCTGTGAGAAAAACATCTTCAAGATACAAACATATAACTAGACATCCTACTTGATCGTTTGCATCAATAGCCAAAAGCAATAGAAAGATAATTAATATAATAAAAAATCAATACTTTTAATTTAAAATAATATATATATATATATATATATATATATATATATATATATATATATATATATATTAAATCATATATTGCAAAATACCTTAAATGTCGACAAGTAAAAAATAAGCATGAATATTCAATGGTGTTAAAACCTTTTCCACTTACCATCAAAATGAAAAGTAACATGATATTAATCAATTTTATCTCAAGTTTACCAAAAACAATGAACATGATATTACTATGATGATAATTGATTAAGAAAACAAATAAAATATAAACTAATATATTTAATAAATAAAATATAATTATTTTTGAAAATAATAATAAATATAACTTAAGCTCCAAGGGTTAGCTCACTTGGTCCAAAACAATGCCTCGCCCTTCGGGAGGTCACAGGGTCCATTCTGTCCGAAGCCCTTGGGGTTAGGCCTTGCTAGTGGGCGCGGGGCTAGATTCCCTTCGGGGTCGATCAGCCCAAATTTTTTCGTGGACATAGTGACCACCTGTTGACCAAGCCCAGATTTTTCCCTAGACATAACGACCACCGTTGACCAAAGTTTCCGTGAACTACAACAAAAATAATAATAATAATAAATATAAATATAAATATTTATTAAAATATTAATGAAGATAATAAATATAAATATAATTATTTATTAAAATATTAATGAAGATAAAAATCGCAATACACACAAATTTTATCCTCTCTCATATTCTCCCAATTTAAAAAAAAAAAAGCCATCTTACATGATTTCAAATATATTATTTTGTGTAATGTTTTCATATTTTGTTTATTGTTTTCAGAATATTTTAACATTTTTGAGATTGAAAATAAGATTTTAATGATTAATGAAAGATATGGGATAAGAGACGATGCAATGCTTTTCGATGATGTATGAGCGTAACTTGTAAGTGACTCAATGATATGATATAAAAAGTGATGTAATACATTTCAATGGTATAAGAAATGACTCAATCTCCGAAAGGTATAGTGATCGTGTATTTTTAAATATATGTAAGGTGAATATATATATATATATAAAATTTATTTTACAAATCTTTTTTATATCATTTAAATTTATATTGTATTTTTTATTTTTATTTTGACATAATTTAAAAATATTATTTTTTTTCACTAAAATTTTATCATATAATTTTTAACTAAATGTTAATATTTTATTATTTAAATTACATTTTAAAATATAAATATAAATCCATCTTCTAATATAAGTATATTAACAATTTTAAATTTTAAATTCATCCATTTTTAATTATTTAATAATTAGAAATTTACTTTAAAAAACTAAAATAAAATGTCACATAAAACATAGACATAGCTTAAATACACTATTTTTTTCACCGAAAATTTCAAAAAAAAAACCACTTCTTACCAATCTTTTCTTCCTCTCTGAACATGTTGTTTCTAATCTTTTCTCCGTACTTGTACATGTTGTTTGTTTAGCACCGTGATAGTGTAGTTTAATTAAATCAGAAAAATTACCTGAAAAATTATGGAAATTCCAGTCATATTTAAAAAAAATATGACATAACCATCCTTCGGTAATGCATGGGTAATTATCTGTGAACCAATGTACCCATAAAACATGTGAGCCCCTAAATTTTGTAAAGTTTTTTTAAGTTTTTTTTAGTACGGATAATCGAATGTAAATACAAATTCAATTAACTAAAACGACTGAAACCATGTGGCTCACAAATTTAACATATGCACATACATGAGCCTTCGGAATGTGCCAACAATATGAGAAGGGTGGAAATTCTTGAATTATTGGCACCTTATCCCACTTTATTGCTAGGCCACTGGTGCACTGTATCTCAAATTAAATTAAATGGGCACGATGAATGTTGTAATTAAACAATTGATAATGTTTGGCCTCTCAAAAAGAGAATAGAATTATGGGTGTGATGGGATGGGAATCGATTGATTACTTTTTGAAATTGAAATAGACACATGCATATTATATTTTCTCTTTGGATAAAGGTTAGGTTTTGTTCGACATGATCAGATCTTTGGATAAAGGTATGGTGTTGTCTCTCATAATTAAATTTGACACATGTTTTTGTGATATTTTTATATAGATCTATTTATTTTAACAAATTGTAAATATTGAAGTGCTGGTTTTTAATAGCAAATAAAGTTGGAATTTCATTTTAGTTTATTACTCTCAGATTTGATTGTTCATCATTGGATTATAATTATCATCACTGGATTTGATTGCGCATCAGTATATCATATTGGTGGATATTTTTAATACCCATTAGTCTATCATAATCATTGATAGATGATATTGATCTCATTTATGTGTTAAATAATCATTAACAAAGGTATTTAGTGTAGATAAAATAGCCAATTTTTTTTATTAGAGAATTATAGAAATAGAGGAAGAAAAAAAGCGAATACGGCATTTTACAAAGAAAAGATAAAAATGTGTGATGGTTACATTAATAACTTGTTATGCATTGTTTACCCTTTTGATGTCACCTCGCGTTTTCGAATTCTGTCATATGTGGACATAGGCGCAGAAGAGTGTATGCATTTATGGAGTTGTGGGAGCAACATACAGATGTAAGTTACACAAACAAACGAGAGTATTGTATGTCCTTTTATGGAGTTGTGACAGTGACTCGTCGGTGATAAGTCACCAACCAGAATGAATGTGCGTGTCTATGGTGACTGTCAATTCTCCGGCCAAACTTTGGCTGTCTTTGCCTAATTAACATATTTCTACCGGAATACACCTATAAATCTCCGTGTCCCGCGCGCGTCTTAAGTAAAGAGTTCCACTTGTTCCTTGCTCTGCTCTTGCTTTCTATGAGCGCCCGAGAGCAACATTTGGGAGATTTTCAGAACTGAGATTTTCTTGCTCCTTTATCTTTCTAAACATTATTAAATATTATTACTGAGGGTGGAGAGGTTTGTTACGATGGCTCAGAATGACGCTCCCCGTTTCCACCTGCAATTAGAATTGCAAGGCAATATCGCGGACGTTTCGATAGATGCTGATCAACTAGAGAATGGAAAAGCTTCAGATCACAAGGACTTTGACGACGATGGCCGCATGAAACGCAAAGGTATTATTCTGCATAATGTTTGTCACCAACTGCAAGGTCTTTGCACGAAGGGTTTTGCAGTATATTATATATATATATATATATATATATATATATATATTTATGATTCAACTTCTGATGTAGTGTTGCATTCATTTAATGCAGGCACAATATGGACAGCAAGTGCGCATATTATCACAGCAGTCATAGGGTCTGGAGTGCTGTCATTGGCATGGGCAACAGCTCAATTAGGATGGATTGCCGGACCCGCAGCCATGCTTGCCTTCTCCTTTGTCACATATTATACGTCCTGCCTGCTTTCGGACTGCTACAGGTCTCCGGATCCAGTCACGGGAAAGCGAAATTATACTTATATTGATGCTGTGAGAGCCAATCTAGGTATGACTACAGGCTCCCTCCTGTAAATAAAAGTTTGAAACTTGGTGTCAGGTCGTATGTTGTCTAATTCCTCTCCACATCAGAATCGTTTCTCTGTAATGCCATTATCTATTTTAATTTCTAAAGTATAGTGAACCACATAATTTTTTTTACCACATACAGTACTAGATTGTTACAATGAACCAAATAAAAGAAAAAACTTTGAAATTTGGTGTTGAATATGCCTCTTTATATACTTTGAATTCTGATTTGTTCCCCTACTGTTTCTAATCAGATGGCTTCCAGGCCCGGATATGCGGTTTCGCTCAGTATGCTAACCTATTCGGAACTGCAATTGGCTATACAATAGCTGCATCCATCAGTATGACGTGAGTGAGTTAGTTGCAGTCTGGGTGGATTACAAAATTTTCCCATAATTGTGTTCACCAATTATACAAGTTTTGACTTATTTGTTTCTGAATTTTATGTCACAGCGCAATTCAGAGGTCCAATTGCTTCAGCGCTAATGGACATGATGACCCATGCCACGTGTCCAGCAATCCATATATGATAGCCTTTGGAGTAGTAGAGATTCTACTTTCTCAGATACCCGACTTTGACCAAATATCGTGGCTCTCTATACTTGCTGCAGTCATGTCATTCACCTATTCTACCATCGGACTTGGCCTCGGTATCGCCAAAGTAGCAGGTCTGTCCATCAATTGATAATTATACTCTTCACTTTAACTTTCACCCACTCACTCATCACTGCTTTCCACTGTGATGTTCGCAACACACACATTTCAAATTTCATGGGATGTCACAGTTTTCTGATCTTCCTTGCAATACGTGACTCTGGATGTGTTTCAGAGGTGGGACACTTTAGGGGGAGCCTCACAGGAGCCGCCATTGGTACAGTAACTAAAGCTGATACAACATGGAATACGCTCCAAGCTCTGGGGAACATTGCATTTGCTTACTCCTATTCCATGATTCTCATAGAAATTCAGGTACTGTTTACTTATATAATATCACCATAGCCCCTGTAAATTTACATCAGTGGCTTCATGGCAACAAATGTGAGGAGCTAACTCAATTGAAATGACGCGCAGGACACAATAAAATCGCCTCCAGCAGAGAACAAGACGATGAAGAAAGCAACCCTAGTGGGCGTGGTGACCACAACGGTGTTCTACATGCTGTGTGGTTGCATGGGCTACGCAGCTTTTGGGCACAACGCACCAGGCAACCTATTGACAGGCTTTGGCTTTTACAATCCCTTTTGGTTGATTGACATTGCCAACGCTGCCATTGTCATCCACTTGGTCGGTGCATATCAAGTAAGTATAAGCATTAGTGCTCAGCTTAATTCACAGTTATTTTGGTAGATATTCTCAATTCGGTCTACTCATCTGACATCTAACTTAGAAGCCTTCGGCTTAATTTAATGTTTTTTCATAGATATTCTAAAATATTAGTAACTGGGTAAGTTTAGAACTCATCTGATACTATTTCTATTATTACCATTAATACTGTAACCCCATGGATGCCTAATTATGCCCCTTCTACATATTGTGGAATTTGAACCTAAAATCCATTGATACATAATATTTCATTTTTAGAGATTTTGCCATTTGAATTGCCCCTAAAACTTCCCACAGATCCATCTTAACCCGTAGCCAAAACTTCAAATTATTCAAGGTAACAATCCCAACAATAATTTTAATGTTTTTGGCCATTGAACTTGAAATTGCTAGCTCCAGAATTTGAGGCTTCCCTGCACATAACTTATAATCAAGTTTTACTACACGCAGAATTTGATCATGTTGCATCTGCTGAACTTGAATCAGTGTTTATCATGTCAAATATTGACATATTGTACTACTGTTGGCCTCTTCCTTTGTAGGTTTACTGCCAACCATTGTTTGCATTTATTGAAAGCTGGGCCAGCAAAACTTGGCAAGACAGTGACTTCATCAACCATCACTACATGGTGCCAATACCTTTGTATCCAGGGGCTTATTATAAGGTGAATCTGTTCAGGCTGGTGTGGAGGACAGCCTTTGTTGTGAGCACCACATTAATTTCCATGCTGCTTCCATTCTTCAACAATGTTGTGGGGCTTCTGGGCGCAGTGGCGTTCTGGCCATTGACAGTATACTTTCCAGTGGCGATGTACATAGCACAGAATAAGATACGGCGGTGGTCTTCTAGGTGGGTTGCTATGCAAATATTGAGTGTTGTCTGCCTCGCTGTTTCCATAGCAGCTGCCACTGGATCCATAGTGGGTGTTGTTAAAGCTTTAAAAGCGTACAAGCCCTTCCGGACAACGTATTGAATCCCGCAACAAATTATCGAGCAGTCCGCGAACGGGCTTTGGAGTTCTGTGAAAACATGCAAGGAAACTGCTGCTGTAACTTCCTCACCAATTTGATCCAAGTCGGCAGCTTTAGAAAAAGAACTTTCAATTTACATGTCATGACAAACACGGTCTGTTTACATATAATCACGAACCAATTTCAAACACGGTCCGTTTACTCAAACCCCTAATGATGACTTTTAGCAGTGTTGTACACAACTACAAAGTGTTTTTTCAATATTATGATTAAGGAAATAAAATCTATTTGGGTACGCCCATCAAAATTTGACATTTGGTGTTTTGAAGGCCTTTTATATATATACATATATATATATCATTTGGGTGTTTTGATGGCGTGTATATATAGATATGACAATTGGTGTTTTGATGGCCTTTTAAAACATACATATATGATTTTATTGTCATAGATTTGGTCATGCAAGAATTTTAACTAAATATTTTTAATGTGATTTTATTGCGATAGACTTTGTCATGCACAATTTTTAAATATGATTTTGATATAATTAAAAATATTCGATCTTATATAAAAATAATTTTAATTTTTTTTTTTTAATTTATATAATAAATTAAAATTTCAATTAATGAAATTAATATTAAAAACTATATTCACAAATTAAAGATAACTTTTATTATTTAGATTATAATATTATCATAAATTTTCATTTTTATTATTTAGATTATAATATTGTCATAATTTCTTTACGTTCATTAATAATTATTTTATATTATATTGGGTTGGGTTAAAAAAAAAAATATGTGTCAACTTTTTATAAAAATAAGAAAAGGAAAGATGATTATTTTGAGGTATTAAAATTTTTGCATTAAGGAGCTTTATGAATCCCTAAATCCCTAATATAATGGACAATATTCAATTTTTTTTTGTATAGAATTATTTTCTTTTCAAAGACATAGAGTTTGGTGTTTAGGGGTTCATAATACAAAAATTTAATGACATCAAAGGTTCCCAAACAAAAATATTAAAATTTGGAGGGCTTATCTTCATCATGGACAAATGGATTATATTTGAGGCATTGGTTTATAGGGCTTATGTTAGTGGTAGGTGTTAGATTAGATATTTAGGGTTTGGAACCCTCCATAGCCATTTTGAAGTATCAAACATCAACTTTGGAAGTCAAAATTTTGTGAGCACGACTCTCAACCCCTTACATTATTCTATACATTGAACTTTTTCCAATGATGTGAAAATCACCTCAATTGGAGTTTGTATGTGGAAGTTATGTCTCCCATGAATTGACCTACCTTGTTGCTACCATGATCAAGTGGATTCCCATGCCAACCCCTATTATTCATGTACAAGGATAGTCACATGTGCACTTTTAAGAATAATTTAGAAGGTCTAAAACCATAACATTAATTGAGGTACATAAAAATCCTAACCTTAAATGGTTATCTGACTCTATTAAATACAAGGACACTACGACGATAGAGGGTCCATTCTTTTAGCATTGTACTTGTTTCATATTTGAGCAAGCACCTAAGAGTAGGATTTGGTAGCATAGTATAGGAGGAAGTAGATTTTGTAATAGCCATTTAGGCCAAAGTGTCAAAGACAACTCCATAGTGAGTGTTACTTTCTTTGTATTCACATTTCATAACAGAAAGGATTTCATAGCACAGTATAGGAGGAAGTAGATTTTGTAATAGCCTTTTAGGTCAAAGTGTCAAAGAAAACTCCATAGTGAGTGTTACTTTCTTTGTATTCACATTTCATAACAGAATAAAAGAGAGCAAAGCATAAGCATCACCTTCTAGTGAGTTTTCTCCAATTTCATATTTTTATGTTTCCCAACATATGTGTGGATGGTGTGTTCATTTGTTTGTTCTTTCATTTTCAAATTTCAATTATTTCTATAAATTTAACCAACAAAATACTGATAATGATCCAAATTAGATCATTACATTGTTTGTCATCGATCTCGATGCTTTCAGGGTGGAAAAATCAAAGAAATCATCTTATAAGAGTAGTTTTAGTGGTGGAACCCAATTTGAAGAATTGGGTCAAAAACCTTGTGGGGCCCATTCGAGGCCTTAAATGATGTTTTTTTAGGAGTGAATCATCTTTGCTTAAGCTTCAGACCCCCTCACATTTTTCTACACTCAAAGACCTTTCCAATAGTGCAAGAAACACATCAATGGGAGTTTAGACGCAAAAGTTATGCCTCTTAGAAGTTGACCTATTGTGATTGACAGACATAATTTGAGAGGATGTCACCTCAACCCTAATTACTCATGGAAAATGGGTTATCCATGTGGGAACTATGAAAAAGAATCTAGAAGGGTTGAATTGTAACTCATATTGAGGGTTAAATGGGTCAAATTTAACCCCTTGTTGGCTATAGGGCTATGTTAAAACTGAGCCACTAGGAGGAAAAGGAGTTTGATTATATTATACTAAATTTTGTTCCATACTTTAGTAGAGTAGCTGAGAGTAGACAGAGAGAGGGAAGAAGAGATGTTTTGTGTTTTATAGCAACTCATGAACATAAGTCTCACTCCTTTGTGTTTGCACTAATTCCATCCAGAGAAAGAGAAAGCAAAGAAACTTCACCTTGTAGATGGGTTTTCTCCCAGAAGCATTTCTCAAGTAATGGTTTGGTGTTATTATGTCTGCGAGTGATTGTTTTATTTATTCTCTATTTTCTACATTTTATATGTTGTATCCATAAGCATAAAACAATAATTTGATATATCCATAAAATCTAAGGAAAATTAACTCTCATAATTTAGCTTTCAAATTTCAATATATGTTTATTTGAGTTGTTGTGATGAACTGTCTAGTAGAATATCCACAACAATTTACGGATCATATTGGTATCAGAGAAAGTTTCATTGGGTATATTATGGGGAGTTGTGGGGGATCATATTGGTAAGAAAAAGTAAAAAAACCTCATCCATGGCTGACAAAGCTAGTTTTAATAACCCACAAGATCAAGCAAAAGAGATATTCACAAGGCTAGAAGTGAAGGTTGTAGATATGAACCGTAATATGAAACTCCTTATGGAAGATTTAGAAAATAAGCTTGGAATTGAACAAGACAAATGTTCCAACCCATAGTTCATATCAAAGGGAAAATCAAGGGAGAGGGAAGAACCAAAGAAGGAGTCTAAGAAAGAACCCAAAAAAGAATAGCCTAGTTTGAGTGTCATGAACCATTCATATTCCTTATTTAAGATGGAAACAAAGGTTGACATCAAGACATATCAAGGTGAGATTGTCACTTTCAAATTAAATCACTAGTTGCATTAGTTAGAGGTTTATTTTAGTGTCCACCACATAGAGGAGGAATAGAAAATTTTGTTTCCTCATCTGAAACAAGAGGGACATGCCCTGAATCGATGGGAAGTCACATGGAAACCCTAAGGCTAGAGGGGGATCCACTTGTAACTAAGTGGAGGGATTTCAAAACTCTCATAAAGTCTCAATTTTACCATATCACTTATATAGAGAAACAATGCATCCATTGGCAATACTTCAGGTAGAAATAGGGGCAGTGTGTACAACAATACATCATAAAATTCAAGAAGCTAGCAATAACATTGGGTATCTCTCCTAAGAACTTAGACATGCTCCTCAAGTATCTAGGGGATCTATGCAACCGTCTGCGAAATTAAGTGAAGTTGTTCAAACCCTGAACATTTGATGGCCCTTTTAATTACTTTTGTAATTACTTAGATATAC
This sequence comes from Pinus tabuliformis, assembly GCA_031772625.1. Lineage (NCBI taxonomy): Eukaryota > Viridiplantae > Streptophyta > Pinopsida > Pinales > Pinaceae > Pinus > Pinus tabuliformis. The sequence goes on from CM062809.1 coordinate 334,650,238, forward strand.
AACTAAAATATTGTTCATTTAATTATCAACTCGGGGTTTGTAGGGAACTTGCTAACTATCATGCACCTTATATGCTAGTACAATCGTGTATGTGTCTGAAGTTGTAGTAACTAAATAATTGTCATAATTCATGATATAAAGATACTTTTACAAGTCACTAGGTAATCTAAATCACATCTTCAATCTAATCCACATTTGTAGGAATGTAAAGGGACATTTTCTAATCAATGTTGTAAGAAAGTAAATCACACACATCTAAAGGTGACTTTCTCAAGTATTAAAATGATCTTGGTTGTTGTAACTAATATGCAATTGCATATGCAATGAAATGAATTCAATCACAAACCATTAAATCACAAATTATTGTAAAGAAAAGGAAACCATAAGCTAAATGCTTGATAAAATAATCAATCTAAATTGTTTAGGAAAACAAATTTATTATGATTTTGGAGATAAAGTACATTTTAATACTACAATAGAGTTGTAGCAACCTGAGTTGCAATAACAACCCCACCTCACGAGTTGTTATAAATCATTCATGAAATCAACTAGTGACTAAACGAAGATAAAATTAACACTTGAATTGTAGGAATAAGCCAATAACCCAAAGTTGCAACAATACAATTTACCCGAGTTGCAGCAATACAAAAAATAGACTAAATGTAGAAATAACTAGAAACAAAAATTATAAATATATTTGTGCTATGGATACAAACAATACCTAGCTAAGGAGGAGGGCTTACCTTCTTATGTGAGGCACTAGTTAAAAAAACAACAAAATTTGAATGATCAACACACCATTACTTGAACTAGAGTGAAAAGGAAATTAAATTGTGAGAAATGTGGAAAGTACAATGATCTGAATTTAAACAAGAATGCAACAAATTACAGATATGACCATAAATACAATGATGCAGCAGAAATAACACTTCCTTTCATTAATATCAAATAATGATATATGCTTACAAACAGAATGGAAATGAGACTAGCTCGGGCGATGGTCGCTTATCTCTGAGAAGAGATGTGGCAGATACATGACTCTAAACTCCTCTCCCCCATGTTACAATGAGGCTCAAAGGCCTATTTATTATTGATAAACAATGGAAAACCCTAAACATCGAAAAACCTAACCGTAAGAGATGAAGCGCCAAAATTGTGGGCCCCGTTTGGGTAAACTAGTACATCAACTTCCTGGGGTTGTAACTTTGGCATACGATCTCTGTTTGGCTAACATAATACGTCGTTTCGAAGATCTCGAAGAGAAGGTCGAAAGGAAATTATCAAGTGAGTTTGGGACATTTTCGGTCTTTCTGTTTTCCCTAAAAATGTTGTTTAGGGTTTGAAAATGACTCCGAAAGTTCAGGACCCAAAAAACAACCAAAAATAGTAAACTATGCTACAATTAAGAAAACCAAAAAAATAAAAGAGAGAATGTTGGGGGTCCACGTGGAATAGGTCGGTGGCCACCAATATCCACCTAGATCATACAATAACTTATTCTTTTCTCACAATTCTTAGTTTCTCCTTGGTTACTAGTTTTCTAGCTTAGGGAGGGCAGAAGGTTTTTATAAAACATGTTTTCTATCTAAATAATTCAAACAAGAGGACGAAAAACCATGATATTAGCATTATTCATCTTGTTACATTGCTTTTCTTAAAAAATGGGAAAAATGTTGATTTGGCTGTGTGATAGGTGGTGGATGAATCATCCTATTTTCTTGGTTAGCCAATTGTTCATGTCATCTACCTGTGTGAAAACAATTCATTGAATGCTTGATTGGTCCAAAAATCACAGGTGGGTGTTCGACTATCGAGCTAGCACAATAGCCACAAAGTTGCAATATTATCTCCAGAGTTGCAACAATAAGAAAAATAGGGAGTTGCAAGAACACAACACTAGCATGGGCAATATAATTTTCAATAACAATATCAGGGTCAACACAAGTCACAACAAAAGGAATCACAACATCAGAGTTGTAGCGACTGTGATAGTGATATGGAGTTGCAACTCTTTGCAATTGCATCTCGTAGTTACAATAAAAATTAAGAGTCGTAGCAATTATGGTTAAATCTTGGAGTTGCAACAACTAAAATTTGTTTAAGCAGAGAGAGATACAATACCTACAAGGAGTTGTAGTGCCTACAGGGAGTTGCATCCACTATTGAGACACCTATGCTAAGCAGTACTTGTGCAGTCTTCTATACTATATGCCATTGTTAGAATAGAAAGGAAATAATTTCCAAAAAAATGCATAAGAATAAGCATTAAAAGGGAACATAGAAGGATATTCATACCTTGACCAAAAATGTATCAATATGGTTGGAAAAGGTAATAAGAAAGGATGGAAAGTGGGAAAATGGTCGGAAAAAATTTAGTAGATGGGAACTAAAAATATGCCAATTTGGGCACCTATTATCTCTCGCCAACTAAACTCATTGCATGTCCTCATGCAACCAATAGTCAGTTTAAATCTAAGAAGGTGAGGATCCCATGGAGGTTACTAAGGTTGTAATCAACCTATCCTGGCTCATCCACATGAAAATATCCTCCTCTTTCCTATATTTCCCTCCAACAAGCCAATTCTTCCCTTTTGGTGAACTTATAATCCTTCCTGTATTCTTTGGTTGGAAGCTAGATTATTAGATAATGAAATTTCAACCCAATCCAATTGTTTCCATAGTTATCCATGCATTTAATGTATTTGTGCATTCTTTCTAATGATATCTTCATATTGTTGAGATTGAAAGGTTATTTTCTTTGGATTCCTTCCCTGGATTTCTTCCACCTTCTTGCACATCCTTCCATGGTTGATTTCTCCATTATCTCAATATGTTCCCTACAATGTGTGATAGTTTCCTTTCTATTCTTAGCTATGAATTTTGCATGTTGGAGAGAGAAAGTCCACTGTTAGTAAATGTTAAGGACCTATAAGGGCATGTGGTAATCTCCCCTAACCCAAAGATTACTGGAAAAAATATTTTGTGCAATTTCTTTAGCTAATGCCCAAGCAACATGGTTACTAAGGTAGGACACAAATGCTCTCAACTGTACATCCCCCATAAAATGATTAGGGTTCCAAAAGGGATCATGAACTAATAGAATATCATGCTGATAAATATCACAAAGGAGGTTATTATCCTCATTCATATATACATAGTAGGCCTCCAAAAATGTGGTTGGGCTTGTGATTTCAAATGGCTTACTAGTCATTATGGCTTTTTCTAAAACACTGTGATTTTTTCTTACAAAAACATGTTGTAATGTGGAAAAGGGGCTCTATGTTGTAAAGGTTTTGTCATTGATGTCAAAGGAATTATGGTCATTGATGTAGGTCAATGTAGACCAATATTTTCTTATGAGCTCCAACATGATGATGTATATAAATTGTGTTGAACAAGCATTGTCATTGATGTCAAAGGAATTGTGGTCATTGATGTTGATCTGATGTAGAGTGCTACCTATAAATAGAGATGCAAAGTCCTGTTAAAAAAAAGGAAACAATCAAAGTGTTACATGTAAATAGAGATGTGGAGTTGAGAATAAATGTCCTATTGCAAAAGTTGAAAGAAATGTGAGTTTCTAGGTTTCCCACTATGGAAGAAATTTGAGAAAGAAGAAGTAGATATTCCACCATCAAGCCAATAATTGAAGATCAATATCATCATAAGCACTGGTTTTTCTCAGTTACATTTAAAACATTAGAGGGAATCGATGTAGAAATAACTACAGTTAGCTCCCATATAGTCGTAACATATTGAATCTTGCATTATAACAATTCATGCTAAAAATGTAGCAAGAAAATCTAGTTTTGACTTAGCCTTGGTCAAACTAGATTAAAATTCAAATTTCTATTTCAGTAGAATACTTGGAGGTAGTTAACTGAGGTGACATGGCACTTGTCACTCATTTAACTCATATAATTCGAGTTGGGGAAGATTGAGTTCATTTTATCATGTTTGATTGCTAATTTGTAGCAATCTATTTCAGTTAATTTAAGTTATTATTAGTTTAACTAGTTCTAATTACCAGAAAAACTAGTGGAGGTCAAGTTGTGGAAGTGGAACTTCAACCATACTCAGTGATCAACCAATTAACTCGACAATCAACCCAAAATAATTGTTGCATGTAGAGAATTCAATTTACCTAGTTGAGATGGAGATTCCAAGGAATTGTATTGTCAATTGTAGCATATTCTAATGTGTACAAGTGGTGTATGTAGTTACAGGAATACCTAAGGCAATTGCACAGTTCCATGGTGTGAAATTCCTAAAAAATAGGGGAAATTTCCCAAGGGAACAACAACACAAGGAACTAGGACCTTCGAGGGCTTGAAAATTGGCTAAGTGTTGGCCAGATTCAATCAGTCAAGAAGAGGGATAAACTATACACTTGCAGGGTGTGCTTAGTCTTGAGCAAGCATATGTATTTCTTCTCTATTCTCTGATTAATGCAATATAAGTAGTAATGGGTTTTGAGTAGTTTACTTCCCCTAGATAAATATTTGTGCATGTGTGATGTTTCCTTTTTCTTGTGTATGATTCTTGTTTTAGATGGTGAATTAACTTCCACGGATCAGTAGAGTAGCTTCAAGTCTTGTGATTTAGCAACTTTCATGAGCAGTATTGAATCTACACATTAATTTCTAAATGGTATCCGAGTTGGAATCACTATAGAGAAGATATTCAAATTTGTAATTGCAGGAGGTTCAAATTTGCAAATCAGGGTTGGAGGTTTTCTTAAGAATTGAGAAGATGGCTTTCAATGGACTAAGGCTCGAGTATTCCCTTGAGGGAAGATCAAATTATGTTACATGGAAGGACCGCATGGAGGCAATACTGAAGGATAATGGGTTGAAGGAATTCATTGATAATGATATTCTGAAACCAACAACATCTGATGCAAAGAATCTAGCAAAATGGAAGAAGTGTGTAGCCAAGGCAAGGATGATCATATTAGAGGGAGTACAAGACCATATTGTCTCAAATATCCATTAAAAGAGACTCTGTATGCAATGTGGAAAGCGCTGAAAAATGTGTTCTAGAATAATAGAGACCACAGGAAATTGCCTCTCAAGGACAAACTTCGAAATATCAAGATGCAAAGGAATGAGACCATTCCATAGTATCTGAGCAGGTTCACACAATGTTGTGATAAAATTGGTCAAGTTGGGGTTACTGTAGTAGAGGATGATTTGGTGAGCCTAGCCCTTCTAGGCCCTCCTAAGAGTTGGCACAACTACCAAGATTCAATGAATGGGAGGTAGAAACTACCAAATTGGGAACTCCTATGGTATGATTTGGTATAGGAGGAAATAAGGTGGAATACCAGAGTTGGGACTTCATCCAAGGGCAATGATGACGAGAACTATGCCTTGGATGGAAAGGAAAATAAAGGGAAAGGGAAGAAATCCCAATAAAAAGCATAATATAGTTAAGTGGGCAAGAAGAAAGACTTGTCCATAATCAAGTGCTTTCACTGTCATGAATTCAGGCACTATGCCACGAAATGTCCACACAAGAAGGCAAGCAAGAAGACTGCAGGAGGAGCAATGGGTGAAGCTTTGGATTCACAGTTTGAGCTTGATTTTACTCTCATTGCATGCATGGACAACACAATGATGGGAAGTGTGTGGTATCTCAACAACGATGCCTCATTCCATATGATGGGGAATAGATATTTTTTTAGTGATTTGGAAGAGAAGGATCTCTAGATTGTTAGCATTATGGTACAGGTGTTATCCTTGATGGCAACTCACTCACAGGTCCACTCAGATTTGATAAAATGAAAATCACAGTGTAACAGGAAAATTCAGTGGTAACAGGGCATTGGTACAGAAGAACATGAAGTTGGAACAAAGGTCTACTGATCAGAATCAAGAAGTTGAAGGAAAATGATGTTTTCAGATAGTTTAAGTTGTATACGTAGGTTCACCTTGTAAAAACAACATATACACGTAGGTTCACATAACAAAAAGAGCGTATATGTATGCACACACTTTCATAAGAGGAAAAGCACGTATGGGTTGGAAAATCAAGGAAATTCAAGAGTAAAGGATACCAAGGGTCAATACCATGGTATTAGCCCATAATATTGAGTGGAGTAACGACTATTTGATCCTGTCCAAGAATACCACAGGTCCTAAGTGTGGTTTTGGTCTGAGGTATTGAGGAAGGCCAAAACTATCAAAGGGCCAAGTGTGCAGATCAAAGGGCCAAGTGTGTAAATGAAACGGTTTCTCAAGAATACTTCTATCTGAAGTATATTTGATGTTGCAAGGGCTATGATTATGATATATTCTGAAATATTTTGTGCACCTTGAATTCAATGTTGGATCAGGATCATGAGACCTGAAATGACTTATCATTGAATGATCTAATATTGGTTGGGCTAGATCTGATTGCTTACACATGTTTTATTCTTTAAATGTCATGATCTGGGTATGTCTAAAGTCTAGAATAGTAGCGAAGTTGTGAGTTAATATTTGCAGATCTATATGTTGGTTCGCCTTGGTAAAGGTGCGTGTATATGCAGGTTTGACTCTTCCAAGTAGCGTATGCAAAGGAAAAGCTTATTGTTCAGAAATGACTGATCTATTTGATCATTGTTGTTGTTTTACTGTTGTCTGTCAATGAATTCTTCTTAGATTTGAATGTAAAACTGAATGCATAAGGAGTTTGTGTCTGATTGATTGATTGATTAAGTGAGAAGGTTTATCTTTGATGCTAACTGTTTAGATCTCTGCAAATTGACAATAGATGTTCAGAATATTATTGGTTGGTACATATTTGATTCAGAAGTTGTTATGATTCAATAGTTTTGAAGGTATACACAGGTTTTGTTAAAGGAAGTAGCGTATACACGCAGGTTGGGTTTAGTAAAGTAGTGTATGCATTCTAATGTATGATTTTTGAGGTTGCAGCTAGTTCTGAATGATGATGCAGGTTTCTAGGTTCAGCACAGTGTTCTAGTGACAATGATCTGATTGTTCAGATTAACTGATTGTTGGTTGATGCAGTTTGAGTTTCAAATTTTCTGATGGGTCCAGTATGAAAATTTGATGAAATGAGGCCTTCATATTGTATTGTTGTGTACCAAGATCATCTAGTTTGAAAATTAATGAAACATGGTCCCTGGAGGAACAGAGAAGGTCGTAGCCTTCTCTAGGACGGTGCCTACGTACTAGTAAACACATCGGCTATTGCAAGAGCTAGGGGGTTTTAGCTCCCTTCTAGTAGAAGCTGGAAAATGAGAGAAGGTTATAGCCTTCCGCATGTGGGTGCCTGCGTACTGGTATGAGTCTACACCAGTACAAGATTGTAAACAAATTTTCTTTATATTAAAAGAAGATTGGGTTTCCACCTTAAATATTGGTGTTCATGTGTGACAGTTTATTATCTTATTACTGCACATAGTTATTGTATAATAAGATACTGATGCACTGATTAAAGATCAACACATGATAAATTGACTAAATCATAAGTTCTCTGGGTATACGCTGGTTTCCTTAATCACAGTTGCGTACACACGCAAGTTCACTTCACTGAAGTAGCGTATATAAATCTGTTTGGGAATTGAAAAGTTATTGAATTTCAAATATTGGTTCACCCCCCCTCTCAGTATTATTTCCAACATAGATGTACATCGAGATGGGAGATTATAGAAGGTACATCGTGACCGAGATTGGTATAGTCACCTTTCATAGGGAGTCAGGCTCCCCTCTTAGGCTCAAGGATGTGATGTGTGTTCTAGGTCAAAAGAAGAATCTTGTCTCCATTGAAGTTTTAGAAGATCGTGGTTATGATGTGATGTTCAGTAAAGGAAAGGCATTCCTGAGACAAATAACGTTGGAATAGGTGAAGCAAATCAAGGTTCATGTGAAAACCTCTACAAGCTAGATGTAGAGGATTGTGTTGCATTGAGCACAAAAACAGAGAAGGTGAAAAGTCGCGATGTCGACGAGCTTTTGCATAGAAGACTTAGCCATTTGCATCATGTCGTTTTGAATATCATGTTGCAAATTACCATAGGCCTCCCCAAAGAGCACCAAAGAAGCAAGACACATGTGAAGGGTGTACCTTAGGGAAGTTGATCTAGGTGGATTTTGGTGGCCACTCGTCTATTCCACTTGGACCCCCACCACTGTCTCTTTCAGTTTTTCAATTTCCTTAATTGTAGCACAATTTACTATTTCTGGTAGTTTTTCGAGTCCTAAACTTCTGAAGCTGTTTTGAGGCCCTAAACTATGATTTTTGGAGAAAACCCAGGCAAACATTGGTCCTTGATTGATTTTTTCCATTCGAAAGTTGTATTCCTCAGATAGATATTTCTAACGAGGTATTGTGTGCATCAAACAGAGATCGTATGCAAAAGTTACAATCCCAGGAAGTTGATGTACCAATTTACCCAAACGAGGCCCATTATTTTGGCACTTCATCTCCTAGGGTTAGGTTTTTGGATGTTTAGGGCTTTCCATTATTTCTCAATAATAAATAGGCCTTTGATCCTCATTATAACACATTTCAAAGGCATGTATCTGCCACATCTCTTCTCAGAGATAAGATACCATTGCCCGAGCAAGGTCTATTTCCATTATGTTTGTAAGCATATTTTAGTATTTCATATTAATGAAATGAAGTATTATTTTTGCTCCACCTTTGTATTTATGGTTATATTTATAATTTGTTGTGTTCCTGTTTAAGTTTGGATAAGTGGTATCAACGCGGTCTGCTCTTTCTCTTTTTTTCTTTGAATGTCCCCAAAAAGGTCGAGATATAAGGACTTAGGGCTCGAAAATGTCGAACCTTTGCAAGACCAACCTCGCAAATCTCGAAGGCCTCCTATGGCGGAAGAGAAGAAAGACGAGGGGGATATATGACGGTCCGATAGATGCAGATGTCGTAGATAAATGGTTAAATCTACTAGAAGGATATTTTTGTGTTCATGATTTTTCCAGCCGGGAAAAGATTACTTTTGCACTTCTCAAAGCCGCCCCCACGTCAAGGACTAGTGGGAAACCTACTGTGAGAAGGAGGGAAGTACACCCTCACTATTTTCAGTCGCACCCACTTGGATTTCCTTCCAGGATGCCATCAAGGAGTAGTACTACCCTTTCGGGAGCTACGAGGATAAATAAAAAGTGGACCCCATTACGGCATGGAAGCGACCAAGACGTGTTGGAGTTTACCAATGTTTTTCATACCCTTCGCATGAAGTTGGATATAAAGGATTCTGAGAAACATTTGGTACTCAAATACCACGACTTCCTACACAGGTACATCTAGGGTGAGATGGAGTTCTTGGACATCTCCTCGCTTGGCACGGCATACCGATACATTGTCAAGATTGAGCAGAAGTTTATAAAAAACGAGACTTTGGATCTGCGAATCTGAAGCAAGGTAAAGGCACCCCCAAACCACAATGCAAAGGGAAAATCCAAGTCAGGGCGACCTAGGATAACCTGTCGAATCTGAAAGAAAAGAAAAACACCATGAAGGCAAAGAAGGACATGGTAAAGTGGTGTGAGTTCCATAAGAGATTGACTCACAATGCAAGTGAGTGTCAGGCCAAGTCGTCACTCGTGGCTGAGTTGAAGACTTCCGAGTCAAATGCATGTTCCGAATCTGAGTCAGAACTCGACAAGGGGAATGATAAATGGAAGTAGATCATTGACGCAAAGTCCAGTGCCATTATGGCCACCACCAAGATCCATAAGATTGAGCCCGAAGATCCAAAGGAGGGGAGTGTCTCTTCCACTCATAGATGTGGGTGAAGGGTTTGTCACTGTAATTCATTGTCAACAGTGGGATCCAAAAGAACCTCATTTCACCAGAGGTTGTGAAGCTTTTAGGCCTACCGACCACACCACACCCTTAGCTGTACAACATCAGGTGGCTTCTCCATGGATGATATATTTGAGTCAGCCAGTAGTGTCGCCTTCCCTACAACATCAAGCCCTTCATGGATGATGTATTGTGTGATGTTTCTCCTCTTGAAGTTTGTAATGTATTATTATGACAAACATACTTATGGAAGCGACATAGTGTATATGAGTCTAGACCTCACTTTGTTATTATTTCTTTGGGTAATACATTATACAAGATATGGGAGGTAGCCCCGAATACCACCATCTCTTTCATCTCTTCTAAGCAAAGCAGTAAGATCATCTCCTAGAATGGGAATTTTTTTCTTTCTTTGTGATTCGCTCTCAAAGTACGGGGAAAGTCATAGCCACATCCATGGCCCCTAGGAAGGGTTCCTCCATGCAACAGAAGCAGGTGGATACGGTCGTGGAAGAATACAGGGGCATCTTCTCCTCACCCATAGGGGTACCCTTGCACTGTCAGTTCAACATCCATGAACCTAGGATGAGATTCTTCTATATGTGCATCACAGTTATAATAGAGCTCTTCATAGCTCGAATGGTAGCAATCCCTTACAAGTGGGTTTAGGATTTCAACCATTGTGTTTGATTGATGTTGCCATGCCTCATGCAACTACATAGACCGGATCCACACATGTATTGTCTGAGGCTGATAACATGACCAGATTTATTGAACACATCCACCACATCCACCAGCAGGTTCACGACATCTCGGAGAAGTCAAATGCCAGGTACAAGCAATGACGTGATCAACATTGGGTGCCACACAAGTTTCAGGTGGGCGACAAAATTTAGTTGCATTTGCAGAAAGAACGCCTTACCACAGCCCATCGGAAGCTCAGACTACTCCGATATGGTCCTTACACCATTACCAAGGTTATGGGAGACAATGATTTTGAGCTCAACATTCCCCCATTCCTTGGCCTGCACCCAGTGTTTGATGTGGACCACCTTCAACCATACTTCCCACTATTACTGGACACATCAAACATTGTACAACAGCTCACACCAACAGAGTTAAACCCAGACTACATGGAACCTACCACAAATGATCGGATTATAGACATATACATCAAAAACACTCGCCAACATAAGATATAACTATATCGGGTTGTCAAATTTGGCCAACTCCTACAGCAAGGAAAGTAGCTCATCAGGGACCAAGTTCAGTAGAAGTTTCCCCATCTCATGGAGGGACTCAACGCAATGGGGACCATTACTTCCTAAGAGGGAGGACTGATCTAGGTGGATTTTGGTGGCCACCCTCCTATTCCACTTGGAACCCCACCACTATCTCTTTTAGTTTTTTAGTTTCCATAATTGTAGCACAGTTTACTATTTCTAGCAATTTTTCAGGTCCTAAACTTCTGGAACTGTTTTGAGGCCCTAAGCAACATTTTTTTGGGAAAACTGAGGCAAACACTTCACTATGACCCATGTTTTCTACTCAAAATTTGTAGTCCTTGGATAGATCTTTCTAATGAGGCATTTTTCGCGTCAAACAAAGATCATATGCCAAAGTTATGACCCAGGGAAGTTGACGTACCAATTTACTCAAACGGGGCCCATAGTTTTGGCGCTTCATCTCCTAGGGTTAGGTTTTTGGATATTTAGGGTTTTCAATTATTTCTCAATAATAAATAGGCCTTTGAGCCTCATTGTAGCACAGTTCAGAGGCATGTAGCTGACACATATCTTCTTAGAGATAAGCTACTATCACCCGAGCTAGTCTTATTTCCATTCTGTTTGTAAGCATATTTCAGTATTTGATATTAATGAAATGAAGTATTATTTCTGCTGCACCTCTGTATTTATGGTTATATCTGTAATTTGTTGCGTTCTTGTTTAAGTTCAGATCATAAGTACACAAAAGCCACTTTCCATGATCGAGACAACAAAGCATATGTAGTCCTTGAAAGAATCCACTTTGCTGTTTTTGGGCCTTTCTCGACAGCCTCCATTACGAGGCACACATATTTTGCTATATTTATTGATAACTATTCACGGAAGTGTTGGATATTCTTCATGTGGAAGAAGGATGAGACTTTCTCCAAGTTCTTAAAGTTCAAGGCATTAGTGGAGAAAGAAACGAGCGAGAAGGCGAAGGCTTTCACGAGCAATAATGGAGGTGAGTACATGTCGAATGACTGTAAAATTTTCTATGCAAAAGAAGGCATTCGATGAGAGTCGACATCACCCACAACCTGTTATATACCTAGGGGGGATAATATGGGGTACCAAGGGAGGTACCCAAGGTAATAATGTAATAATGGGATGGGCCATAGTAATAAATAAGGTGGTTAACCCATATCATGTAAGGGACCACAAGTAGTTAGTAATAAGGTAATGGGCCCATGGTATTAGTTGATGGTATGAGGAAACCATGGTAATGACCCATGGTATTGTATGTATGAGGCCTATATAGAGGCTAGAGACTCCATGTCAAGGAATAGTGAAGGATTATTGTATGAACAGGCATATGGCTTGTGGAGTGTTCTCCTTCCTTAAGGAGTGAATGTATGGTGTTGCCCCACCTTAAGGGTTTTGATCAATAAAGAATCATTTCGTATTATTTCTGGGTTTATTTGCATTATCTTATATTTTCATATCAGATCTATAATATTTCTCGGTTAGATCTATAATAAGTGGTATCAGAGCTATAACAAGTAGTATCAGAGCTATATTTTCATATCAGATCTATAACAAGTGGTATCAGAGCTATATTTTCATATCAGATCTATAACACAACCCACAAGCCACAATAGAATGGGGTGGTTGAGAGAAAGAACCGAAGAATTGTGGGAGCAGCACGGGCGATGTTGCATGACCAAAGCCTACCTCTGCACTTGTGGGCTGAAGAATGCAACATAGAGGTCTATTTGTAGAACATGAGTCCTCATCAAATTCTTGGCATCTTCGCACTAGAGGAGGCTTTCTCAGGGAGGAAGCTAGATGTTTCACTCTTCAAGATATTTGGAGCCTCTATTTATTGCCATGTCTCCAAAGAGTGAAGGGAGAAGTTAGAGTCCACAAAAGAGTTTGGGGCATTTGTGGGTTACACTTAAAATCCCCACAAATACTGTGTGAATTTTCCATCCCTCATAATCAAAATTGTGCGATGGGATGTTAAATTTGATGAAGAAAATTCCATGTGGTGCTCTCTTGAGAGGGATCTTCAGATTGCACCAGAGGAGGAGCTTTTGGCTCCAAAGGAGGAGCCTCGGGATGTTGTGGAGCAACCACAAGTTGAGGAGCAAAGAGTGGAGAAAACCACTCAAGAAGAACAATCAAGAGAAGGAAGGAAGAGAACCAGAGAAGATGAGAGACTTGTGCAAGATACGAGGGGGAATGTGGGTGCTCCTTTAAATCAAAGTAGGTAGAGAAGGTCACTAGATTGGTACATTGGCTACATGGCTCTAATGATTGAGCTAGTAGAGATTGAGCCATCCTTTTTCAAGGAAGTTTTTTTTTTTTTATTTTTTTTTTTTTTTTTTTTTTTTTTTTTATTTTTTTTTTTTTTTTTTTTTTTTTTTTTTTTTTTTTTTTTTTTTTTTTTTTTTTTTTTTTTTTTTTTTTTTTTTTTTTTTTTTTTTTTTTTTTTTTTTTTTTTTTTTTTTTTTTTTTTTTTTTTTTTTTTTTTTTTTTTTTTTTTTTTTTTTTTTTTTTTTTTTTTTTTTTTTTTTTTTTTTTTTTTTTTTTTTTTTTTTTTTTTTTTTTTTTTTTTTTTTTTTTTTTTTTTTTTTTTTTTTTTTTTTTTTTTTTTTTTTTTTTTTTTTTTTTTTTTTTTTTTTTTTTTTTTTTTTTTTTTTTTTTTTTTTTTTTTTTTTTTTTTTTTTTTTTTTTTTTTTTTTTTTTTTTTTTTTTTTTTTTTTTTTTTTTTTTTTTTTTTTTTTTTTTTTTTTTTTTTTTTTTTTTTTTTTTTTTTTTTTTTTTTTTTTTTTTTTTTTTTTTTTTTTTTTTTTTTTTTTTTTTTTTTTTTTTTTTTTTTTTTTTTTTTTTTTTTTTTTTTTTTTTTTTTTTTTTTTTTTTTTTTTTTTTTTTTTTTTTTTTTTTTTTTTTTTTTTTTTTTTTTTTTTTTTTTTTTTTTTTTTTTTTTTTTTTTTTTTTTTTTTTTTTTTTTTTTTTTTTTTTTTTTTTTTTTTTTTTTTTTTTTTTTTTTTTTTTTTTTTTTTTTTTTTTTTTTTTTTTTTTTTTTTTTTTTTTTTTTTTTTTTTTTTTTTTTTTTTTTTTTTTTTTTTTTTTTTTTTTTTTTTTTTTTTTTTTTTTTTTTTTTTTTTTTTTTTTTTTTTTTTTTTTTTTTTTTTTTTTTTTTTTTTTTTTTTTTTTTTTTTTTTTTTTTTTTTTTTTTTTTTTTTTTTTTTTTTTTTTTTTTTTTTTTTTTTTTTTTTTTTTTTTTTTTTTTTTTTTTTTTTTTTTTTTTTTTTTTTTTTTTTTTTTTTTTTTTTTTTTTTTTTTTTTTTTTTTTTTTTTTTTTTTTTTTTTTTTTTTTTTTTTTTTTTTTTTTTTTTTTTTTTTTTTTTTTTTTTTTTTTTTTTTTTTTTTTTTTTTTTTTTTTTTTTTTTTTTTTTTTTTTTTTTTTTTTTTTTTTTTTTTTTTTTTTTTTTTTTTTTTTTTTTTTTTTTTTTTTTTTTTTTTTTTTTTTTTTTTTTTTTTTTTTTTTTTTTTTTTTTTTTTTTTTTTTTTTTTTTTTTTTTTTTTTTTTTTTTTTTTTTTTTTTTTTTTTTTTTTTTTTTTTTTTTTTTTTTTTTTTTTTTTTTTTTTTTTTTTTTTTTTTTTTTTTTTTTTTTTTTTTTTTTTTTTTTTTTTTTTTTTTTTTTTTTTTTTTTTTTTTTTTTTTTTTTTTTTTTTTTTTTTTTTTTTTTTTTTTTTTTTTTTTTTTTTTTTTTTTTTTTTTTTTTTTTTTTTTTTTTTTTTTTTTTTTTTTTTTTTTTTTTTTTTTTTTTTTTTTTTTTTTTTTTTTTTTTTTTTTTTTTTTTTTTTTTTTTTTTTTTTTTTTTTTTTTTTTTTTTTTTTTTTTTTTTTTTTTTTTTTTTTTTTTTTTTTTTTTTTTTTTTTTTTTTTTTTTTTTTTTTTTTTTTTTTTTTTTTTTTTTTTTTTTTTTTTTTTTTTTTTTTTTTTTTTTTTTTTTTTTTTTTTTTTTTTTTTTTTTTTTTTTTTTTTTTTTTTTTTTTTTTTTTTTTTTTTTTTTTTTTTTTTTTTTTTTTTTTTTTTTTTTTTTTTTTTTTTTTTTTTTTTTTTTTTTTTTTTTTTTTTTTTTTTTTTTTTTTTTTTTTTTTTTTTTTTTTTTTTTTTTTTTTTTTTTTTTTTTTTTTTTTTTTTTTTTTTTTTTTTTTTTTTTTTTTTTTTTTTTTTTTTTTTTTTTTTTTTTTTTTTTTTTTTTTTTTTTTTTTTTTTTTTTTTTTTTTTTTTTTTTTTTTTTTTTTTTTTTTTTTTTTTTTTTTTTTTTTTTTTTTTTTTTTTTTTTTTTTTTTTTTTTTTTTTTTTTTTTTTTTTTTTTTTTTTTTTTTTTTTTTTTTTTTTTTTTTTTTTTTTTTTTTTTTTTTTTTTTTTTTTTTTTTTTTTTTTTTTTTTTTTTTTTTTTTTTTTTTTTTTTTTTTTTTTTTTTTTTTTTTTTTTTTTTTTTTTTTTTTTTTTTTTTTTTTTTTTTTTTTTTTTTTTTTTTTTTTTTTTTTTTTTTTTTTTTTTTTTTTTTTTTTTTTTTTTTTTTTTTTTTTTTTTTTTTTTTTTTTTTTTTTTTTTTTTTTTTTTTTTTTTTTTTTTTTTTTTTTTTTTTTTTTTTTTTTTTTTTTTTTTTTTTTTTTTTTTTTTTTTTTTTTTTTTTTTTTTTTTTTTTTTTTTTTTTTTTTTTTTTTTTTTTTTTTTTTTTTTTTTTTTTTTTTTTTTTTTTTTTTTTTTTTTTTTTTTTTTTTTTTTTTTTTTTTTTTTTTTTTTTTTTTTTTTTTTTTTTTTTTTTTTTTTTTTTTTTTTTTTTTTTTTTTTTTTTTTTTTTTTTTTTTTTTTTTTTTTTTTTTTTTTTTTTTTTTTTTTTTTTTTTTTTTTTTTTTTTTTTTTTTTTTTTTTTTTTTTTTTTTTTTTTTTTTTTTTTTTTTTTTTTTTTTTTTTTTTTTTTTTTTTTTTTTTTTTTTTTTTTTTTTTTTTTTTTTTTTTTTTTTTTTTTTTTTTTTTTTTTTTTTTTTTTTTTTTTTTTTTTTTTTTTTTTTTTTTTTTTTTTTTTTTTTTTTTTTTTTTTTTTTTTTTTTTTTTTTTTTTTTTTTTTTTTTTTTTTTTTTTTTTTTTTTTTTTTTTTTTTTTTTTTTTTTTTTTTTTTTTTTTTTTTTTTTTTTTTTTTTTTTTTTTTTTTTTTTTTTTTTTTTTTTTTTTTTTTTTTTTTTTTTTTTTTTTTTTTTTTTTTTTTTTTTTTTTTTTTTTTTTTTTTTTTTTTTTTTTTTTTTTTTTTTTTTTTTTTTTTTTTTTTTTTTTTTTTTTTTTTTTTTTTTTTTTTTTTTTTTTTTTTTTTTTTTTTTTTTTTTTTTTTTTTTTTTTTTTTTTTTTTTTTTTTTTTTTTTTTTTTTTTTTTTTTTTTTTTTTTTTTTTTTTTTTTTTTTTTTTTTTTTTTTTTTTTTTTTTTTTTTTTTTTTTTTTTTTTTTTTTTTTTTTTTTTTTTTTTTTTTTTTTTTTTTTTTTTTTTTTTTTTTTTTTTTTTTTTTTTTTTTTTTTTTTTTTTTTTTTTTTTTTTTTTTTTTTTTTTTTTTTTTTTTTTTTTTTTTTTTTTTTTTTTTTTTTTTTTTTTTTTTTTTTTTTTTTTTTTTTTTTTTTTTTTTTTTTTTTTTTTTTTTTTTTTTTTTTTTTTTTTTTTTTTTTTTTTTTTTTTTTTTTTTTTTTTTTTTTTTTTTTTTTTTTTTTTTTTTTTTTTTTTTTTTTTTTTTTTTTTTTTTTTTTTTTTTTTTTTTTTTTTTTTTTTTTTTTTTTTTTTTTTTTTTTTTTTTTTTTTTTTTTTTTTTTTTTTTTTTTTTTTTTTTTTTTTTTTTTTTTTTTTTTTTTTTTTTTTTTTTTTTTTTTTTTTTTTTTTTTTTTTTTTTTTTTTTTTTTTTTTTTTTTTTTTTTTTTTTTTTTTTTTTTTTTTTTTTTTTTTTTTTTTTTTTTTTTTTTTTTTTTTTTTTTTTTTTTTTTTTTTTTTTTTTTTTTTTTTTTTTTTTTTTTTTTTTTTTTTTTTTTTTTTTTTTTTTTTTTTTTTTTTTTTTTTTTTTTTTTTTTTTTTTTTTTTTTTTTTTTTTTTTTTTTTTTTTTTTTTTTTTTTTTTTTTTTTTTTTTTTTTTTTTTTTTTTTTTTTTTTTTTTTTTTTTTTTTTTTTTTTTTTTTTTTTTTTTTTTTTTTTTTTTTTTTTTTTTTTTTTTTTTTTTTTTTTTTTTTTTTTTTTTTTTTTTTTTTTTTTTTTTTTTTTTTTTTTTTTTTTTTTTTTTTTTTTTTTTTTTTTTTTTTTTTTTTTTTTTTTTTTTTTTTTTTTTTTTTTTTTTTTTTTTTTTTTTTTTTTTTTTTTTTTTTTTTTTTTTTTTTTTTTTTTTTTTTTTTTTTTTTTTTTTTTTTTTTTTTTTTTTTTTTTTTTTTTTTTTTTTTTTTTTTTTTTTTTTTTTTTTTTTTTTTTTTTTTTTTTTTTTTTTTTTTTTTTTTTTTTTTTTTTTTTTTTTTTTTTTTTTTTTTTTTTTTTTTTTTTTTTTTTTTTTTTTTTTTTTTTTTTTTTTTTTTTTTTTTTTTTTTTTTTTTTTTTTTTTTTTTTTTTTTTTTTTTTTTTTTTTTTTTTTTTTTTTTTTTTTTTTTTTTTTTTTTTTTTTTTTTTTTTTTTTTTTTTTTTTTTTTTTTTTTTTTTTTTTTTTTTTTTTTTTTTTTTTTTTTTTTTTTTTTTTTTTTTTTTTTTTTTTTTTTTTTTTTTTTTTTTTTTTTTTTTTTTTTTTTTTTTTTTTTTTTTTTTTTTTTTTTTTTTTTTTTTTTTTTTTTTTTTTTTTTTTTTTTTTTTTTTTTTTTTTTTTTTTTTTTTTTTTTTTTTTTTTTTTTTTTTTTTTTTTTTTTTTTTTTTTTTTTTTTTTTTTTTTTTTTTTTTTTTTTTTTTTTTTTTTTTTTTTTTTTTTTTTTTTTTTTTTTTTTTTTTTTTTTTTTTTTTTTTTTTTTTTTTTTTTTTTTTTTTTTTTTTTTTTTTTTTTTTTTTTTTTTTTTTTTTTTTTTTTTTTTTTTTTTTTTTTTTTTTTTTTTTTTTTTTTTTTTTTTTTTTTTTTTTTTTTTTTTTTTTTTTTTTTTTTTTTTTTTTTTTTTTTTTTTTTTTTTTTTTTTTTTTTTTTTTTTTTTTTTTTTTTTTTTTTTTTTTTTTTTTTTTTTTTTTTTTTTTTTTTTTTTTTTTTTTTTTTTTTTTTTTTTTTTTTTTTTTTTTTTTTTTTTTTTTTTTTTTTTTTTTTTTTTTTTTTTTTTTTTTTTTTTTTTTTTTTTTTTTTTTTTTTTTTTTTTTTTTTTTTTTTTTTTTTTTTTTTTTTTTTTTTTTTTTTTTTTTTTTTTTTTTTTTTTTTTTTTTTTTTTTTTTTTTTTTTTTTTTTTTTTTTTTTTTTTTTTTTTTTTTTTTTTTTTTTTTTTTTTTTTTTTTTTTTTTTTTTTTTTTTTTTTTTTTTTTTTTTTTTTTTTTTTTTTTTTTTTTTTTTTTTTTTTTTTTTTTTTTTTTTTTTTTTTTTTTTTTTTTTTTTTTTTTTTTTTTTTTTTTTTTTTTTTTTTTTTTTTTTTTTTTTTTTTTTTTTTTTTTTTTTTTTTTTTTTTTTTTTTTTTTTTTTTTTTTTTTTTTTTTTTTTTTTTTTTTTTTTTTTTTTTTTTTTTTTTTTTTTTTTTTTTTTTTTTTTTTTTTTTTTTTTTTTTTTTTTTTTTTTTTTTTTTTTTTTTTTTTTTTTTTTTTTTTTTTTTTTTTTTTTTTTTTTTTTTTTTTTTTTTTTTTTTTTTTTTTTTTTTTTTTTTTTTTTTTTTTTTTTTTTTTTTTTTTTTTTTTTTTTTTTTTTTTTTTTTTTTTTTTTTTTTTTTTTTTTTTTTTTTTTTTTTTTTTTTTTTTTTTTTTTTTTTTTTTTTTTTTTTTTTTTTTTTTTTTTTTTTTTTTTTTTTTTTTTTTTTTTTTTTTTTTTTTTTTTTTTTTTTTTTTTTTTTTTTTTTTTTTTTTTTTTTTTTTTTTTTTTTTTTTTTTTTTTTTTTTTTTTTTTTTTTTTTTTTTTTTTTTTTTTTTTTTTTTTTTTTTTTTTTTTTTTTTTTTTTTTTTTTTTTTTTTTTTTTTTTTTTTTTTTTTTTTTTTTTTTTTTTTTTTTTTTTTTTTTTTTTTTTTTTTTTTTTTTTTTTTTTTTTTTTTTTTTTTTTTTTTTTTTTTTTTTTTTTTTTTTTTTTTTTTTTTTTTTTTTTTTTTTTTTTTTTTTTTTTTTTTTTTTTTTTTTTTTTTTTTTTTTTTTTTTTTTTTTTTTTTTTTTTTTTTTTTTTTTTTTTTTTTTTTTTTTTTTTTTTTTTTTTTTTTTTTTTTTTTTTTTTTTTTTTTTTTTTTTTTTTTTTTTTTTTTTTTTTTTTTTTTTTTTTTTTTTTTTTTTTTTTTTTTTTTTTTTTTTTTTTTTTTTTTTTTTTTTTTTTTTTTTTTTTTTTTTTTTTTTTTTTTTTTTTTTTTTTTTTTTTTTTTTTTTTTTTTTTTTTTTTTTTTTTTTTTTTTTTTTTTTTTTTTTTTTTTTTTTTTTTTTTTTTTTTTTTTTTTTTTTTTTTTTTTTTTTTTTTTTTTTTTTTTTTTTTTTTTTTTTTTTTTTTTTTTTTTTTTTTTTTTTTTTTTTTTTTTTTTTTTTTTTTTTTTTTTTTTTTTTTTTTTTTTTTTTTTTTTTTTTTTTTTTTTTTTTTTTTTTTTTTTTTTTTTTTTTTTTTTTTTTTTTTTTTTTTTTTTTTTTTTTTTTTTTTTTTTTTTTTTTTTTTTTTTTTTTTTTTTTTTTTTTTTTTTTTTTTTTTTTTTTTTTTTTTTTTTTTTTTTTTTTTTTTTTTTTTTTTTTTTTTTTTTTTTTTTTTTTTTTTTTTTTTTTTTTTTTTTTTTTTTTTTTTTTTTTTTTTTTTTTTTTTTTTTTTTTTTTTTTTTTTTTTTTTTTTTTTTTTTTTTTTTTTTTTTTTTTTTTTTTTTTTTTTTTTTTTTTTTTTTTTTTTTTTTTTTTTTTTTTTTTTTTTTTTTTTTTTTTTTTTTTTTTTTTTTTTTTTTTTTTTTTTTTTTTTTTTTTTTTTTTTTTTTTTTTTTTTTTTTTTTTTTTTTTTTTTTTTTTTTTTTTTTTTTTTTTTTTTTTTTTTTTTTTTTTTTTTTTTTTTTTTTTTTTTTTTTTTTTTTTTTTTTTTTTTTTTTTTTTTTTTTTTTTTTTTTTTTTTTTTTTTTTTTTTTTTTTTTTTTTTTTTTTTTTTTTTTTTTTTTTTTTTTTTTTTTTTTTTTTTTTTTTTTTTTTTTTTTTTTTTTTTTTTTTTTTTTTTTTTTTTTTTTTTTTTTTTTTTTTTTTTTTTTTTTTTTTTTTTTTTTTTTTTTTTTTTTTTTTTTTTTTTTTTTTTTTTTTTTTTTTTTTTTTTTTTTTTTTTTTTTTTTTTTTTTTTTTTTTTTTTTTTTTTTTTTTTTTTTTTTTTTTTTTTTTTTTTTTTTTTTTTTTTTTTTTTTTTTTTTTTTTTTTTTTTTTTTTTTTTTTTTTTTTTTTTTTTTTTTTTTTTTTTTTTTTTTTTTTTTTTTTTTTTTTTTTTTTTTTTTTTTTTTTTTTTTTTTTTTTTTTTTTTTTTTTTTTTTTTTTTTTTTTTTTTTTTTTTTTTTTTTTTTTTTTTTTTTTTTTTTTTTTTTTTTTTTTTTTTTTTTTTTTTTTTTTTTTTTTTTTTTTTTTTTTTTTTTTTTTTTTTTTTTTTTTTTTTTTTTTTTTTTTTTTTTTTTTTTTTTTTTTTTTTTTTTTTTTTTTTTTTTTTTTTTTTTTTTTTTTTTTTTTTTTTTTTTTTTTTTTTTTTTTTTTTTTTTTTTTTTTTTTTTTTTTTTTTTTTTTTTTTTTTTTTTTTTTTTTTTTTTTTTTTTTTTTTTTTTTTTTTTTTTTTTTTTTTTTTTTTTTTTTTTTTTTTTTTTTTTTTTTTTTTTTTTTTTTTTTTTTTTTTTTTTTTTTTTTTTTTTTTTTTTTTTTTTTTTTTTTTTTTTTTTTTTTTTTTTTTTTTTTTTTTTTTTTTTTTTTTTTTTTTTTTTTTTTTTTTTTTTTTTTTTTTTTTTTTTTTTTTTTTTTTTTTTTTTTTTTTTTTTTTTTTTTTTTTTTTTTTTTTTTTTTTTTTTTTTTTTTTTTTTTTTTTTTTTTTTTTTTTTTTTTTTTTTTTTTTTTTTTTTTTTTTTTTTTTTTTTTTTTTTTTTTTTTTTTTTTTTTTTTTTTTTTTTTTTTTTTTTTTTTTTTTTTTTTTTTTTTTTTTTTTTTTTTTTTTTTTTTTTTTTTTTTTTTTTTTTTTTTTTTTTTTTTTTTTTTTTTTTTTTTTTTTTTTTTTTTTTTTTTTTTTTTTTTTTTTTTTTTTTTTTTTTTTTTTTTTTTTTTTTTTTTTTTTTTTTTTTTTTTTTTTTTTTTTTTTTTTTTTTTTTTTTTTTTTTTTTTTTTTTTTTTTTTTTTTTTTTTTTTTTTTTTTTTTTTTTTTTTTTTTTTTTTTTTTTTTTTTTTTTTTTTTTTTTTTTTTTTTTTTTTTTTTTTTTTTTTTTTTTTTTTTTTTTTTTTTTTTTTTTTTTTTTTTTTTTTTTTTTTTTTTTTTTTTTTTTTTTTTTTTTTTTTTTTTTTTTTTTTTTTTTTTTTTTTTTTTTTTTTTTTTTTTTTTTTTTTTTTTTTTTTTTTTTTTTTTTTTTTTTTTTTTTTTTTTTTTTTTTTTTTTTTTTTTTTTTTTTTTTTTTTTTTTTTTTTTTTTTTTTTTTTTTTTTTTTTTTTTTTTTTTTTTTTTTTTTTTTTTTTTTTTTTTTTTTTTTTTTTTTTTTTTTTTTTTTTTTTTTTTTTTTTTTTTTTTTTTTTTTTTTTTTTTTTTTTTTTTTTTTTTTTTTTTTTTTTTTTTTTTTTTTTTTTTTTTTTTTTTTTTTTTTTTTTTTTTTTTTTTTTTTTTTTTTTTTTTTTTTTTTTTTTTTTTTTTTTTTTTTTTTTTTTTTTTTTTTTTTTTTTTTTTTTTTTTTTTTTTTTTTTTTTTTTTTTTTTTTTTTTTTTTTTTTTTTTTTTTTTTTTTTTTTTTTTTTTTTTTTTTTTTTTTTTTTTTTTTTTTTTTTTTTTTTTTTTTTTTTTTTTTTTTTTTTTTTTTTTTTTTTTTTTTTTTTTTTTTTTTTTTTTTTTTTTTTTTTTTTTTTTTTTTTTTTTTTTTTTTTTTTTTTTTTTTTTTTTTTTTTTTTTTTTTTTTTTTTTTTTTTTTTTTTTTTTTTTTTTTTTTTTTTTTTTTTTTTTTTTTTTTTTTTTTTTTTTTTTTTTTTTTTTTTTTTTTTTTTTTTTTTTTTTTTTTTTTTTTTTTTTTTTTTTTTTTTTTTTTTTTTTTTTTTTTTTTTTTTTTTTTTTTTTTTTTTTTTTTTTTTTTTTTTTTTTTTTTTTTTTTTTTTTTTTTTTTTTTTTTTTTTTTTTTTTTTTTTTTTTTTTTTTTTTTTTTTTTTTTTTTTTTTTTTTTTTTTTTTTTTTTTTTTTTTTTTTTTTTTTTTTTTTTTTTTTTTTTTTTTTTTTTTTTTTTTTTTTTTTTTTTTTTTTTTTTTTTTTTTTTTTTTTTTTTTTTTTTTTTTTTTTTTTTTTTTTTTTTTTTTTTTTTTTTTTTTTTTTTTTTTTTTTTTTTTTTTTTTTTTTTTTTTTTTTTTTTTTTTTTTTTTTTTTTTTTTTTTTTTTTTTTTTTTTTTTTTTTTTTTTTTTTTTTTTTTTTTTTTTTTTTTTTTTTTTTTTTTTTTTTTTTTTTTTTTTTTTTTTTTTTTTTTTTTTTTTTTTTTTTTTTTTTTTTTTTTTTTTTTTTTTTTTTTTTTTTTTTTTTTTTTTTTTTTTTTTTTTTTTTTTTTTTTTTTTTTTTTTTTTTTTTTTTTTTTTTTTTTTTTTTTTTTTTTTTTTTTTTTTTTTTTTTTTTTTTTTTTTTTTTTTTTTTTTTTTTTTTTTTTTTTTTTTTTTTTTTTTTTTTTTTTTTTTTTTTTTTTTTTTTTTTTTTTTTTTTTTTTTTTTTTTTTTTTTTTTTTTTTTTTTTTTTTTTTTTTTTTTTTTTTTTTTTTTTTTTTTTTTTTTTTTTTTTTTTTTTTTTTTTTTTTTTTTTTTTTTTTTTTTTTTTTTTTTTTTTTTTTTTTTTTTTTTTTTTTTTTTTTTTTTTTTTTTTTTTTTTTTTTTTTTTTTTTTTTTTTTTTTTTTTTTTTTTTTTTTTTTTTTTTTTTTTTTTTTTTTTTTTTTTTTTTTTTTTTTTTTTTTTTTTTTTTTTTTTTTTTTTTTTTTTTTTTTTTTTTTTTTTTTTTTTTTTTTTTTTTTTTTTTTTTTTTTTTTTTTTTTTTTTTTTTTTTTTTTTTTTTTTTTTTTTTTTTTTTTTTTTTTTTTTTTTTTTTTTTTTTTTTTTTTTTTTTTTTTTTTTTTTTTTTTTTTTTTTTTTTTTTTTTTTTTTTTTTTTTTTTTTTTTTTTTTTTTTTTTTTTTTTTTTTTTTTTTTTTTTTTTTTTTTTTTTTTTTTTTTTTTTTTTTTTTTTTTTTTTTTTTTTTTTTTTTTTTTTTTTTTTTTTTTTTTTTTTTTTTTTTTTTTTTTTTTTTTTTTTTTTTTTTTTTTTTTTTTTTTTTTTTTTTTTTTTTTTTTTTTTTTTTTTTTTTTTTTTTTTTTTTTTTTTTTTTTTTTTTTTTTTTTTTTTTTTTTTTTTTTTTTTTTTTTTTTTTTTTTTTTTTTTTTTTTTTTTTTTTTTTTTTTTTTTTTTTTTTTTTTTTTTTTTTTTTTTTTTTTTTTTTTTTTTTTTTTTTTTTTTTTTTTTTTTTTTTTTTTTTTTTTTTTTTTTTTTTTTTTTTTTTTTTTTTTTTTTTTTTTTTTTTTTTTTTTTTTTTTTTTTTTTTTTTTTTTTTTTTTTTTTTTTTTTTTTTTTTTTTTTTTTTTTTTTTTTTTTTTTTTTTTTTTTTTTTTTTTTTTTTTTTTTTTTTTTTTTTTTTTTTTTTTTTTTTTTTTTTTTTTTTTTTTTTTTTTTTTTTTTTTTTTTTTTTTTTTTTTTTTTTTTTTTTTTTTTTTTTTTTTTTTTTTTTTTTTTTTTTTTTTTTTTTTTTTTTTTTTTTTTTTTTTTTTTTTTTTTTTTTTTTTTTTT
The DNA here is from genome assembly GCA_031772625.1 of Pinus tabuliformis. Classification (NCBI taxonomy): domain Eukaryota; kingdom Viridiplantae; phylum Streptophyta; class Pinopsida; order Pinales; family Pinaceae; genus Pinus; species Pinus tabuliformis. Next base: position 334,674,381 of record CM062809.1, read on the forward strand.
TTTTTTTTTTTTTTTTTTTTTTTTTTTTTTTTTTTTTTTTTTTTTTTTTTTTTTTTTTTTTTTTTTTTTTTTTTTTTTTTTTTTTTTTTTTTTTTTTTTTTTTTTTTTTTTTTTTTTTTTTTTTTTTTTTTTTTTTTTTTTTTTTTTTTTTTTTTTTTTTTTTTTTTTTTTTTTTTTTTTTTTTTTTTTTTTTTTTTTTTTTTTTTTTTTTTTTTTTTTTTTTTTTTTTTTTTTTTTTTTTTTTTTTTTTTTTTTTTTTTTTTTTTTTTTTTTTTTTTTTTTTTTTTTTTTTTTTTTTTTTTTTTTTTTTTTTTTTTTTTTTTTTTTTTTTTTTTTTTTTTTTTTTTTTTTTTTTTTTTTTTTTTTTTTTTTTTTTTTTTTTTTTTTTTTTTTTTTTTTTTTTTTTTTTTTTTTTTTTTTTTTTTTTTTTTTTTTTTTTTTTTTTTTTTTTTTTTTTTTTTTTTTTTTTTTTTTTTTTTTTTTTTTTTTTTTTTTTTTTTTTTTTTTTTTTTTTTTTTTTTTTTTTTTTTTTTTTTTTTTTTTTTTTTTTTTTTTTTTTTTTTTTTTTTTTTTTTTTTTTTTTTTTTTTTTTTTTTTTTTTTTTTTTTTTTTTTTTTTTTTTTTTTTTTTTTTTTTTTTTTTTTTTTTTTTTTTTTTTTTTTTTTTTTTTTTTTTTTTTTTTTTTTTTTTTTTTTTTTTTTTTTTTTTTTTTTTTTTTTTTTTTTTTTTTTTTTTTTTTTTTTTTTTTTTTTTTTTTTTTTTTTTTTTTTTTTTTTTTTTTTTTTTTTTTTTTTTTTTTTTTTTTTTTTTTTTTTTTTTTTTTTTTTTTTTTTTTTTTTTTTTTTTTTTTTTTTTTTTTTTTTTTTTTTTTTTTTTTTTTTTTTTTTTTTTTTTTTTTTTTTTTTTTTTTTTTTTTTTTTTTTTTTTTTTTTTTTTTTTTTTTTTTTTTTTTTTTTTTTTTTTTTTTTTTTTTTTTTTTTTTTTTTTTTTTTTTTTTTTTTTTTTTTTTTTTTTTTTTTTTTTTTTTTTTTTTTTTTTTTTTTTTTTTTTTTTTTTTTTTTTTTTTTTTTTTTTTTTTTTTTTTTTTTTTTTTTTTTTTTTTTTTTTTTTTTTTTTTTTTTTTTTTTTTTTTTTTTTTTTTTTTTTTTTTTTTTTTTTTTTTTTTTTTTTTTTTTTTTTTTTTTTTTTTTTTTTTTTTTTTTTTTTTTTTTTTTTTTTTTTTTTTTTTTTTTTTTTTTTTTTTTTTTTTTTTTTTTTTTTTTTTTTTTTTTTTTTTTTTTTTTTTTTTTTTTTTTTTTTTTTTTTTTTTTTTTTTTTTTTTTTTTTTTTTTTTTTTTTTTTTTTTTTTTTTTTTTTTTTTTTTTTTTTTTTTTTTTTTTTTTTTTTTTTTTTTTTTTTTTTTTTTTTTTTTTTTTTTTTTTTTTTTTTTTTTTTTTTTTTTTTTTTTTTTTTTTTTTTTTTTTTTTTTTTTTTTTTTTTTTTTTTTTTTTTTTTTTTTTTTTTTTTTTTTTTTTTTTTTTTTTTTTTTTTTTTTTTTTTTTTTTTTTTTTTTTTTTTTTTTTTTTTTTTTTTTTTTTTTTTTTTTTTTTTTTTTTTTTTTTTTTTTTTTTTTTTTTTTTTTTTTTTTTTTTTTTTTTTTTTTTTTTTTTTTTTTTTTTTTTTTTTTTTTTTTTTTTTTTTTTTTTTTTTTTTTTTTTTTTTTTTTTTTTTTTTTTTTTTTTTTTTTTTTTTTTTTTTTTTTTTTTTTTTTTTTTTTTTTTTTTTTTTTTTTTTTTTTTTTTTTTTTTTTTTTTTTTTTTTTTTTTTTTTTTTTTTTTTTTTTTTTTTTTTTTTTTTTTTTTTTTTTTTTTTTTTTTTTTTTTTTTTTTTTTTTTTTTTTTTTTTTTTTTTTTTTTTTTTTTTTTTTTTTTTTTTTTTTTTTTTTTTTTTTTTTTTTTTTTTTTTTTTTTTTTTTTTTTTTTTTTTTTTTTTTTTTTTTTTTTTTTTTTTTTTTTTTTTTTTTTTTTTTTTTTTTTTTTTTTTTTTTTTTTTTTTTTTTTTTTTTTTTTTTTTTTTTTTTTTTTTTTTTTTTTTTTTTTTTTTTTTTTTTTTTTTTTTTTTTTTTTTTTTTTTTTTTTTTTTTTTTTTTTTTTTTTTTTTTTTTTTTTTTTTTTTTTTTTTTTTTTTTTTTTTTTTTTTTTTTTTTTTTTTTTTTTTTTTTTTTTTTTTTTTTTTTTTTTTTTTTTTTTTTTTTTTTTTTTTTTTTTTTTTTTTTTTTTTTTTTTTTTTTTTTTTTTTTTTTTTTTTTTTTTTTTTTTTTTTTTTTTTTTTTTTTTTTTTTTTTTTTTTTTTTTTTTTTTTTTTTTTTTTTTTTTTTTTTTTTTTTTTTTTTTTTTTTTTTTTTTTTTTTTTTTTTTTTTTTTTTTTTTTTTTTTTTTTTTTTTTTTTTTTTTTTTTTTTTTTTTTTTTTTTTTTTTTTTTTTTTTTTTTTTTTTTTTTTTTTTTTTTTTTTTTTTTTTTTTTTTTTTTTTTTTTTTTTTTTTTTTTTTTTTTTTTTTTTTTTTTTTTTTTTTTTTTTTTTTTTTTTTTTTTTTTTTTTTTTTTTTTTTTTTTTTTTTTTTTTTTTTTTTTTTTTTTTTTTTTTTTTTTTTTTTTTTTTTTTTTTTTTTTTTTTTTTTTTTTTTTTTTTTTTTTTTTTTTTTTTTTTTTTTTTTTTTTTTTTTTTTTTTTTTTTTTTTTTTTTTTTTTTTTTTTTTTTTTTTTTTTTTTTTTTTTTTTTTTTTTTTTTTTTTTTTTTTTTTTTTTTTTTTTTTTTTTTTTTTTTTTTTTTTTTTTTTTTTTTTTTTTTTTTTTTTTTTTTTTTTTTTTTTTTTTTTTTTTTTTTTTTTTTTTTTTTTTTTTTTTTTTTTTTTTTTTTTTTTTTTTTTTTTTTTTTTTTTTTTTTTTTTTTTTTTTTTTTTTTTTTTTTTTTTTTTTTTTTTTTTTTTTTTTTTTTTTTTTTTTTTTTTTTTTTTTTTTTTTTTTTTTTTTTTTTTTTTTTTTTTTTTTTTTTTTTTTTTTTTTTTTTTTTTTTTTTTTTTTTTTTTTTTTTTTTTTTTTTTTTTTTTTTTTTTTTTTTTTTTTTTTTTTTTTTTTTTTTTTTTTTTTTTTTTTTTTTTTTTTTTTTTTTTTTTTTTTTTTTTTTTTTTTTTTTTTTTTTTTTTTTTTTTTTTTTTTTTTTTTTTTTTTTTTTTTTTTTTTTTTTTTTTTTTTTTTTTTTTTTTTTTTTTTTTTTTTTTTTTTTTTTTTTTTTTTTTTTTTTTTTTTTTTTTTTTTTTTTTTTTTTTTTTTTTTTTTTTTTTTTTTTTTTTTTTTTTTTTTTTTTTTTTTTTTTTTTTTTTTTTTTTTTTTTTTTTTTTTTTTTTTTTTTTTTTTTTTTTTTTTTTTTTTTTTTTTTTTTTTTTTTTTTTTTTTTTTTTTTTTTTTTTTTTTTTTTTTTTTTTTTTTTTTTTTTTTTTTTTTTTTTTTTTTTTTTTTTTTTTTTTTTTTTTTTTTTTTTTTTTTTTTTTTTTTTTTTTTTTTTTTTTTTTTTTTTTTTTTTTTTTTTTTTTTTTTTTTTTTTTTTTTTTTTTTTTTTTTTTTTTTTTTTTTTTTTTTTTTTTTTTTTTTTTTTTTTTTTTTTTTTTTTTTTTTTTTTTTTTTTTTTTTTTTTTTTTTTTTTTTTTTTTTTTTTTTTTTTTTTTTTTTTTTTTTTTTTTTTTTTTTTTTTTTTTTTTTTTTTTTTTTTTTTTTTTTTTTTTTTTTTTTTTTTTTTTTTTTTTTTTTTTTTTTTTTTTTTTTTTTTTTTTTTTTTTTTTTTTTTTTTTTTTTTTTTTTTTTTTTTTTTTTTTTTTTTTTTTTTTTTTTTTTTTTTTTTTTTTTTTTTTTTTTTTTTTTTTTTTTTTTTTTTTTTTTTTTTTTTTTTTTTTTTTTTTTTTTTTTTTTTTTTTTTTTTTTTTTTTTTTTTTTTTTTTTTTTTTTTTTTTTTTTTTTTTTTTTTTTTTTTTTTTTTTTTTTTTTTTTTTTTTTTTTTTTTTTTTTTTTTTTTTTTTTTTTTTTTTTTTTTTTTTTTTTTTTTTTTTTTTTTTTTTTTTTTTTTTTTTTTTTTTTTTTTTTTTTTTTTTTTTTTTTTTTTTTTTTTTTTTTTTTTTTTTTTTTTTTTTTTTTTTTTTTTTTTTTTTTTTTTTTTTTTTTTTTTTTTTTTTTTTTTTTTTTTTTTTTTTTTTTTTTTTTTTTTTTTTTTTTTTTTTTTTTTTTTTTTTTTTTTTTTTTTTTTTTTTTTTTTTTTTTTTTTTTTTTTTTTTTTTTTTTTTTTTTTTTTTTTTTTTTTTTTTTTTTTTTTTTTTTTTTTTTTTTTTTTTTTTTTTTTTTTTTTTTTTTTTTTTTTTTTTTTTTTTTTTTTTTTTTTTTTTTTTTTTTTTTTTTTTTTTTTTTTTTTTTTTTTTTTTTTTTTTTTTTTTTTTTTTTTTTTTTTTTTTTTTTTTTTTTTTTTTTTTTTTTTTTTTTTTTTTTTTTTTTTTTTTTTTTTTTTTTTTTTTTTTTTTTTTTTTTTTTTTTTTTTTTTTTTTTTTTTTTTTTTTTTTTTTTTTTTTTTTTTTTTTTTTTTTTTTTTTTTTTTTTTTTTTTTTTTTTTTTTTTTTTTTTTTTTTTTTTTTTTTTTTTTTTTTTTTTTTTTTTTTTTTTTTTTTTTTTTTTTTTTTTTTTTTTTTTTTTTTTTTTTTTTTTTTTTTTTTTTTTTTTTTTTTTTTTTTTTTTTTTTTTTTTTTTTTTTTTTTTTTTTTTTTTTTTTTTTTTTTTTTTTTTTTTTTTTTTTTTTTTTTTTTTTTTTTTTTTTTTTTTTTTTTTTTTTTTTTTTTTTTTTTTTTTTTTTTTTTTTTTTTTTTTTTTTTTTTTTTTTTTTTTTTTTTTTTTTTTTTTTTTTTTTTTTTTTTTTTTTTTTTTTTTTTTTTTTTTTTTTTTTTTTTTTTTTTTTTTTTTTTTTTTTTTTTTTTTTTTTTTTTTTTTTTTTTTTTTTTTTTTTTTTTTTTTTTTTTTTTTTTTTTTTTTTTTTTTTTTTTTTTTTTTTTTTTTTTTTTTTTTTTTTTTTTTTTTTTTTTTTTTTTTTTTTTTTTTTTTTTTTTTTTTTTTTTTTTTTTTTTTTTTTTTTTTTTTTTTTTTTTTTTTTTTTTTTTTTTTTTTTTTTTTTTTTTTTTTTTTTTTTTTTTTTTTTTTTTTTTTTTTTTTTTTTTTTTTTTTTTTTTTTTTTTTTTTTTTTTTTTTTTTTTTTTTTTTTTTTTTTTTTTTTTTTTTTTTTTTTTTTTTTTTTTTTTTTTTTTTTTTTTTTTTTTTTTTTTTTTTTTTTTTTTTTTTTTTTTTTTTTTTTTTTTTTTTTTTTTTTTTTTTTTTTTTTTTTTTTTTTTTTTTTTTTTTTTTTTTTTTTTTTTTTTTTTTTTTTTTTTTTTTTTTTTTTTTTTTTTTTTTTTTTTTTTTTTTTTTTTTTTTTTTTTTTTTTTTTTTTTTTTTTTTTTTTTTTTTTTTTTTTTTTTTTTTTTTTTTTTTTTTTTTTTTTTTTTTTTTTTTTTTTTTTTTTTTTTTTTTTTTTTTTTTTTTTTTTTTTTTTTTTTTTTTTTTTTTTTTTTTTTTTTTTTTTTTTTTTTTTTTTTTTTTTTTTTTTTTTTTTTTTTTTTTTTTTTTTTTTTTTTTTTTTTTTTTTTTTTTTTTTTTTTTTTTTTTTTTTTTTTTTTTTTTTTTTTTTTTTTTTTTTTTTTTTTTTTTTTTTTTTTTTTTTTTTTTTTTTTTTTTTTTTTTTTTTTTTTTTTTTTTTTTTTTTTTTTTTTTTTTTTTTTTTTTTTTTTTTTTTTTTTTTTTTTTTTTTTTTTTTTTTTTTTTTTTTTTTTTTTTTTTTTTTTTTTTTTTTTTTTTTTTTTTTTTTTTTTTTTTTTTTTTTTTTTTTTTTTTTTTTTTTTTTTTTTTTTTTTTTTTTTTTTTTTTTTTTTTTTTTTTTTTTTTTTTTTTTTTTTTTTTTTTTTTTTTTTTTTTTTTTTTTTTTTTTTTTTTTTTTTTTTTTTTTTTTTTTTTTTTTTTTTTTTTTTTTTTTTTTTTTTTTTTTTTTTTTTTTTTTTTTTTTTTTTTTTTTTTTTTTTTTTTTTTTTTTTTTTTTTTTTTTTTTTTTTTTTTTTTTTTTTTTTTTTTTTTTTTTTTTTTTTTTTTTTTTTTTTTTTTTTTTTTTTTTTTTTTTTTTTTTTTTTTTTTTTTTTTTTTTTTTTTTTTTTTTTTTTTTTTTTTTTTTTTTTTTTTTTTTTTTTTTTTTTTTTTTTTTTTTTTTTTTTTTTTTTTTTTTTTTTTTTTTTTTTTTTTTTTTTTTTTTTTTTTTTTTTTTTTTTTTTTTTTTTTTTTTTTTTTTTTTTTTTTTTTTTTTTTTTTTTTTTTTTTTTTTTTTTTTTTTTTTTTTTTTTTTTTTTTTTTTTTTTTTTTTTTTTTTTTTTTTTTTTTTTTTTTTTTTTTTTTTTTTTTTTTTTTTTTTTTTTTTTTTTTTTTTTTTTTTTTTTTTTTTTTTTTTTTTTTTTTTTTTTTTTTTTTTTTTTTTTTTTTTTTTTTTTTTTTTTTTTTTTTTTTTTTTTTTTTTTTTTTTTTTTTTTTTTTTTTTTTTTTTTTTTTTTTTTTTTTTTTTTTTTTTTTTTTTTTTTTTTTTTTTTTTTTTTTTTTTTTTTTTTTTTTTTTTTTTTTTTTTTTTTTTTTTTTTTTTTTTTTTTTTTTTTTTTTTTTTTTTTTTTTTTTTTTTTTTTTTTTTTTTTTTTTTTTTTTTTTTTTTTTTTTTTTTTTTTTTTTTTTTTTTTTTTTTTTTTTTTTTTTTTTTTTTTTTTTTTTTTTTTTTTTTTTTTTTTTTTTTTTTTTTTTTTTTTTTTTTTTTTTTTTTTTTTTTTTTTTTTTTTTTTTTTTTTTTTTTTTTTTTTTTTTTTTTTTTTTTTTTTTTTTTTTTTTTTTTTTTTTTTTTTTTTTTTTTTTTTTTTTTTTTTTTTTTTTTTTTTTTTTTTTTTTTTTTTTTTTTTTTTTTTTTTTTTTTTTTTTTTTTTTTTTTTTTTTTTTTTTTTTTTTTTTTTTTTTTTTTTTTTTTTTTTTTTTTTTTTTTTTTTTTTTTTTTTTTTTTTTTTTTTTTTTTTTTTTTTTTTTTTTTTTTTTTTTTTTTTTTTTTTTTTTTTTTTTTTTTTTTTTTTTTTTTTTTTTTTTTTTTTTTTTTTTTTTTTTTTTTTTTTTTTTTTTTTTTTTTTTTTTTTTTTTTTTTTTTTTTTTTTTTTTTTTTTTTTTTTTTTTTTTTTTTTTTTTTTTTTTTTTTTTTTTTTTTTTTTTTTTTTTTTTTTTTTTTTTTTTTTTTTTTTTTTTTTTTTTTTTTTTTTTTTTTTTTTTTTTTTTTTTTTTTTTTTTTTTTTTTTTTTTTTTTTTTTTTTTTTTTTTTTTTTTTTTTTTTTTTTTTTTTTTTTTTTTTTTTTTTTTTTTTTTTTTTTTTTTTTTTTTTTTTTTTTTTTTTTTTTTTTTTTTTTTTTTTTTTTTTTTTTTTTTTTTTTTTTTTTTTTTTTTTTTTTTTTTTTTTTTTTTTTTTTTTTTTTTTTTTTTTTTTTTTTTTTTTTTTTTTTTTTTTTTTTTTTTTTTTTTTTTTTTTTTTTTTTTTTTTTTTTTTTTTTTTTTTTTTTTTTTTTTTTTTTTTTTTTTTTTTTTTTTTTTTTTTTTTTTTTTTTTTTTTTTTTTTTTTTTTTTTTTTTTTTTTTTTTTTTTTTTTTTTTTTTTTTTTTTTTTTTTTTTTTTTTTTTTTTTTTTTTTTTTTTTTTTTTTTTTTTTTTTTTTTTTTTTTTTTTTTTTTTTTTTTTTTTTTTTTTTTTTTTTTTTTTTTTTTTTTTTTTTTTTTTTTTTTTTTTTTTTTTTTTTTTTTTTTTTTTTTTTTTTTTTTTTTTTTTTTTTTTTTTTTTTTTTTTTTTTTTTTTTTTTTTTTTTTTTTTTTTTTTTTTTTTTTTTTTTTTTTTTTTTTTTTTTTTTTTTTTTTTTTTTTTTTTTTTTTTTTTTTTTTTTTTTTTTTTTTTTTTTTTTTTTTTTTTTTTTTTTTTTTTTTTTTTTTTTTTTTTTTTTTTTTTTTTTTTTTTTTTTTTTTTTTTTTTTTTTTTTTTTTTTTTTTTTTTTTTTTTTTTTTTTTTTTTTTTTTTTTTTTTTTTTTTTTTTTTTTTTTTTTTTTTTTTTTTTTTTTTTTTTTTTTTTTTTTTTTTTTTTTTTTTTTTTTTTTTTTTTTTTTTTTTTTTTTTTTTTTTTTTTTTTTTTTTTTTTTTTTTTTTTTTTTTTTTTTTTTTTTTTTTTTTTTTTTTTTTTTTTTTTTTTTTTTTTTTTTTTTTTTTTTTTTTTTTTTTTTTTTTTTTTTTTTTTTTTTTTTTTTTTTTTTTTTTTTTTTTTTTTTTTTTTTTTTTTTTTTTTTTTTTTTTTTTTTTTTTTTTTTTTTTTTTTTTTTTTTTTTTTTTTTTTTTTTTTTTTTTTTTTTTTTTTTTTTTTTTTTTTTTTTTTTTTTTTTTTTTTTTTTTTTTTTTTTTTTTTTTTTTTTTTTTTTTTTTTTTTTTTTTTTTTTTTTTTTTTTTTTTTTTTTTTTTTTTTTTTTTTTTTTTTTTTTTTTTTTTTTTTTTTTTTTTTTTTTTTTTTTTTTTTTTTTTTTTTTTTTTTTTTTTTTTTTTTTTTTTTTTTTTTTTTTTTTTTTTTTTTTTTTTTTTTTTTTTTTTTTTTTTTTTTTTTTTTTTTTTTTTTTTTTTTTTTTTTTTTTTTTTTTTTTTTTTTTTTTTTTTTTTTTTTTTTTTTTTTTTTTTTTTTTTTTTTTTTTTTTTTTTTTTTTTTTTTTTTTTTTTTTTTTTTTTTTTTTTTTTTTTTTTTTTTTTTTTTTTTTTTTTTTTTTTTTTTTTTTTTTTTTTTTTTTTTTTTTTTTTTTTTTTTTTTTTTTTTTTTTTTTTTTTTTTTTTTTTTTTTTTTTTTTTTTTTTTTTTTTTTTTTTTTTTTTTTTTTTTTTTTTTTTTTTTTTTTTTTTTTTTTTTTTTTTTTTTTTTTTTTTTTTTTTTTTTTTTTTTTTTTTTTTTTTTTTTTTTTTTTTTTTTTTTTTTTTTTTTTTTTTTTTTTTTTTTTTTTTTTTTTTTTTTTTTTTTTTTTTTTTTTTTTTTTTTTTTTTTTTTTTTTTTTTTTTTTTTTTTTTTTTTTTTTTTTTTTTTTTTTTTTTTTTTTTTTTTTTTTTTTTTTTTTTTTTTTTTTTTTTTTTTTTTTTTTTTTTTTTTTTTTTTTTTTTTTTTTTTTTTTTTTTTTTTTTTTTTTTTTTTTTTTTTTTTTTTTTTTTTTTTTTTTTTTTTTTTTTTTTTTTTTTTTTTTTTTTTTTTTTTTTTTTTTTTTTTTTTTTTTTTTTTTTTTTTTTTTTTTTTTTTTTTTTTTTTTTTTTTTTTTTTTTTTTTTTTTTTTTTTTTTTTTTTTTTTTTTTTTTTTTTTTTTTTTTTTTTTTTTTTTTTTTTTTTTTTTTTTTTTTTTTTTTTTTTTTTTTTTTTTTTTTTTTTTTTTTTTTTTTTTTTTTTTTTTTTTTTTTTTTTTTTTTTTTTTTTTTTTTTTTTTTTTTTTTTTTTTTTTTTTTTTTTTTTTTTTTTTTTTTTTTTTTTTTTTTTTTTTTTTTTTTTTTTTTTTTTTTTTTTTTTTTTTTTTTTTTTTTTTTTTTTTTTTTTTTTTTTTTTTTTTTTTTTTTTTTTTTTTTTTTTTTTTTTTTTTTTTTTTTTTTTTTTTTTTTTTTTTTTTTTTTTTTTTTTTTTTTTTTTTTTTTTTTTTTTTTTTTTTTTTTTTTTTTTTTTTTTTTTTTTTTTTTTTTTTTTTTTTTTTTTTTTTTTTTTTTTTTTTTTTTTTTTTTTTTTTTTTTTTTTTTTTTTTTTTTTTTTTTTTTTTTTTTTTTTTTTTTTTTTTTTTTTTTTTTTTTTTTTTTTTTTTTTTTTTTTTTTTTTTTTTTTTTTTTTTTTTTTTTTTTTTTTTTTTTTTTTTTTTTTTTTTTTTTTTTTTTTTTTTTTTTTTTTTTTTTTTTTTTTTTTTTTTTTTTTTTTTTTTTTTTTTTTTTTTTTTTTTTTTTTTTTTTTTTTTTTTTTTTTTTTTTTTTTTTTTTTTTTTTTTTTTTTTTTTTTTTTTTTTTTTTTTTTTTTTTTTTTTTTTTTTTTTTTTTTTTTTTTTTTTTTTTTTTTTTTTTTTTTTTTTTTTTTTTTTTTTTTTTTTTTTTTTTTTTTTTTTTTTTTTTTTTTTTTTTTTTTTTTTTTTTTTTTTTTTTTTTTTTTTTTTTTTTTTTTTTTTTTTTTTTTTTTTTTTTTTTTTTTTTTTTTTTTTTTTTTTTTTTTTTTTTTTTTTTTTTTTTTTTTTTTTTTTTTTTTTTTTTTTTTTTTTTTTTTTTTTTTTTTTTTTTTTTTTTTTTTTTTTTTTTTTTTTTTTTTTTTTTTTTTTTTTTTTTTTTTTTTTTTTTTTTTTTTTTTTTTTTTTTTTTTTTTTTTTTTTTTTTTTTTTTTTTTTTTTTTTTTTTTTTTTTTTTTTTTTTTTTTTTTTTTTTTTTTTTTTTTTTTTTTTTTTTTTTTTTTTTTTTTTTTTTTTTTTTTTTTTTTTTTTTTTTTTTTTTTTTTTTTTTTTTTTTTTTTTTTTTTTTTTTTTTTTTTTTTTTTTTTTTTTTTTTTTTTTTTTTTTTTTTTTTTTTTTTTTTTTTTTTTTTTTTTTTTTTTTTTTTTTTTTTTTTTTTTTTTTTTTTTTTTTTTTTTTTTTTTTTTTTTTTTTTTTTTTTTTTTTTTTTTTTTTTTTTTTTTTTTTTTTTTTTTTTTTTTTTTTTTTTTTTTTTTTTTTTTTTTTTTTTTTTTTTTTTTTTTTTTTTTTTTTTTTTTTTTTTTTTTTTTTTTTTTTTTTTTTTTTTTTTTTTTTTTTTTTTTTTTTTTTTTTTTTTTTTTTTTTTTTTTTTTTTTTTTTTTTTTTTTTTTTTTTTTTTTTTTTTTTTTTTTTTTTTTTTTTTTTTTTTTTTTTTTTTTTTTTTTTTTTTTTTTTTTTTTTTTTTTTTTTTTTTTTTTTTTTTTTTTTTTTTTTTTTTTTTTTTTTTTTTTTTTTTTTTTTTTTTTTTTTTTTTTTTTTTTTTTTTTTTTTTTTTTTTTTTTTTTTTTTTTTTTTTTTTTTTTTTTTTTTTTTTTTTTTTTTTTTTTTTTTTTTTTTTTTTTTTTTTTTTTTTTTTTTTTTTTTTTTTTTTTTTTTTTTTTTTTTTTTTTTTTTTTTTTTTTTTTTTTTTTTTTTTTTTTTTTTTTTTTTTTTTTTTTTTTTTTTTTTTTTTTTTTTTTTTTTTTTTTTTTTTTTTTTTTTTTTTTTTTTTTTTTTTTTTTTTTTTTTTTTTTTTTTTTTTTTTTTTTTTTTTTTTTTTTTTTTTTTTTTTTTTTTTTTTTTTTTTTTTTTTTTTTTTTTTTTTTTTTTTTTTTTTTTTTTTTTTTTTTTTTTTTTTTTTTTTTTTTTTTTTTTTTTTTTTTTTTTTTTTTTTTTTTTTTTTTTTTTTTTTTTTTTTTTTTTTTTTTTTTTTTTTTTTTTTTTTTTTTTTTTTTTTTTTTTTTTTTTTTTTTTTTTTTTTTTTTTTTTTTTTTTTTTTTTTTTTTTTTTTTTTTTTTTTTTTTTTTTTTTTTTTTTTTTTTTTTTTTTTTTTTTTTTTTTTTTTTTTTTTTTTTTTTTTTTTTTTTTTTTTTTTTTTTTTTTTTTTTTTTTTTTTTTTTTTTTTTTTTTTTTTTTTTTTTTTTTTTTTTTTTTTTTTTTTTTTTTTTTTTTTTTTTTTTTTTTTTTTTTTTTTTTTTTTTTTTTTTTTTTTTTTTTTTTTTTTTTTTTTTTTTTTTTTTTTTTTTTTTTTTTTTTTTTTTTTTTTTTTTTTTTTTTTTTTTTTTTTTTTTTTTTTTTTTTTTTTTTTTTTTTTTTTTTTTTTTTTTTTTTTTTTTTTTTTTTTTTTTTTTTTTTTTTTTTTTTTTTATTTTTTTTTTTTTTTTTTTTTTTTTTTTTTTATTTTTTTTTTTTTTTTTTTTTTTTTTTTTTTTTTTTTTTTTTTTTTTTTTTTTTTTTTTTTTTTTTTTTTTTTTTTTTTTTTTTTTTTTTTTTTTTTTAAATTATTTTTTTTTTTTTTATTTTTTTTTTTTTTTTTTTTTTTTTTTTTTTTTTTTTTTTTTTTATTTTTTTTTTTTTTTTTTTTTTTTTTTTTTTTTTTTTTTTTTTTTTTTTTTTTTTTTTTTTTTTTTTTTTTTTTTTTTTTATTTTTTTTTTTTTTTTTTTTTTTTTTTTTTTTTTTTTTTTTTTTTTTTTTTTTTTTTTTTTTTTTTTTTTTTTTTTTTTTTTTTTTTTTTTTTTTTTTTTTTTTTTTTTTTTTTTTTTTTTTTTTTTTTTTTTTTTTTTTTTTTTTTTTTTTTTTTATTTTTTTTTTTTTTTTTTTTTTTTTTTTTTTTTTTTTTTTTTTTTTTTTTTTTTTTTTTTTTTTTTTTTTTTTTTTTTTTTTTTTTTTTTTATTTTTTTTTTTTTTTTTTTTTTTTTTTTTTTTTTTTTTTTTTTTTTTTTTTTTTTTTTTTTTTTTTTTTTTTTTTTTTTTTTTTTTTTTTTTTTTTTTTTTTTTTTTTTTTTTTTTTTTTTTTTTTTTTTTTTTTTTTTTTTTTTTTTTTTTTTTTTTTTTTTTTTTTTTTTTTTTTTTTTTTTTTTTTTTTTTTTTTTTTTTTTTTTTTTTTTTTTTTTTTTTTTTTTTTTTATTTTTTTTTTTTTTTTTTTTTTTTTTTTTTTTTTTTTTTTTTTTTTTTTTTTTTTTTTTTTTTTTTTTTTTTTTTTTTTTTTTTTTTTTTTTTTTTTTTTTTTTTTTTTTTTTTTTTTTTTTTTTTTTTTTTTTTTTTTTTTTTTTTTTTTTTTTTTTTTTTTTTTTTTTTTTTTTTTTTTTTTTTTTTTTTTTTTTTTTTTTTTTTTTTTTTTTTTTTTTTTTTTTTTTTTTTTTTTTTTTTTTTTTTTTTTTTTTTTTTTTTTTTTTTTTTTTTTTTTTTTTTTTTTTTTTTTTTTTTTTTTATTTTTTTTTTTTTTTTTTTTATTTTTTTTTTTTTTTTTTTTTTTTTTATTTTTTTTTTTTTTTTTTTTTTTTTTTTTTTTTTTTTTTTTTTTTTTTTTTTTTTTTTTTTTTTTTTTTTTTTTTTTTTTTTTTTATATTTTTTTTTTTTTTTTTTTTTTTTTTTTTTTTTTTTTTTATTTTTTTTTTTTTTTTTTTTTTTTTTTTTTTAAATTTTTTTTTTTTTTTTTTTTTTTTTTTTTTTTTTTTTTATTTTTTACTTTTAGGGAAATAATTTGGATAATCATAAGTTTTTTTAGTTTACCTATGCAACATAAATATAGCCTTCAAATTTTATTTTTTACTAAAAATAATAATCCTGTAGGAGATTTTTAAAATATTTTTTTTTTTTTTGGTGTTTTTTTTTGTAGATAATGATGCAGATTCAACTTTTGGGTCTTCAACTTTTTTTTTGATCTAGTAATATTCAATTTTTTTTTGGAAGCAAATGCCTTACCTTCATTATTCATGGATTCCCCTAAAAGAGTTCAAATTTATAAGATTTTCAAGGCATACACATGACTCACGATAAGAATAAAAAAATTCAATTTAAGAAAAGGATTGGGTTCTCATTCATTCATAGTGGACAAACAGTAAATAATCATTCTTAGTAGGATGTCACGATAAAACTTGTAAAATTAATTTAATATGTTGAAGCATCACAAGCAAGGTGTTCATTTCCTAAAGCAAGCCATATAGTTCTTAAGGTGGGGTATGCATTTCCTCAGGTAGGTTATGAATTTCCTTAGGCAAGATGTGCATTTCTTGAGGTAGTGCATGCATTTCTTGAGATAAGGCACATATTTCCTGAGGTAGGGCATGCATGTCTTGAGGCAAGACATGAATTTACTAATGCATGGAATACATTTCATGAGGTAGCATTTCCTAAGACAGGGAGTGCATTTCCTAAGACAAAACAAACCAACAAATGCTCTTCCAAACTACATCACATTTGTGGGTATTTTTTCTGCATGTAAACCCGTTTATCAATTTTACATGATTGATGTCCTAAGTGTTATATTCTCCCATATCTCCCTTAGTTATTTTTTCTAAATTTTAAACTCCTTGAAATGAGAATTTACCTCTAAAGTTTGCATACTTGAAGTTATGTGGCTCTCACTTTACTCCAAAAGTCCCATAGCATTCATTCTAAACCTCTAATTTGAAACTCCTTCAAATGAGCATTTATCTTCGAAGTCAACCCTCCCAAAGTTCTCTAGAACTCACGTTATTAACGAAGTCCCATAGAAATCATCTTGCACCACTTTGAGACTTAGTTATATTTCAGATATGATAATCATGAAAATCCTTCATGTTGTCTTACAATTCAAAATTTTTGAAGTTCCACTAGTCTACAATATGTATATCATTAATGGCAACCGTTTCAAACACAACCATTTTTATGACTTCCCTGAATGTATCGTACATGTCATCGCCCATGTCATTCATCTAGTTGTTATCCCCCTCATTCATTTATTGTCACCCATGTTATCATCCATGTCTCGTCCAAGGCATTATCCACATATCATTCTTCTCACCTCGAACCCATGAAAAAATACCCTTTTCGAGGAAGTCTCCATTCCATCACATCACTCATCGTATTTTTTGTCATAACCTCCTCACTTGCCTTATGATATCCAAGTGGTAGTATCAACTAGTAATATAAGTTTTAAGCCTATACAATTAATCACTACGAACATATTCTTAATAAAACAGAAAATATACAATGGAAAATACACAAATTTACACATATTTTATCTTTGAAACCCATACCCATGATAACTAGTAAGTTTTTTTCATTATATTTTACGCATAGTTTTACAATACAATATAGATACAACTGGGTACATGAACCACCAATCCAACTGTAATTCCATAACTGAAACTACAAAACCATGGGAAAAACCACCATGCACCACAAAACTGTATTTAACAAAATCATGGGTCAAAAATTGGATGCAAAAAATGCCCAACAAATTTATTTTAGGGTGCTTACAAGTAGGGGGGTTAAAAAACCCCCCTTGGGACCCCCCTTTGTTCATTGTGCATATAAGTTGTTCAAAGAATATAATACATACCCACCAAATAAAATGAATTTTATTATATGCAACATAAGGCACATTTAGTAACTATGATGTACTAATCAATCCTCAATGAATGAAATATATTTTTATAAATGTCATCACCTATTCCTTAGGCTCGTAAGAACAAAGATTTCAACCAAACAAAGAAAGCCACATTGAGGTGACACAATCAACGCCTTGGGATGGAAATATGACACTTTAGTTGTTGCAAGCCTATAAGTTTTATTTTGAACAATCTCTGAAGGAGAAGACCAACAACCAAGTTTGCACATTAGGAATTGTACATGTAAGATGTATGTCTGCAGTTGGTGATTTCAAATAATCAATATCCTTGTGCACAAAGAAATTTAATAGAAAACAAAGGACAACTTAATTGGAAGAAGCTAGGTGGACACCAATTTATCTTATGCCTCATATGTTCAAAAGCATGTTGTGTCTTCCTATACCAATGAAAACTTTTAAAATTTCTGAAGCAAAATCTCTTCTAGATGCTCATGGTGGAGGAATTACTATTTTGAAGAATTTCTCACTGCACCCACAATTGATATAAATAGAAGGAATGAGGTATCATCACTGAATTGCCTATATAAAGAGCTAATACTTGAATATTTGCTCGAATTGATGGATGAGATTCAACTGATGAAGTTCCTGAATATGTTATGTATGTATTGTGTTCATGAAAAGGTCGCTTTTACTAGGATGAGATTATATAAAATGAGATATAATTTTCGCCTAAGGAAATATCATAGGGAAAAGACATTGTATATGTATTCTGATTTAGTTTATGAAATTGTATATGGTCATGCATTTAAGGAATTATGAAGGTCGAAGAATGTCAACTTCAAGAAAGACCCAATATATTTTTGGTATCATGCCTTGTGGAAGAATAAGACTCCTTTCAATTTCTATGAGATTCGAAGTTGATTCCTCCATGTGTTCTAGATAATGGTGTTTGTACCGATGGAGGAAAGAATATTGAAGGGAGCATATAAATTTATAAAGGAAATATTTGTTATGGAAGTAAATGGTGATGTTTCTTTTATGTGAATATTTGGGTTTCAGGGCAGATCTTTCTTGCTACCCTATTTTCTTTGTGACAACATTTTTGTCGTGCAAATATGTAGACAATGAAAGTATTGGTTCCACTTATTCCATCAAATAATAAACAATTTATTAATTTTCCTATTACAATAGGGGGATCATATTTATGATAAATTCCAATATCTAAATATTTTAACAACTCACAGATGTAGGAATCCTCAATCTTTGATGGTTTCAAACCAAATGGTTTATTTTCTACACATTTAATCTTTATTGGATACCCAAATATTTTTAATACAATGTCAATACTTGATGAAGGAGAAGAGGATAATAAAAAAACTATAATTAATGTACTTGAAGTTAATTTTTTTATAAGTAATGTACTTCAAGATGGTACTCATTCTCTTATGAGCACTAATGATCTTGACAAGAAGTGAGGATAGATAGCCAATAAACATAAGGTACCCAACTCTCCTAATTTATTACAAAGACTCTACTTCTATTTCAAGAAGTAAGACATGTACTTCCTTCGATTCTCATAAAAGGAAACCAACTTCTGGTAATTTTGGAGAAAGAGGAAATGATGTTTTCCCTAGGAAATTCGTTGAGAAATCACATATGATTTCTTCTAGTTCAAAAGGAAAGATCGATAATATTGGGAGGTCTAAATTTAAAATTTATAAAGTTCATGAAGATGTTGCCAATGAGATGGACATTCATGATGGTATTGTTATCCCTAATTGGGAATAACAATAGATGGTGGAAATCAAATATATTGTTGAGGAATTGAGTGAAAAAATAGTCACCTTTGAGGAAGAAACAATTACACTTTATCATGTGGATTTGAACCAAAATTAAAAAAAAAAACTACAAATTCAAAAGGTTAACTTAAAAAACAAAAAGGCTGTTGAAAAATGGAACTTTGAACTTGATTTCAAGGGTAATACATTCAAAGGCATTTGAGTTCCATGAAGCTACTAGAGATGCACTAAAATATTTCATTGTTGAGCAAGAGAAAGAGAATCTTGTTTCAAATATGTTTCCAAATCCATTGCATTCAAAAATATTTTGTGATCGATGTTTTGAACCCTCAACCATGGTTCATGGAAGATGAACCACAATTGAGGGTTTGAAACGTCAATCACAAAATATTCTTGAATGTGATGGATCTGGAAACCTATTTGAAGCAAGATATTAATCACAAAAGTTTGAAATCTGAAATCATCAACCTGCACAGAAATAAAATCTCCAATTGAAGAATTGAATAAAAGAATTGGAGGATGTTGTTATACCCTGACCCCTATTCCCACAACTCATATCTTATATGAAACCTATTCAAAACACTAAGGATATGCATGAATTGAATATGAGTTCAAAGGAGGAATAAGACTATTCAATGCTATCAAAACATATGTTGTTGATACTATTTATAAGAGGATTCATATAATCCTAGAAATCTTGGAACTTTCTACATATTCCAATATTATTTCCAACATAATCACAAATTGGAGGAAGTCCTCGGAGAAGGACTTACAAAATGATGAATTTTTTTATGAGGAAGAAATAAATGTTTTGCCTCTAAAGTTTGCCTCTAAAGTTTCAAATATAAATATTTCCTAGGTCAAGGAGTAGGAAATCCCTTCAAGAAATTGTTTAAAGCAAATAAAGGCATGTTAGTTGAGGAAAACCAATTGTACAAAAGAAATTATTTATGACGTTGAAAATATTACTTTTAAAGAAAAATGAGATATTATTAAGACTTGTTGATATTGTTAAATAATTAGGCAACCCACGTCTCGTAGTGGACTCCACATTTCTCACCAAAGATAGAATGTGAGAACAACTTGACATATTAAAAATGTCTTGGGAAGATGAATGTATGAATTGAATGAATTCTCAAAATAAGAAATTGAAAAGTGGATATTCCACTTTATGAATAAAAATTAAGACTATGATGAAATGGTGCAACAAATAGGATTTGAAGTTATAAATTTGGTGGTTGAACTATTCCAACTCAAGATTAGAGAAGAAACATTAGTTGCACCATTATAAGAACATATTAATGAATGGTTAAAGAAATCTTAAGTTAGTATAACTAATCTAGATCTTCAAGAAACATGTGTGACCATTAGGGTACGAAAATGAGCAACGTAAAATGAGGATGAACCACATTAGTTGGTTCGAAACGTCGACTAAATATCCACTATGTGATTAATCTGTAAGACAAACTTATTATTATTATATAATGATTTCACCAACAAGTTACTAAGAGGGTGATCCCTTCAGCAATCATGAGTAGCGATTTCATTCATCCTTCAAGTTTTAATTTTCTCCATCTTAGTTTTGAGTCATTTCATCCTTTTGTATTGCAAACCATGGCAATATTTTGGGTTGGCTCCTAATTGTTCCTTTTTTGTCTTGTAGGTATTCTCATCTAATTTATGGTCCACTGGAGCCCCAATCCCAACCATTTATTAGCAAATACATTATTTTTCATACATTATAAACTCTTTTTTTTCTAAAAGGCTCACAGAGAACTACATGAAGCCCTTAACGAATTATGTCAAATTTTTAAGTCTAAGTAGGATTTCAAGTTGGCGTTCCATATTTTTTCTTTTGGTCTTAATTGAATTATCATTATAGGTTGTCTTCCAATGAGGTCATGTTATATTTTTCTTGCAAATTGATGTGCTTTACATTATATTGTTGAAGACGATGTGCTCAAAAATTCACTTGAAGTGATGTCAATGTTTTTCCTTTTAAATGACATGGTCCTTTCTGAAGTCAATGTATTATTTTCTTTTTTCTAGAGGGAAAAAACCATAATTTCCATTCTTTTAAAAAAAACACCCCTTTGCTTGCATATACCCAGACTTGGATCCTAGTGCTAATAATATATCATGTGAGGACTACAACATGTCATAAAAACTTGTTAATATACTATTAGTTGATAGACACTTACATTTACAAAAATAAATAGCATCACACGTTGTCATGACAAGGCCAAACTGGTTGTTCCTGGGTGGCCTTGACATAAAAACCATCGTGTTAAAAAACTAGAGCCTATCCCATATAATAACATTTCAACAAAAAAGACCCATTAAAAAAGTTATGATATCATTATGCATTATATATAAAATGTGAATGAAAAGATACAAAATAGGTTTAATTATGGGTAGCTAGTTCAATGAACAACCTCTGGTAGTGTTCATATGAAGAATCTTCCAACTTCTCACATATATGCCACTGATATTGGTCCATGTCTAATCCTGCTTTGGAAAGTCTATCCGCCAAACCATTATACTCCCTGTATATATGTGAACAGACAAAAAAAGGATAATGAGTATTTAAGATGCCATATGTCTTCAAGGATAGGCCTTAAGATGAGATTCCTGCATACTTGAATCAGGTTTAACCAATTTAATACAAGCATAGAGTAGCCATAAATTTGAGGTTGAGTGCACCCATTTTCCTTGACAAACACCATTAATTTTTTACAAGCCAACAACTTGGCCACATTATTCTTTCCCAAGCCAAAGTCCATTTTGGCATGAAAGGAGTGTGTATTAGATAGATAGAAGTATCCACCACCACTCTTGGTGGATAATTCACTATAATTTCCATTGAAAAAAGTGGATGGATTTGAGTGGCCCAAGGACTCATTAACAATAAGTTTGGGAGGTGCAATGCCTTTTTCCTGAGAAATGGCCCAGAATGTAACAACCCTGGTCAAAAATCCATGTAAAAATATATAAGGCCACAGTGATGAGATACATATTCCAAGATGAATGGTGAGAAAAAACATCCTAGTAGGTGTTCATTCGGTTATTATGGCTAAGGAAATTGGAAAAGGAAATGGAAAAGGCTTTGGAAAGTAAAAGTAGCATTTATTGGCATTTTATTTATGAAAATAATGGGAATTAGGAGAAAAGGGAGGTGGAAGGTCATAGGTTGCACATGAAGAGGAAAATGAAGGAAAATAATGGAACATGAAGGAAATAGATGCCTCATTGATAAAAAGGCTTCTGAGGATCAATGGGCAAGGCTTGGTCAGTGTAAGCTTGGTTAGTTAAGTTTAGTTTTTGAGCTCTCTCATTATTCTCTCTCTCTCTCTCTCATACTTTTGGACACTTATAGTTTTCTTGGAGCACTCTTGGAGAGTGTGGCATACTTGGAGTTTTGGAGCAAGAAGGCAAAGGAAGAGCAGGAAAGTACAAGAAGACATAGAGATTAGTATCTATAGTGGGTTTTTATTGCAGGTACCGAGTTGTATGTATGTGTTCCTCACTAGTTTTGGAATTCATGGCATATGCATGTGGATTATTGGTCATGATTTGTCACTGGCATGGAGGATTGTCTAGATTGACAGTGGATTGCCTAGCCTTGCCATTTTCCTGGATAGACATATCGATTGTGGGTTTATTTTCCTTGTTTGTTTTGGTTGGTTATCATGTTTCCTTAGCTTGGTTGAGTTATTAGTTCTTGGAAGCCCTAGTTGGACAAATTCTTTGGAGCCCTGTAACAACTTGGGTTGAGTTGCTAGTCCTAGAAGCCTTGTTTGGAAAAATGCTTTGGAATCCCTTGGTGGGTTGAGTTACTAGTCCTGAAAGCCCTTGTTGGACAAACGCTCTAGAAGCCTAGTGACAACTGTGGGTTGAGTTACTAGTCCTGGAAGCCTTGGTTGGAAAAATGCTTTGGAATCCCTTGGTGGGTTGAGTTACTAGTCCTGAAAGCCCTGGTTGGACAAACGCTCTAGAAGCCCAGTGACAACTGTGGGTTGAGTTACTAGTCCTGGAAGCCTTGGTTGGAACAAATGCTTTGGAAGCCCTAGAAGGCTTGGATAGAGACCAATCTGATGATGGTTTTGTGATGTCCGACCATGAGGTTGAATCACTATTTGATGGGTTGAGGTGGATGGCCTTTGGAAACCCTAGATGGTTTTAGATTGATTTGTTCTATGAGATCCCACATTCATGCTTAGAATATGGCACGGGGTTGAATGGCTGAAGAGAGATTTGGCTTAGCCATTCTACGGTCGGGTGGAACGTGGAAGTACCATCCTGGGTTTAGATTTTTCATCGTTAATATGAGGTTATCTCTCCTTGTTATCTCATGAGTAATATAGTGGTTTATATGTGGATCATAAGGCTAATTTATCCTTGGTCTTTCTGTTGTTATTATGCTGGTAATGATAATGTATTATGACAGTAGCTATGTATGGTTCTCATCATGTTTTTACTTGTATATGAATGAACAATGTATCTATGGCCTAATGGATGAAACTAAAGCTAAAGTGACAAGGAAACAATGCCTCATAGTGAATCTTAGATAAGTTTGGGACCCTTATGCTCAGATCTGTTATTTACACATGTAGATTACATATTCATGATATGTTTGACAAAATGCTTGTCATGGCTAGTAGGGGTCTAGTCAAGGTATTATTCAAGTAATTTCATTAGTACTATTATTTTGACTTTATCTTATTGTTTTAAAGGTGTCATTCAATTATGGGCAGTGACCTAGGCTCTGGGCTTGAAAATGTGACTTAAATCCCTGGGACACTATCACACAACTGAGCAAAATAGTCCCCAGACGCTGGCTTGTAGGCCTATGAGAGCGTCCAGAGGTCCCTGGACATTGGCATGCCCATAACATGAGAGCATCCAGAGGTCAAGTGGTCCAAAATCTCAGTGGGACCCAAGGGTTGGTTGGAAACAAGGCTGGATTGGTTCTTGAGGGTCCTATTGCTTATGTTGAATGGCTATATGGTGTATTTCCATTAGTTCCACTTTCTTAACATGATGTAGGAGATCAAATCATATAATAGTGGCCTCACGTCGCATGTTTTCCCCAACTGGCTAATTTATTTGGTAGATGTGGGAGGTGGGTGTTACAAAGTGGTATCAGAACATGGTTCACCCCTTAGACTAGATGGGTGATGTGTTGGTCATGCATTCATGTCGGTTGAATATGTGTTGCTTATGCTTGTAGTCCATGTGCTTGTGGCATTTGCATGGTGTCAATCATGGTTGTAGTGATGTCTCCATGTGAAGGTTAATGGTGATGTTGTGGAATGTGTCGTCATGAGTGTATGGTTGCATATGCATGTCAGGTCTATATGTTATTTTGCATGCATTGTCATGGTTATGGTTATGCATGTATGGTAGGTCAAACATACATTGTGAGGTCATTGTATGAAATTAGGTCATCATGATGTTGTTGGTGGCTATGATGCTAATGTGTTGGTGGAGATAGAGCAGGAGATGTAGATCATCAAAGTGAAGTTGCAGCATTGGACCTAGAGGAAAGAGCATGTTGTCATACATGTTTTTATGTTGGGCATGCATTTATGTAGGTTAAGGATTGTTATATGCATTATGGTTATGTGTATGTCTTTCATTCTATTGACGTTATGGATACATACATGATAGATGCTAGTTGATTAGTGTATTCATATGCACATTTGTCGGATACTCATGAATATTAGTAACCTATGTTTGTATGCATTGCTAGCATTGTCTTATGTTAGATAACTTGATGATTGTGTTATATGTTGTTGATGAGCATATCATAGAATAACTTGTTGTTTTTATATGATAATTAGTTAATGATTAGGGTTATTGCATTAATATATTGATGTTTTATGTATCATGCTAAATTGGATTGGCCTATGCAGATGGTTAGGGTTATGACATTCAGATATGAGTCGACTTATTTGTGACATTGTGTTGTACTAATCTAGACTGATCGTACATAAGCGATTGTTATGCATGAATGACAAATGTTTATGAACTTATGATGTGAACAAGTTAGTCAGTTACTATTATGGATACCATGAAATTATTTGTGTTTGATCTAATGTGTTGTGAAGTTATATCGTGCTCACTAGATTGATTATGCAGACAAGATAGCCTCCACTAAGATACATCAAGATATGAGCTTGCTTATGTCATCTACTTTGTGCTTGAATGCTTGACTATGTCGTTTATTTGGTGTTTGAGTGTTTGGTGTCTATTATGTCATCTATCTATTGTCTGAATGTTTGATTAATTGAATGATATGAGTACGTATCTATAAGATTTCTTGCCAAAATTATCTTGTTTTAAGATGGTTGTACTAACACATATGTTTTGAGATAGTTGATATGTAATTGAATGTACGTAGTTGATAGTGGTAGCATTATGTATTATCACTGGTGAATTTCAGTTGATTGTTGAGTATGACATGGTTGTTAGACTTGGTAAAGGTTGATTTCAAATTAATATATATGATTGTCTTGATATTTGGAACCTGTGGTTGACATGTGTAAACAACTGCGGGAAACATGCTTAGTATTAGCATGACAAGGTAACAATTTAAGTGTTTATATAACTAACAATTGGGTGATGTGACAATACATAGTAAGACATAGTTGTAGCAAGGTAAAGCTAAAATAAAGGAATTGGGTGAGAACTCCTTTGGCTATGTTTGGAAACCCTAATTACAAACGAATGAGTGCTTTGCATACAAGAAGTCTTCTTAACCTTAATCTTGTATGACATTATGTAGATATGTGCTAGATTCATGAACATGTATTTGGTAGGTATATTAGCTAGTCTCTAGTTACAAGTGAATATGTCAAGGGAATTGGAGTCCCTTGAGACATGACACAAATGTGCTCAGCTATAAGGAAACATGCTTGGCATAACAAAGTAAGATAACTAGTATACTGTTATATTTATTTATACATTGACAATTTTTTGTTTATGGTAGTGTGATGCAGGGAGTTGCATGGCAAAAGAGGTTTCCATGAAATATTGAAGAAGGCTTGGGTTGAGATTTCCTTTGGAATCATTGGGAACCATGGGAATTGAGTCATGGTGTATTTTGTCAGTATTGTGATTTTGATCTTTTGTGCTTTGTTGAGCTTGAAGTATGGTTTTGTTTATGTCTAGTGGATGATCATGCCACTTTGTTGTGGTGTTGTATTGTTATTGGTTTTCATGGTTTTCTCTTTTTTTCTTCTTGTTTGTTTATGTTCTTGCCTTTTATGTTTTGAGTGTCTTGGGAATTGGTTGGAAGGAGGAAAGTTAATGGAGCTCGGGCAGAGTTGTGTGGTACCCAATAGGTAATGTAAGACACAGATGAAGCTCGGTCCATGAATAAGCACAACGGAAGGTAAGACTATGACAACCAGTTGGACTAGTTGAGTCGATTGGTGTGAATAGGTAATGACGGGAAAATCATGGGAAAGGTAATCAAGAAAGGTGAAGTAAATGGATCTGAGGCATCAGATTCCTTGGCTACGTTGGGAATTATTGTTCTCGATGTTGTGCATGTGTTGCACACATAAAGGGCGTTCTCTTAACCTTGACCTTATGATATCTAGTAATTATGTTGTGATCAAGTTTAAGTTGATGTCTGTATGTGTATACATGTATGTATGTATGTCATTGACTGACTAGATCATTATTATTTTATGTTGATTTTTATATGTATGTATGTGTATGTGTCCATATCATTGTCTGACATGATCATGATTATTTATGCTAATGCTTATGTATATGTATCTACGTATCTATGTACCTATGTCACTGTCCGACAGGGTTGCCAAGGATCATTCTTATGGAGGAATGATTGCTTATGCAGGTGAATGTCATGAAAAGGTTCCTGGTCTTATGGGAATCAAGTGGGAAGAGTAGTCATGATGAATATATGAGGTCAGTATCACATGGATATGACAGGTAACGTTGAAGGATACATTAGCGGAATGAAAACAATGTGCTTTGTGACATACTAGGATAAGCATGGATGGCAGAGAGACACTGGAAGCAAGGTTTCTTGGTAGAGGCAGTGTGGTTTTGGATGTGTGTACTATTGTTGTGCATATGTTGTATATGTTGTACATGTTGCATCTGGGACATTGTGTGCATGTAGTGTTGTGCATATATAGTGTGTGTACATGTTGTTTATGCAATGTTATGTATAGGGTGGTACAAATAGTGTTGTGTGAATGTTGCATACGCATTGCTAGGTATATATGGTGCTATGTAAATATTGGATGTGTGGTGTTGTGTAATATTGTACTATGCACATGATGGATATGTGGTGTTGTGTGCATATGGTGATGTGCACATGTTGGATATGTAGTGTTGTGTACCTATGTACATGTTGTATGTGCAGTGCTAGGTACATACAATGTTGTGTGCATGCTGTACATATGGTGCTATGTACATATGATGTTGTGTGCATGATTTTACAAGTGGTGTTGTGAGCATGTGGTTTCGTGCACATGTTGTACATGTGGTGTTGTGTGCATGTGGTGTTGTGTACATGTCGTGCATGTGATGTTGTGTACATGCTGTGCATGTGGTATTGTGTACACATTATATAGGTGGTACAATGTACATGTGGCATTATGCAGGTGGTGTCGTGTACATGTGATGTTGTGCACACGATGTGCAGGTGGTGTCGTGTACATGTGATGTTGTGCACACGATGTGCAGGTGGTGTCGTGTACATGTGATGTTGTGCACACGATGTGCAGGTGGTGCTTTATACAGGTGGTACTATGTACGTGTTGTACATATGGTACTGGTGTACATGTGGTATTGTGTGCATGTCGTACATGTTGTGTTGCGTGCATGCGGTACTATGTATGTGAATTGTGTAGTCATGGTACCGTGACATGTGTATTCATCATGTTGTACTCTATATACGTATATGTATTGTGTTGTGGTATACACCAGATATAGGTGTATGTATTGTGTTGTGTTGTACATTGGGTGTAGGTGTATGCATTATGTGGTGTCGCACATTGTGTGTGGATGTATATATTATGACGTACATTGTGTATGTATAC
This sequence comes from Pinus tabuliformis, assembly GCA_031772625.1. Classification (NCBI taxonomy): domain Eukaryota; kingdom Viridiplantae; phylum Streptophyta; class Pinopsida; order Pinales; family Pinaceae; genus Pinus; species Pinus tabuliformis. Next base: position 334,700,434 of record CM062809.1, read on the forward strand.
GTGTTGTGTTCTGTTGCACACCAGATGTAGGTGTATGTATTATGTTGCGTTGTACACTGGGTGTAGGTATAGGTGTTGTTTGTCAGGTGTAGATGCATGCATTGCACGGTGTTGTATGTCATGTGTGGTTTTATGTGTGTGATGCACATTATGTGTATGTGCACATGGTTGAGGAGAAGGAACTAGGTGTTTGTCGAGTGTGGAAACCGATTTGGCGTGCGTACGGAACAAGGACAAAGGCATAAGCTAATGATTGATTAAAGGATAAGTATCAACATTTTATTTTAGTTTTATTATGCATGTGATCTATGATTCTGGTTTATGATGATTGCATGTGATTCATGATTTTGATATATGATGGTTGTGCTTTGAGCTAACCTGATGTGATATGTTTATACATGGTGATTTGGTCAAAGATGTTAGTTTGACTTGTTGTGACAGGAAGTGAAGAGAATTGCAAGTGTATCTTATTGATGAGCTACCAATGAGGTATGATTTGAAGTTATTTCAATTTATTTTAAATCTAATGGAAATTATGTGCTTGGTACATGAATGCATGAACATGCCCAGTTGGGTGGTTGAAATCAACAACAAGAATTTGCAACAACAAAATGAATTGGAAAATGTAGCAGTATGTTGGTAAATTATTCGGGAGCAGAGCCATGGTAGGACATTGGTACCCAATAGTGTCCATTGATTTCCATGAACATGCTATGACTGGTATGATGGTTTGAGGCAGAATATGCCTTGGTTTTTGTATCTTCCAATGTGAGGAAGCCTTGCCAAGGGATGTTATATAGGAAAATGACCTCCTCATCAACTCAGAGGAGAAAGATATGATGAATGAAGGACTGACCAAGTTCACAGACCTAGTTGTCAAGCTAACGCTACCTAAACACTAGAAACTTGCTTTATAAAGCTTCCTAGCAAGGCTAAGGGTGTGTTAGTGCCCAAAGTAACTTTGTCTGTTACCTCGGGAAGAGAGTTAGTGAACCCTAATGAGTTTCTATGGGTCAAGGGAATGATTTTACTGAGAAAATATCCCTAGATTATCTCCTATGTCAACTCATAAAAGCAGGGAAACATCAGAACTCGACATGTTTGGGGGAATTATTAATTCCTAATGGAGTATGCAAACGGGAAAGAGCACTAAGGCACGTAAACATCACTGCTTTTTCCCAATGGAACTCATGAAGGACTTGGAAACCCTAACCTCACATGTTATATATGCAAGGCTAGGGCCACTGTGAAAGAGGTCGAACCATTTGAAAGGATTGTCTATTTGACTGTGGAGCTGAGTCTCAAACTAAGGCATCAAAAGAGGTTAAGAAGGGAGAGAGAGAGAGGAGCTGGAGGGGTAAGGGAAGGCTGATGCAACTGATGGTTGTAATCACTCTTTCTACATCAATATAGAACTGCAGTTGTGTTGCCCACTCTGAGATGTTGATAGTATGACTTGTTTATATGCTTATTCAATATCATTAGCATGAGTGGCTTAGATATATGCAACTAGATATATTTTTATGTTCATGAATTGTTTATCAAGGTTTTATGCTGTGATATTACGCTTGTCTTTGCTATGTGAAGGTTTTGATCTGGAGCTGGCTCAAAGGTCTTCCACCTAACTGCATTGCGCTCTCCAGCAACACCACACTAAGACTTGAGGTAATAGTTCCTTCTCACTTTGATATTCATTTGTTAAACATATATGTGCATGTATCTTTGTGACAACTACAACTAATCTGATTGTTTGCTAAGCATCCCAGGAAGATCCTTAAGGGTTTCTACATCACCAAACACTCATGCATTAATCCCTATAGCAGAATTGGCGACTCCACCGGGGACTACACTTACTTCCCATATTTTCCTAGAAATTTCCTAGATATCTCTTTCTCCCAGGCCTTCCTGTACTTCTTCATTCCATTTCCGACCGCTCAGGACCATACAACACCCTTCTCTCAGTGCTCAACCCTAGATCTGATCCCCACAACCCATTTTTTGAGTATTTTTCCTCACTAACGTAGGTTACTAGTGTAAACAGTGCTTTATAAAGCACCGTGTCCTCACAAACAAAGCGTTAGTGCTGAAACTAACTCTCTGTAGCCTCTACTACAGAGCGTTAGTCAACCATTTCTTGATAAATAGCTTGCTCTGTGACCTCATGGGTTCAGAAATCTGCTTGTAGACTGATCAGGGATCTGCAACTGCACTTGTTTGACTGATATGTGTCCTGAACAATTTTTTTTAAAAGAAAATAGCTTTACTTCTTAAAGTTTTTGTTTTCATTAAATAAAAAAATACAAAATTTTCACTATTTTATGCTTAGATGGTTAGATTTGCATTATTTGGTTTCAATAGTTGTTAGTGAGCATTGAAGTTCTATCGGTTATGCTAGTGTTTTACTAAATATGATGCATGGTATATATATTGATGTATGAATGATTCTCCCTCTGTAGAAGCAACTTATTCATCGAAAGTGAAAATTTACAAGCATTGCTTTTGCATGATTTGAGTTAGAGTCCCATATAATTTCATACGTCAACACCCCTACCGAAGGCTCTAATCTACCTAATGAAATCAATTAGAAACTCTTTTTAGAGTAAACACACATTAGTTTAGGCTAATATCTTGGGATAGGCAGTGTGAGTTAACTGCCCAAGATCATACACTAAAACTAGTGTCATTAAAGAGAGAAATCCTTCTGCACTCATACTATCTGGGACCACTCCAGTAAAAGCGGAGTTAAATACGAGACAACATCAGACTATAAGTGAAGGCAACCCTCCTTTTCTTACATATCCTTTGGGTATTCTGTGTATCGGGGATCCCTTCGGGGATATCGGAGCTAAGTCGGGGACTCAGGTATCCTGCCCACACAATGTACTATCTATGACTATGTCCCCCCTGGTAGTGTGTTATTTGAGGTATCCTTAGTGGCCATACTTTTAGGGATGAACACAAGGTGACTGGGGCGGGCTGCCTTGGTACCTAACACAGATAAACCTACTATGTCTTTGGTTTTTGGGAGGGTGCTCATCTTCACGAGAGTACTTGGCCCCTTAATCTGAGGTTCGGGCGAAGCTCAAGAGTAATCGTAACTGTACATTTGGCCAACTCTCTCTTTTATTCATTGTGATACTGGGTTTCATCTCTAGTGATCAGTGCTTATTAGACATGGTAATTTTCCTCTGCTTGTTGATTGATTTCCTTAGCGTATTTTTTTTTAAGTGCCAGAGTGTTATCACCGAGACTTTAATAAACATCATTGTAAAATTTATCGGCCACCATGGCTACATCCGACCCTCATTGTCAATCTAGATGGTTGTTAGGACTTCCCCCACTCACTGTGGAGGATCCGCCAAGCCCCAGTGAACCAAATTCCCCATCTTCGGGCAATCAATCTTCGAGATCTAACACAGAATCAGTTTGGACATCCCACGATTCAAGCTTACTGGAGGACTTATTTACTGCAGGATTTCTTCCTCCATACAATCCTCTGATCACGAATCTGTTGGGACCACTCTTGGTTCTCATTTAATTTGTACCTCCTTTGTCTTCTGTTGGAAGATTTCCACCCATCCCATCGATGACTAATAGGTCATGGGCTTTTGTGGATACTTTTGGTCCACCACCACCTCCCCAGTCGACAGTTAGTACCACACCTCTGATGGTGAACCCCGCTATCCCATCTGTCCCAGGTTCAAACCCTATCATGACACCCACCATGAGTGGAACCCAGTACATTCCAGGTTCCACCCCTTTTGTGTTAGCCCCTAGACCTTCGACAAGTGCTACATATAGCGCTCCTTATAACGCTCAATATAGCATGGTTAGCATGGGTCCCTTCAACCAACTCTATGGTTGGCATCCATTGTATAGTTCTAACCCCCAGATTCAGGTATCTGGGGGCACAGTTCCCAATATGCATATACCAGCCGGGAGCATAACAGTTCCCCTCCATTTTTAGGTCTGCATGGTCAGTCATTGATTGACATGAACCCTCCTTATGTCAGTCAAGGACCTATGGTTAGTTATGTGGCGAGCGAGAACCCTCAACAAGGTCCCAATCAATCCATAGGAGCACCCTACTCACAATATCAAATGAGTCGAGGGGGTACTCCTTATCCTGGGGGCACTTCCATAGCTCAACCTAACAACCCTTATGAAAACCCATAGTAAAATACTATACCCCGAGGCACATACTAGACCAAGCAACCTGTGTATCATATTGGAAACAACACGATGGGAGGACTGCAAGGATCCTCAAGTCATATGTCATCGCCTTGGTACGATTAGGGGGCATCAAACACCTTGCCTTTCTTGGAAACGCTCAATATCCTCAACTTGTACAAACTCACAAATGACCCCATTTATCACAACTTACTTTGGCCTCCAATCCTGCATAAAATACCGATAGACATCCCGAAGTTTGAAGGGAAACAAGGGGAGGATCCGGGTACACACATGACCACCTATCTTCTATGGTGTGTTTCTAACTCCATGGTGGATGATAATATCCAGCTACGTCTCTTTCCCCGCACCCTTATTGGTAATGCAGCCAAGTGGTACATTGAGTTACCACACGTGTTAGTCAATACCTTTGGCGCTTTAGCGATGGAATTCTTAAAGCACTTCGAGCTACCCATCCGCTACGAAACTGGGACGAAACTCCTCACTTCTTTATGTTAGGACACCTCCACCCAAATCTCTAATCATATACATGAATGGAGACGTAGGCGGAGGTTAGTCAAAGCTCCCCTCCTAGACTATCTACTAGCGGATTGGTTCTGCAAGTCTCTACTCCCCCAAATTGCTAAAGATGTCGCCTTAGGTGGTGTGGTCACAAAAGACCAATCCATTCGTTGTGCCCAACACTTAGATATGATATATTCATAGTGTGGCACTTTATATGATTTCATTCCCAATGCCCCTCGCAACTCCAATGCTCCCACTACTCAGCAACCCAGAGCGCACGCCGATGGGATTATTGGTGCAACCTCGGGGCTACTGTAAAACAAGTTAGCGGTCACATTGCCCAGATGTCAGTTGACCCCTCTACCAAATTGACTTCTCTTCCTACCACCATGATAAACTCTGTGCAGTCTACACAAAAACACGGTGGTAAGAACAAGAAGAATAAGAAAAAGACCGCTCCTTCTGAAGAGCAGTCAACAAAGTAGTACAACCCAAAGCAGAAGGCTGCTGCGCCCTCTGACGATGGAAAGGATAAACCTGCTAGATTACCTTGCAAAATTGTTGTCCGCGTCTTTAGGAATACACATATTTCATTGCTAAAAAGGACAGTGGCAGGACCCCTGCTGTCCTGAATAATCCTTTCCCTGCTCAGCTTTAGCAGCACCTTATTGCAAACCAACCCCAACCCTCGCAAGGGGGAAATGGTGGTTTGCAACATCCTTCAGTTGGTGAAGGACCATCTACTATTTACACCTTTGAAATGATAGATCTACAAACCAGAGCCAAATCTTATGGAGCTCTAGTCGCTCATGCAGAGGAACCCTCCTCAAGTCAAAACCCACCGCTGCCTAATGATCTTCATATTGAAAGGCCGTTTTCTGATCTTGTGATTCGCCCCCCAAAAGGGGCACTTCGTCGCACAATGCACAATACATCTGCACGTGCTGCCCAAAACTATAGTATTGTAGAAGATTTGGCACAAGCGTCGTCAGCTATGTTGGCGCTCAAAGTATTACAAACCTGTCCAGCACAAAGGAAAGCTCTACTTTCAACAATTGGTGGTATTGACCCTCAGGATTCCATGCTTGCAATTTTCGACATGGAAAAATGTAAACCTCCCCTTTCACACCAGCTTGCATTTTAGGTGAAAATATTTTTGAAAGGAAAAGGAATACATAGAACTGTCATTGACGAAGGTGCTTCAACCTGCGTCATGTCAGCTTCATGTTGGCTCGCTTTGGGTTCTCCAACCCTATCCCCACCGTTGAATTCCCTTAAAGCTTTCGACGGCCACACTTTCATCCCAAAAGGTTACCTAGCTAGCTACCCCATCACCTTGAATGGGAAAATGGTAACGGTGGACATCGAAGTCATAGATAGAAAGCTCGACTATAATCTATTGTTGGGTCACAGTTGGACTTATGCCATGACTGTCATTATGTCTACTGTCTTTCGCATCATCCTATTTCCATTGGATGGAAAGATAGTCATAGTGGACCAACTATCCTTTTGCACCCGTGATTATTCCCTGTTACCCAATGACTTTGTACCCTTAGTGGGTGGTGTACCTGACTCTTACGTCAGTATCAATACTGGTCTATTGAAGGGCTCTTCCCTGATGGGTTGTTTCCCTCTACTACTGCTTGCAATTCCACAGATGGTCAATATGGTTTCATCCATTCCTCATGAATCGACTGATCCTTGGATCCTACCAGGCCATTTAGACATTAACACTTACAGAGAACAAATGCCACTGTCACCAGTTGAATTGGCCTACCAGGCCACTCAATTGCATCTGAATCTCCATTCACTTTGGTCATGGCCAATGGTACCACCGCCCCTCCCATAACTGCTCCTTCTTTCAATCTCCTCAATCAAGTCCTACCTACGAATGAAGCTATTAGAGAGATCATGTGTTTAGAAGAGCGACCTTGGGAGGAATCTCACCATCGTGTTTTGATATCTAATTCAGACATGATGCCTCTTCAAATCCTGTCATTTGACGCACTTGAAATTGTTTCCCCACCTTATACGACTATCCAAACTTTGGATTCAAAGGAAACATGGGAAATATTTCAAATACATTGCTCATCGATATTTCTGTCACGACAGGCATCGTAGAAAACATACAGGTTGGCGCATATTGCACTCCTGAGGAAATTGCAAGCTTCACCTACCTTTTTAAAGAATTTCACGATGTATTCGCTTGGTCTTATGAGGAAATGCTTGGCATAGATCCTTCTATCATCGAGCATGAGATCAAGATATACGAGATTGCTAAACATGTATGCCAAAGGCTTTGACTAGTCCACCCTCGCAAAACGGAAGCCATCAAGAATGAGGTGGAAAAGTTGTTACGTGCTAGTTTCGTCTATCCCATTCCCTTAATGGAATGGGTTTCCAATCTGGTTCTCGTTGATAAGAAACAAGGAACGATCCGCATATGTGTCGACTATCGAGACTTGAACACCATGTGTCCGAAGGATAATTATCCAACATCGTTCATTGACCAAATCATCGACGACTGCGCCAATTGTGAATCATTCTCATTCATGGATGGTTTCTTAGGCTACAACTAGATTGCTATAAAACCAAAAGTCCAGCACAAAAACACCTTCATTTGCCCATGGGGAATCTTTGCTTATCGAAAAATCCCATTCAGTTTAAAGAATGTTGGAGCAACATTTCAAAGGGCCATGGACTATGCATTTCACATTATCAGACATATCATTCAAGCTTACTTGGATGGCCTTCCAACCCATTCCAAGAAGCGAGTGCAACACTTAGATCATTTAAGAGTTATCTTTCTTAGGTGCTGGTTTTATAACATACATCTGAATTTGCATAAATGTGTTTTCTTTATCGAGTCTGGATGCTTACTTGGATTCATTGTCTTAAAGTACGGGATTAGGGTTGATCCCAATAAGCTAAAGGCAATGACTCAATTGCCCAAACCACAATCCATTCTGCAGCTCCAAAGTTTGTAGGGGAAAGAAAACTTCTTACGATGGTTCATCGTCAACTATGTTGAGTTAACAAAAGGATTTATGCACCTACTCAAGAAGGGAGTGTCGTATATGTGGGATGATCAAGCTCAATGATCATTTGATGCCTTGAAAAAGGCGCTTATATCAGTCCCACTCCTTAGTGCTCCCAACTATGGGTGTGACTTTCTTCTATACTTGGTAGCCTTGTCGTCCTCTCTAGGAATGGTCTTAGTTCAAACTCACAATGACTAGAGTGAGCATGTGATATACTATTTGTCGAAAGCCTGGCTGGGCTTGAACTCAGATATTCACAAGTGGAAAAGTTGTCCTTGGCACTTGTCTTTGCTGCCAACTGCTTCCGACATTACATACTGCTGTGACATACTATTGTCATTGCCTTTGAGAATCCCATGAGAAACATTTTGTCTCTTCAAGTCATTGGAGGGAAATATTCCTAATGGATCGTGATCCTCCAACAATTTGAATTGGTTTTCACTGTTGCCAAGGCGAAAAATCCCTTAGTCTTCGCCGAACTTTTGTCAGATCTTCCCATTATCGATCCTAACAAGATAGCCCATGATCCTCTTCTAGATGAAGCTGTCTATCTTATCGACACTACTGACACTTGGTATGGTGAAATTCTTGTCTACCTCCAAGCGCAACGTTTCTACCCTGAACTATCGTCAAGTGACCGTCATTGCATCCGTGAATAAGTGTGGCACTATTTAATGCTTAACAATACGTTATATCGCCGTGGTGCTAATACAGTTCTTCGACGTTGCCTCACTCATGAGGAGGTAGAACACGTGTTAAATGACTACCATGCTGGGGCATGTGGCAGTCATCTTTCTGGCATATCTACTACTCAGAAAATTTTGCGCGCAGGCTACTACTAGCTAACCTTGTTCAAAGATTGTATCAAGGCTATTGGCAGTGCCATCCTTGTCAAGTGTTTACAAAGAAAATGCGCACTCCTTTGGCCCTACTGCACCTAATTATCTCTGTCAACCCATTTTCCAAATGGGGGATAGAATTTGTAACTTGCAACCCCATTTCCTTTGCTGGACACAACTATATTATCGTAGCTGTGGACTATTTCACAAAATGGGCCGAAGCCCTTCCCACCTTCCAGGCCAATGGAGAAACCGCGACACTATTCTTGTTTAATCAAGTCATCTATTGCTTCGGTGTGCCCTGCACGATCATTACAGACCATGGGTCTCATTTTCAAAATCACATGATGTCTGACTTAACATCGTTGCTCGGTTTTCGCCAGGATCAATCATCCTCCTACTACCCCCAAGCTAATGGTCAAGTAGAAGTCGTCAATGGCATCTTAAAAACCATGATCCATAGGTTAGTAGGGAATCATAAAACCCACTGGCATCGAATGTTATATCTTGCGCTATGGGCATACCGAACTTCAGTTAAAACTGCTATAGGCTTCACACCTTTTCAACTAGCTTATGGCCTGGAAGCAGTTTTACCAATCGAGTGTCAGATTCCTTCCTTACAAATCACTGTTGAACTCTTGCCCGACACCACTACTGAAGAAGAGCGCCTGCTATACCTAAATCAACTGGATGAAACCCGTCGAGATGCCAAATTGGCACTTGAAGCCCACAAGCACCGAGTCAAAGCCCAGTATGACAAAAAGGTCAAGCCTCATTCTTACCAAGAGGGAGATCTTGTTTTACTCTATGATAAAAAACATGACCTCTTGGGGGTAGGAACACTTCAACCCTTATGGCTCAGTCCATATGTCATCAAGAAAGCCCTCTTAAAAGGGGCATATGGACTTTAGGACTAGGAAGGAATCCCGCTAGTTGAGCCCCGAAATGGGCTCTATCTGAAAAAGTATTATGCCTAGTATTGCACTAGGCATGTGCTTCGCAATTTTATGTATTTATAAGTTTTGCTTCTTTTTTGATGTGACTGGATGTTTTGGTATTTCTTGAAGTATTTGTCTCAAACATATTCCTCGTAATGCATATGCCTTCATTACCCTTAGCATATGTAGGATACGCAGATGGTGCCAGTCATCACACAGGGCACATTGCATCAGTTTCTTGGGTCATTACACACCTAAGTCGAAACTGTTTTGTTCCAGGGAGTCTTTCTTGGTACTGCCACCAACAATATTGCTGAGTATATGTCTGTAATTTCACTTCTCACTGAAGCGCCATCAAGGGACATCTCCAATCTGGTGGTCAGGTTAGACTCTCAGCTTCTTGTTATGTAATTGAAAAATCATTATCATGTTCGTAATCCAATATTGTTACGTCATTATTTAAGGGTATGACTCTTGGAATGTCAATTTTAGGTTATCACATATGAACACATTCCTAGAGAATTTAATACAGTTCTTGATTCATTGGAAAAATATGTGTTAGATTGACATCTGTCTCATTCGCTATAGATACATGTATGAAAGTAAATATTTACACAGTTAAAAATTTACAAAAACACTTAAAAAACATTTACATCATAAAAATACCAAAATATTTGTATATATTATCTATCTATATATATATATATATATCTATATATATATATATATATATATCTATATATATATATATATATAATATATATATATATATATATATATATATATATATATATATATATATATATATATATATATATATTTTATTATATATATATAATATTCATCTTAATTCTAAACATAAAATTCAAACTTGGGTTTTTTAAGTACAATGGCTACTAATCCTAGCTATAAACACCCGCTGGCTATACCAAGCGCCGCCAGCTAATAGAGCCTACTACTCATGAAATGATAACACTGCTCTAGCTATCCTCCGAAGAGGAACCAGAAACCGCTCAGGCACACTGATTGTGTGTCACTGCATATGAGCGGGGATCTCCCTCATAGGAAGGGGGGGAACACCCATGCTCAAGCCCTATAGGTCCCTTAGAACCTCATGAATACTTTCAGCATCACCCCCCATCAAGAAGTTGGCCTCCTCACCTCACTTGGTGAGGTTCGCCTGTAGGTCATATTGGTGCCACATTTGTATCAAGCAAAAAGCTTCATGTCAGTACTTGTTCACCCATAAAATAAAAAAAAATTAACATAAACATTCAAAAGCTTAAAAATACTTTTACTCTCAAAAATCATTCTTACCTTGAGGCCCCCATTTTTTTCTAGGCGGAAAAATCAAGTCAAGGTCACTGGTGAAGTCCATGCCCTCGTAGGCACATTCGTCAATCATCACAATATGGCCGCTAAGCTATTCGAAGAAATCTTCTTCGAAAAATGTCGGATAGGTCCTCCTCCTGTGCGAGGATCAAGTAATGCCCATCGCCTCTATCTAGGTTCTCTTGGATCGAGTAGGCCTAAGCTCATTCGCGGGTGCATAACAGGTACTCTCAAGTATGAATGAGATAATGAGAGTGCCCTACCCAAAACTCTATTGGGTTTGAGTCTTGCATGCAGTCAATTATGCCTTCAACTGATGAAGCATTGCCTCACACCAGTTTAATATCTGCAGCTGGACACAGTCAACTACAAGCAACAATTGGGCCTTTGTCGCAATGTGGGGACTCTTCGACCCTCCAAACGCACAATCATCCATAAAATGGCCCTCATAGATTTGGATCCAATCCTCTCTATAGGGACTCTATTGCTGATGAGTCCACTCTTAAGGATGCAGTAAGCTCGAACCAACTCTAGGGTGGATCGAGGATCAGGCCTACCCCTAGTCAGGTTTTCCCGTGCTCCTCTGCATGACAAACTAGTCAAGAAATATATATCATCTCGGTCAATGGCCAACTCATGATCCCCAATCTTGAACACCTGCTCATGTTCATCCTAGTGCTGAATAATCCAACTCAAAAGGTCCTCTTGACCTTTCATCAAGTCCAACTGAGCATACTTCATCAACCCACAATGACGCAATGAAAGTATGCAAGCAGGATCATTTCACATCAATAATTCTTGTCAGTCATGGGCCCATTCTCTCCATAAACTAGTCATAATGGCTCAAAACCTGCACAATTCAAACCAAAAATCAGTGCAAATGGGGCAAAAATGCTCATTAAATCACTGCCTGGGGTTTTGGGGTGAGCCCTCATGCACTAAACCCCCCCTAGTGATACACAGGGAGGATTAACGCACCCCACCAAGTCATAAAGGGTGTTTAACGCTCCCTACAGGCCTGGTAAAGGGCGTTAGGCGCAATTAATAAAATAGGGCTCCCCAGTTATCCAAAAAATCATCCCAAAAGATAATAAAAAAAGGTTGAATAATGCAAGATCAAGGTTTTGGAATCTACCTAGGACTGACAATATGTCAAATGGTCGCCCGGATCTCCCGCAATCGTCCGTGGAAAATATGCTCCTCTTTAGCTCCAAAACACTCTCACAGCTCTCAAATGATGCAAATAGTGAAAGTTGAGGCTCAAGAACTCCCTTATAGTCACTTTGGAGACATGACTTATCTTAATTGAAGTCATCAAAGTAGAAGTAGTCCATTTCCAATGATATTTATCATACGCCATGACTCCATATTGATAGAAATTGCTCATGTTTTGATGAATTTTTTTTCAGGATTGAATGACAAAAATGACCATGTTCGATTCTCAATGAGCAACTATTTTTCCCTCTTTTTCTAGATCACTAAACTGAAAAAGTATGGATTGAGCATTCTTTTTTAGGACTTTTTTCTCGCTCATAAAATTGAAAAAACCCCAAGTTCCTTCTTTAGGCTCGTTAAAAACTTATGAAGAAGCTCTGAGAATTATTTTTAGGAACTTTTGTCGCTTGTTAAATCGAAAAACCCTTAGTTTTCACCATTGGACTTGTTAAACACTTACGACGATGATATGTGAGCTTTCTTTTTTGGGACTATTTCTTTCTCTTAATTTGAAAAATCCCTGGGTTTTCCCTTCTTCGAGCTCGTTAAATGTATGAAGAAGGAATGAGTAGTTATTTTACCTCTTTTTCCTCACTCCTAAACTGAAAAAGATACCTTGATTTTTCTTCATTTGACTCGTTAAAATTCGATGAAGGTGTATTGAGTTTGTCGTCGCGTGACTCATTAAAATTTCACGACGAATATCGAGTTTACTCTGTC